>OY992536.1:155725089-156325089 GCA_963921195.1 Pegoplata infirma | reverse complement strand
TTAAAATTGTATAATTTAAAAAAAGAAAAAATCATAAATATTTATAATGGAATTTTTTATGACACAGATGATCATCAGAACTGTACAAATGTTGCAAGTAATATTAAAAAAAAAAACATATTGAGTGTGTGGCATGAATGTATTTATTAATTTGTGAACAATTGAAAATCGACATGTGACACGCGTTTTCGATTCGTATTTTATTTCATTTTTGCAATTTATGCAATGCACAACGAATTGCAGCGACATACATTCAACATTTTTGCATTTTTATAAATGTAAAATGTTTAAAAAAAATTGTATGTATAAACATATACACACAAAAAATTATTTGCTAACAATTTTCAATTAAATCTATTGATCAACAAAATTTAAATGAGTCAATCAATGTTTTGATTAAAATTTTTGTTATTTTCTTTAACTGCCGAATTACAAATTTTCAACATACCATATTTTTTTCGCTTTAATTTATTTGAATAGATTAATTCAAAAATATAAAAAATAATCGGGTTTTACTTTTTTTATTGTTGGCAACATATTGGAAAGCAAAATGCATTTTTTGATAATTTTGTCATTAGCTCACAATTCATTTGTTAAATCAATCATTATTTTGATTGACTATAAATAAATAATTGATCAAAATCGAAAAAAATTTTGATTGAAAAAAATTTCAATTAATAACGTACAATTTAATGATTGGTATAACAATTTTTTAATTGGAGGAATTTCAATAAAAAAATTTATTGAATCCGCATTTTTGTTGATTGAAATTCGTTTCAAATTTTTTCTGTGTAAAGTATATGGCAGTACGAACAACACGCAAAAACCAGCATCCTTTTAACAATAAAATATACAATTGAAATCATCAGATTCACAGATATCAGTAGAAGAGGGGGGTTTTTATACATATACGCTATAGAAATTGCATTCAAATGCAAGACTGTTTTGTTAGGATAACACTTATTTGTGGAAAATGTATTCTTGGGCACAAAATATTAAATTGGGGACTTACGATCAATGCACAAAAAATGTAGTAAATGAATAATGTATTAAAAAAAATGTAATGCTCTTTAAAAGTTGCTAGGGGCAAGCATTTGATATGAGAGTTCGAAATTTATCGAAAGAGCTTCCGTTGTGATGCCGCGTAATAATGGAGACAATAAGTTTTTATCAAATCGGGTTTCCGTCACTTGAAAAAAAAAAAAACAATTACAATACACAAAAAAAAAGAATTTTTCAGATGTATTAACTCATAATTCGGTTGTCGCTACTATTTCTGGCTGTAACAACCTAATTATGTTATTGATTTAATTAAATGTCGGTTGTATCAAGCGAACTTAGCTTAGACTACCAAATTCAATTGTGTCGACACATATGCAATTGATAAATTTTTAGTTGTATTAACTGATTTTTAGTTGTATTAACTGAATTTCAGCTGGAAATTTATTTCTGTGTAATCTCCCTATGCCACTGGGAGGCGTGGTACAATGACAGTGAATCCAAATTAACAATGTCATTGAATCATTCCAAATGCGGACGCGCCAGAACCAGTGCAGATGGTCGCAATACACCCAATAGCTCCGATTTTAAAAAACCCGGCCACTTTTTGTTATACCCTCCACTGTAGTAAAAGAGGGTATATATAAGTTTGTCATTCCGTTTGTAACACCTCGAAATATTGGTCTAGGACCCCATAAAGTGCATATATTTATGATCCTCGATCGATTTTAAGTCGATCTAGCGATGTCCGTCCGTCCGTCTGTGTGTTTGTCTGAAAGACTTTACAGATGCTACTAAAGTTTGGCATATACACAAAAAAACTTAGTTTTTTCGAGAAAATCGCATTTGAATGGTAAATTTCATAACACTTATTTTTTTTAAGTTTCACGTTTGTCTATACACTAGGGCGGGTCGATTTGTATGGATCGAAAAAAACTGAAAAATCGTATAGCAAAAACAAAATCTACAAGAAATTCTAAGAAACTTTTCCAAAGAAACCATTGGTCTAAAATCAAACCCTATACCGCGCCTGACGACATGAAAATTCGTCCGTCCGTCTGTCTTTCTGTCTGTGTGAAACACGTTATCTTTCAAATGTTAGCGGAAGCATAAAAAATATATACGGCAAGCGTGGTGTATATATTTGTTATACTTCCGGTCAGATTAATATTAAAGTTTAGCGAAATCTGTCTGGTGGTTCATAAGTTATTAGCAAAATGGAGCATTTCAGATGGGTTTTAACCCGAACTCCCGTATTGAAAAAACGCTAAACACGCTTTGAAAAGGAATGTTAAGCCAAAAAAAAAATATTTTAGAAACTGTTTTTGTCACTCAAAAAAACTAAAAAAAAAATATTACACTCAAAAAAAAAAAATTACACTCAAAAATATTTGCACTCGATTTTTTTTTTTACAAAAATTAAAAAAAAAAAAAATTGATTCAAAATAAATCAAATACTGCTGTAAAAAAAAATATTCAATTATCAAAAATTTTTGTCGAACACAGCTTTTTTCCGCTCCGAGATGCAACTCTCCAATTTCATCCCACAAAAGTATCTATGTGTTTTTTTTTTTTTACTAAATATCATTATGATCCTCAATTGCATACTTTTATTTACTTAGAAACATCCGCTGCACCAGCTTCCCTTTTTAATTAACACACAAAGGTTTTGGAGGGAATCGAACCCACAACCCCTGCACTTACTTTCAGAGTATCACGCTACATGTTAATATACTGCAGCCCAATATAAAATAAATAATGAAGTAAAATGATCATGGATTAACGATAAAGGCAGCGATTTATTGTTAAAATTTATTATTATAATTTTTCGTCTGTGGCGTTTTCATTACAAATCAATCTAATTATTTATTTCTCCATTTCAGGGATTATGTCTAATATACTTGCCGGTCATAATCCCAAAAATTGTTCGAATTATATCCAGCGGCAATTAGTTAAACATTGCCGCTGGATATGTTCTTGCAACAAGAAAATACAGTTTTATATAGTATATAAAACTATATTTTCTTTACATCTGATGTGTAGGGTATGTTCAGCAACTTTGTAGAAAATATTATGGCAAATATTTTTGTGAAACATATTAACCCTCTAACTCCCTCTCATAACGGTATTTTTTGGCTCTATTCTAACAAATTGCAAAAAACACCCCGAAAGAGGGGGAGGGTGGGGATGAAATGTTCTACAAAAATGTTGCCAATAAAAATTTACTATATACCTTAGAGCACACCAAAGCCCTAAAATTAACACAAACGCCAACAAAGAGTCAAGTTCTATGTTTTGCTTAAGAAAAAAAAGACGGACGGACAAATCTTCATGTCGTTAGGCGCGGTATAGGGTTTGATTTTAGAAACATGGTTTATTTGGGAAATATTCTTAGAATTTCTTGTAGATTATGTTTTTGCTATACGATTTTTCACGAAAAAAATCGACCCGCCCTACTATACACACACAAAAATTCAGACACGTGTTTTTCGTTTTTTTTTTTTTTTGAGAAAATCGCGTTTGAATTTTGAATTTCAAAACAATTTTGTATGTTCCAGCTTCAACATAGCGAATGATTATTAAATATTTGCATAAATGTTACTCATACGCTATGTTGAAACAAGAAAATACAAGCAAATAACTAAATTGTTTTGAAATTCAAAACTCAAATGCGATTTTCTTGAAAAAACGAAAAACTCATGTCTGAATTTTTTTGTGTGTATACCCAAACATCTAAACTTAAAAAAAAAAGTGGCCGGATTTTTCATAAATTGACTTTTTTAAGAAATGGAAAATTTCAGAACAGGTTCGGAAAATTTTCCAAAAAAAAATTAATCGATAGCCCATACAAAACTATACAAGAACGTAAATTTTTGAGATTGGGGCGCATTCCTTTTTAATTTGATAAATATTTAAACAAGGCAACTCGACACAAATTTGACCAAATTTCTAATATTTGACCACGCCTCCAAGCCCAGTTTTTGAAAAATTGAAAAACCTAAAACGCAATTATCTTAGCTCAGAAATTCACGGCACTCATCAATTTTTTAAAAATTTGGTGAAGAGTGAAAAATTACTCCCGAATCCAGCACAATATATTTTTGTGATGGATACTAAACATGATGGTAGACAGTGATGCCAACTTAGCCCCTTTGGGGCTATATTCAGCCCTTTTTGATTGCTCTCAACGCGTATTTTTTTCTTTTAGCCCTTTTATTTTTTTAGGGGCTAACATGGCTCTTTTTGTTATATTTTTTAGCCCTTTTAGCCCCTTTTTAACCATTTGTTAATTTTTGGAGTCATTTGTTAATATTTTGCCACAATGTTTTCTAAAATAAGGTTGCATATCTTTTATACATGAAGTTATAAACCATGGAAAGGGAATCAAAGACACGGAAAATCTTAGATACATAAAACAGATTAATTTTTGATCGAAATACACTGTTTCAAAAATTTTATGGTTGTCATCGATTGTTCTGATTTAATTGGAAATCCTTATTCAAATGCAGAAGTGGAGAGAACATTAAGTGTCATGAATTTTTTTAAAATTAAAAATTGGTTGTCAATAAATACATCGAATTATTTAAGTATTTCTGCAAAAAATAATTGAAACCAATATTACGAATAGTTATATAAGCGCACTTTTATTGCCCGAAGAAAAAAATTTAATATTGTTGGAAAACGCAAATCTTAGCGATTTCTTTTAAATTCTACATTTTTGAGTCAAATATTTCAATACATTTTCTTTAATAAGCCCATTTTTGCATTAGAACGTAAAATCGATCTCTTAAAAACACAAATTAAAAAAAAAAAAATTTGTTGAAAAACACAAAAACTGATAAATTTTTGAGTTTAGCCCTTTTTAGCCCTTTTTAACTGCTCAGCCGACGATTTTTGGTTTAAAATAGTTGGCATCGCTGATGGTAGAGATTTGTGAATTAATTATTAGTTTTCTAACAGATCTTGCTGTTTAAAATCCCTCCTATATATTTGGCATGAGGGGATAGTGGAATCCCAACTCCCCCTATTCGAACCTTCCTAAGATTTGGGATCTTGTACTTTCTCGTAAAAAGTATTATTTTCGCCTCTTTTGGGTTAACCTTGAGTCCATTATCTAATGCCCACTTCCAACCACAAGATAATATATTGACGTCGTCCGCGTAAAGTAAAGGTACCTTCGTTTAATTAGGGAGAAAGACGTTACAAGAGAGACGTTTGAAAATGAATAGGAAATTTAATCAAAATAAAAGTCACCCTGTTGATTATATGAATTTGTTTAAATGAAATGCATCTGTATATTATTTGTTGTGTGCATATTACATGAGACATGGTGACATCCTTTTTTGTCACAAACAATTTTGGAAAATTGAAAAATGAAACAGCAACAACAACATTGTGAAAAACGCTGTGGTAAAACACAACAATACACACGCAAAAAGTAACAAAAAAAGAAAACGAACTTGCGAACAACAACAAAAATTGCCACAATGATAAATGCAACAATACTCATGGATACGAGAGAACGTTTTTCCACACATGTGTGATGTTCCTGGTTTTGCATTTAGGTTTTTTTGTTGTTCTCTTTGAAAGAATGAGAGGTAGTTAATGTTAAGGTATTGCACATGTGAACTTAAAAACATTATTACAAAGTATTGTTTCAAACCTAAAAGAATCATCATCGGCGGCAGCATCAATATGAATGTGCATCATCATATGTAGAACACAAAAATCCCGTCATCATCATCACCATCACCGCCATCATCATCTGCAGTTTTTTGCAACAGAAGTAGGGGGTTTTACACATTAACGGATGTATTCGGCATTTTACTTTTCATTTATTTTTTTTTTTAGCATGTTCCTGTATTTTTATGTTATTGTACTTTTTTTTATAGTTGATTACAGTTTTTTTTTTTTTAAATTTGCAGTCATAAATCAATGTTCGACTTTTTTCATTTAAAATAAAAAGGACACGTGTGTAAGGATACAGGACATTATGTTTGCGCCATGTTCTATTTTTTGTTGTTGTTTTCATGCAATGCAGAAAAAAGCAAAAACATTAAAACGTTCATAGTAATATTTTTTTTTTTTTAAAAGGTTACAAAAATGCAACCATGAGAAATGTGCAGTTATATCCGTTACAATTGTCAATATTTAACAAAAAATTCTGACATTTATATAAAAAAAAACACAGGTTGGCGTTGTTTCAAATTCAAACCACAATAAAAAAACCTTCACATTTTATTTAATTTTAACTATAAAATTTTAAAGTTTTATAAAGTTATTGTTAAAGTTCTTCTGTTAAGAAAATTTATCTTAAATCTTTTTGATTGACTCTACTATTTCAGTTTGATGAGTTTATTAAAACAAACTTCATCTTTTTACAAATATTTGCCCAATAAAAATTCATATTTATCATGAACTTTGCACTTTTTTTGTGGATTTTTTTCTTGCATTTTTACTGCAATTGTTTGATTATGTTCATAGTTCGTGTTTAACTCCTTTAATGGCAACAGCTGCATTTAACATCTTTATTATCCAATATTTTACAATCATTTTGTAAAAAGGCGATTTTATGTTTCTTGTAGAAAATGATTTTTCTTTTTTGAACTTCTTTTATCTTTGGTCTAACCTCTTTGCGTTTTGTTTTTTTTTTTTAAGAAAAAAAAAATACTGACGTTTGATGCATCTTTATAATAAATAGCATTTTAGAATGTAAATATTACTTAATTTTAGTATCGACATTAAAAAATTTGTATGTATAAAAGTATTTTATGTATGTTTCCATACCCTCTAATCACAGTATGGAGTCATTTGTCATGCCAATTGTTGCAAATCAAAATATCGGTTTAGGACCCATTTTTTGTTCAAGGGGAGATCTAGATCTTACGAACGGCACTGCGACCCTTTTGGGTCTTGTGCCAAGATTTATGAATTTAAATCAAAATCAGTTCAATGTTCCTAAAGCTGTGTTTATATCATACCACTGAGTATTAAGACCTGTCAAAAAATCGTGTGTAATATGATTTTGTTGACAGTCCAATAAGACTTTTGATTTTATGAAATATTTCAAAAAATGGCTGTGTGTTATTAGATTTGCATACAAACAGCTGTTTTTAAAAATGTCTTTTGATTTTGTTTATGATTTTTTGGCAGTATTAAGACTTTGGTAATATTTTACTTTCTTAAAATCCAAAGACTCGGTGGGATGATCTAAACACACCTTAATGAGCATTGTAACTGATTTTGGAGAAGCCAACACTTTATCATCAGAATTAAGTAATTCTCTGTCTAAGAACCGTCTTCTTATCCAATAACTTTGCGACACTTTGTTTCTATTTCCTCCCAACAAAATCGACACACAAATTAAGTATGCAAGTGATAATTTACTTTATAACGTCGGGTAAGAAGTCTAATGTCACTTTTGGTGTGATTAAGAATACTCTCATATGATAGTGCCGCGATAAGTGCTTAGGATTGTCGTATACCTCTTGAATTCTTCCACAAGTTTATGAAATCCTCTACAAACCCCTAGATTATATTAAAGAGGACCTATGCACTGCGACCAGAATGATATTTTGTGAAGCCTGAAATATGTGCCCTAAATAGTCAGAGTTTTAGTAAAACCGAGAATCCTATTTGATGGGAAGTTTCGTACATTAGTTGGAGATATCAAGTGTTCCTACAGATGTCGAAGCCTTCTACCAGTCAGTCTTGGGCATGTACAAAGAATATGTTCTGCTATCTCCTCCTCTATCTCGCAGAATCTGCACGTGTCCGAGTCAGATAGGTTTATTTTCCTATGGTTAGTTAGGACGTTGGGACTTAGTTTTCGAGCAGGCGGGAGTTACGAATCTCTTTGTCTATCTTTGGTCAGTGCAAAAGTTTTAGTGTTCCAGGAACTTAGGTTTCCTTTCATATTTCGAGTTTTTAATTAACGTGTCGTAATGGCTGACCAAATAATGGTTCCGGGCCAATGAATGGTCTATTGGCACCACGAATTGCCAGACAATTGGCACGTTCGGAATCTATACTAGTATCAGGTCGTTATCTCGTCCTAGTTTGTTAAGGGATTCAACACAGTTCATGACCAGTCCGGATGACACATCGTAAGCTACATGAGCTTTCAGTGCAGGCTGACTTTCAGACATTACATATACACGTGAATATTTATCCCTTCTACGAAGACATTTGGTCACACTCATGTGAGTGGTATACAACACTGTTCAAGTATCTTAGTTTTAAAGTTCCTAGTAAATACTTTTGTTGGTAATACGTTGTCCTTGATATTTAATATAGGGTCATTAATGAAAAGATCCGCATGTGTCCCGTAAGTCACCCACTTTTATATTACCAAGTTCCGTTAACCTAAGGGCGCTCTTGTAAGCATATACATTACAGATATATATAATGGTGGAATATTAAGCAAGGCCCAAATGAAGTAGGTTGGACATGTTTTACCAGCCCCGGTGATGCCGATGTAGACGAGTCTATAGACTTCGTCGTAAATTGTTCTGGTTGTGATTTGTTCAACCTAAGGCCGCCAAACCAAAGCAGCATAAGTTACCATAGGTTTCACAATAGTGTTGAAAGATCAGAAGTTTTCCTACACGGCCTTTGACTGGCATATGTAGCCCTAGTGGACTTTATTGATAAATTATTTAAATTTATGGTTTCATAGCAAGGATTTATATGATGTAATTCCATGATATTTAACTTCATCTAAAAAGTTCGCATGTTTAATGCGGCTTTTCTTGTCCAAGAAAATGGTACTAAAATAGTTTCAGGTTAACAGAAAACTCTATCATTGATACCAGTTTTGGCTCAAATTAAGAGCCTGAAATGGTTCGCTCATCCAAACCCCTTATCATGGTCGAGAATGTGGACCAATTAATCCCACAATAGGATTTGTGTCCGGTCATAGAAGTAGCGGAGGCATTCATAGAAAAGCTCATCCGCTATCTCATTACCCTCGAAACCTTTATGACCAGGAATTTAAAAAAGGGCAGTTTTGATTTGCCAGGCCAGCTGTGGGAGTGTATTAAAACCCTATTGTATCAGTTTCGATTTAACTACACAAGATGACAGCACTTGAATTTCTGCCTGGCTGTTAGGTGCGGAAATCCGCGTGTTTGGACTGCAAACACTAACTCCCACTCCATCAGTATAACAGTTTAGGCTTCGGGTGTCCACTGACGGCCCACCTTCATCCCAATCTGATCTACTCGGTATCACGATAAATTATTTCCGTCCAAGGCGAAGCTCAGAGTTCATAGCATATCCAAGTTTTCCTTAATTCCTATTAAAAAAGGATATTGGAGTGTCCGCTTAGGTTGCTAGGGTCAGAGTAATCGATATTCATCCTACGCACAGCCATACTTGCCGTAGATCTGACGAAAATGTCGAGAGGTATTAGACCTAAAATGGCTTTTTGGCCTTATGTTGGGCAGGTCCACATAACCATTTTGGTGCTTAACCCCTAGGTTCTATCACCAAGTCTACTCGCTGCCCATAATGCCGCAATAGCCTTTCTGAAAGTGCCGTCCAAATGCAAATTCCAAGTAAGTTTCGAATCCAAGATTAATCCCACATATGTAACCTCCTTAGAGAGTTGGATAGCAGTACATAAATTGAGATTTCTTCTCCTAGTAAACGGAACTATAATAGTTTTTTAGGGTATATATAAAAACCCTGTTTAGTGCAACAATTTATGGTTAAATAAAGAGTGTATATTATTACAAGCATTCCCGCTTGGTACTTCGCTGCCGGTCGTATTATATACCGGATAATAAAAGAATCAGTATATGAGTCCCAATTTTAGGGTACAGAAACTTTATTTTATTTTATTGTGGTCGTATATTTCCTTCCAAAAATGTTTAGAATAATTTGAACAATAAATTTAAATAGCCCCAAAAAGCCTGGGATCATGTTCGTTCCACTAAAACATTTTTTTGAAAACTTTTGACACTTACATCGTTACATAACCTATGAAATCGAAAGATTTTCTACCACCATGTAGAGTTAACTGGATTTCGGGGCACATGTAATGCCTAGTCTTCCAAGAATGAGATTGGGAAAGATTACAAAAAAGTAAGTTACCTTTTCTAAAATCCCAATCAGTTGCTAAATGTCTCAAGTTTCTCACATCAAGTTTTACAAAGAATCGCCTATCGACTCAAGTGTTCAATTGTCACTGCTCCACCCAATCAAGACCGCCACTGACCGCCAATTAATACAATTCTTATTTCTGTCTAATTTTAAGTAGATTCTAACAACTTGTTTAAAAAAACTATATCTCTTAGAGGATAATTGTGTGTACACACTATTAAGAATAAACATTTCCGCAAGGAACCACCAATAATTCTACAAAAAAAAGGAAGAAACCTAAACTTCATTGCATAACTTACACACACACCATCAGCAACATTTTGCATTTGCCAACCAACATCAACCACAAAACCGCAAACAAAACTTAAGTAAATCAGTACTTAAACCAAAAAACTGCTACAAATAAAAATAAAAAAAACGTGATTGCAACCAAAAGTTATTTTAAAGGTTACCTAAATGCAACATCAAAACAAAACGAGAGTATAGAAAAAAAAACTTTTTTTATGGACTTTACTTCAACTAAAATATAGAGTTAGAAGGGGAGTACAAGTACGGGTAGTTAAAAGATTGTTAAAGTGCAAAAAAAAAATAATAAAATAAACTCAACTCTAAAACTAAAAGCGACCTTAACCAACTGTTGGATTAAGTTGTGAATCGTGATTTGGCGGCCAAGTGTTGCCTGTGGGCATAAAACAACAACATCAACAATAAGATTTACTAAAATAAAGTGAAGGTGGAGTGAATACATAGAGGGAAATCCAACAACACGCATCTTCCTCCAAAAAAAAAATAATCCAAAGCTCTTTAGAAGAGTTTCCATGGAAAGCAGGTTAATGTTTAATTTTGGATTTTTTTTTTGTTTTGTTGCTGTTATTGTGGTAAACACTGTAGGTGTACGTTCATGCAACTAAACACACATTTATACATTCACTAGCAACATTTAATGTTGAACATTGTGGTACTTATTGTTTTTAGTCTTATATTCACTTCGTAGAAGATTTGAATGGTGTGATGGTGATACTTAACCGATGATTATAATGTTTGTAAATTTTATTTCACCTTGTGGGCAATTTGTACAAAAATGAACAGAAGATGAACAAAAAAAAAAAATAAAATTGCTGGTAGATGATGAAGATGATGGTGATGGTAAGCTTGATGATGAAGTAGACAACAGAAAGCAACAAAAAAAAAACAGCACAGTTTTAAACAACATCTCAAGCTAAAGTGAAACATGATTGTGGTGTAAGGAAGTTAATCATTTGCTAGTAAAACTTATAAAAAAAACAAACACATCTGTTGTCAGGGATTCTTTAATCGGAGATCTGTACAAGAAGTATATATTAAAGAGCAATTGGCAAAGATGGAAACTCTTCTCCAATTTTTTTTTTTTTACTTTGAATTAACACTTTAGTGATGTCCTTTTCTAATGTTAACTACTTTCAAACAATCGACAGTATGGTTTTCGTAGAACTCGTTTTACTGCATATCTGCTGACGTTCCTTTCGGAACGTTGGAATCGTTCGATACATAGTTTTGAAGTAAGTAAGGTGGTTGCTCTGTATATTTCCAAGGTGTTTATTTGTGTGTGGCACTGTGAGCTCTTATGACTTCTTTCGAATTATTTCGAGAGATCGGTCTATACGTGTTATTTAGATGGTTTTTCATCAAACAAGTTTGATTGTGTGTGACACTGTGAGCTCTTATGACTTTTTTCGAGAGATCGGTCGATACGTGGGTTTTAATCAAACGAGTTTTAGCTTCATTCAGGGCTATCGCAAGGTCCATTTTTCTTACTTTTCTGCTCTTTCGCACGTGATACCAATATTTGTTAGTCATGTTCCTTCGATTCTATTAATGACACACTTATGAATGACAGATTTACTTAATGAAGAGCTGTTTAATATCGCGCGATATTGAAGAATATCTCTGAGTGGGGTCTCGCCGATAGAATCAAATTAAAACCACGCAAATCCAATGAAGTATGTTGCCCCAAATGACTGTGGACTCTACGGTGTGGAGTAAACAGCGTCAACTGTAAATATGAATGGAATAAATATCGAGGAATCGAAGAGTCTTCATATTAAGGGCATGGAAATTAACTGTGATGTCCGTTAGAATATACTTACACGTTTTTCAAGTGTCGAAAGAAACATTCAAGTGTCGAGGAATCGGACTGTCTTCACGTTAAGGATATGAAAATTCATGGTGATGGGTGGAATTAATATCGAGGAATCGAACAGTCTTCATGTTAAGGGCAGTCTTCATGTTAAGACCTATACTTTTTTCAAGTCGAAAGAAGCATTCAAGTGTCTCGGTTCGATAAGCCAATTTAAGAAGTACTTTGCCTCATCTGATCTCCTTACAATTTATATCACCTATATCCGACCGAACCCAGCTTTAAAGTCTATTAGAGTTCTGTCGTTCACGAACGAACTAGTTCAATTGAACTATTCACTTAACTGAGCGGTTTATCTAGTTCGTTCATTTCAGCTCTTTTATGTCTTATCGCTCATTCAGCTCAATTGGTCATTACTTCATTTTGATCTTTCAGTTCGGTCGTTCAATTTTTTTTTTGTTAATTTTTGTCATTAGGCGTAAGTTTTCTCTCCTTTTTTGGCACGCTTTCTCATCATTTATGTTTTTTTTTACAAAAATGGTGTATTTTTTTTTTTTAATTAATGTTTTCATTCATCATTTTTGTATTTTTTAAACGAAATCCAAAACAACAGACTTGGTCAAAATGATTCGTTCACGAACTGTTGAACGAAAATAAAAATTGACCGATTTGAACTAGATGAACGACCAACGGACATGATCCAAATGATACGTTCACGAACTGTTGAACGAAAAATACAAAAGAGCGATTGAACTAGATGAACGAACTAGGTCTTTTATTTTAAATGAACGAAAATGAGCGCTCACTCAATTATACGATAAAGCACCAGTCTAAAGTCAATTCTGGAGTTTTTGGACCGTGTCCAAAGGAGAGCGGTAATATTTATCAGTCACAATAAAGTGTCCAACTCTATTAATTCATTTAAGCATTGTTGGAATGTATTTAGGTTGTGTTACTTATTATAATTCCTGGTATTGTTCTTCTTCCTTCTCTCTGTCTAGACTTGTGTTACCTAATTTATGACTGCTGTGCTTACATACCCTAGAGCAATGGTTCCCAACCTTTTTTACGCCACGCCCCACTTTTAAGTTACAAAAATTGCATTGTCCCCCCTACACTCAAGAAAAATTTGTTAATTTTTCTAATTTTTGTTTCTAATGAAAAATTACTACTAGTTCAGCAAAGTTTTTGTAAAATAAGAATTTAAATTAAGTTTTTAGTAAAAATTTTAAGCACTTAACAAAATTTTTGTAGTTAATTTTTCTAAAAAAAAAATTTTGTTGTTAAGTTGACTAAAAAAAATTTGCTCGTTGCCCCCCTGGAACCTTCGAATTGCCCCCTAGTGGGGCGAGAATCAAAGGTTGGGAACCATTGCCCTAGAGTTATGTTCACTGTCTCCATAACTTGGAGGTCCAAAGGCGTAATGCTTAAAAGCATCTCAAAGGATACCTAGTAGATCATATGTCTTTGTTGTCGATTGTCAAGCTGATCAAACATTGCATTACAGAAAAGGTTCGTGTATTAGTCATAGTAGCCGTTTGTGGAATAAACTCCGCGCAAAAGTCTTCCCAGTTTCTTTAAATGTACATAAATTCAAGTCAAATGTCAACAAACACCATTCAATCTTTCCTCATAACCCTTTTTCCCAATATCAATACAATGCCCTGCAGTAGAAGGAGCTTCCCCTGAGTGTTGGTTCGACGTAAAAAAACAAAACTTAAAGGGTTAATTTTTCTATAAATATTTTTCTGCATAAAATTTTGCATATTTAAAATTTGAAATGGAAATTTGTAAGGTATCACTATTCGTCACCTTTCAAACTTTTTCTTCTTCTGTCAGCCTTCTCTCCTGTTGGAGCTTAGGTTGCCAACAACTTTTCTGTATCCATCTTTATTACTAGCTTAACAGCATATATCATTCCATCTGTAATTTGCAGTACCTAAATCTTCTTTCATAGTTCTTCTCCAGGTTTTTGATGGTGCACCAGGGCGTCGACTTCCTTGAGGGTTTTAAGTCTGTGCTTGTCGAGCTTTTCTTTCTGTAGGCTTTCGAAGTATATGGCCAATCCAACACCACTTACGCTATTTTATTTCATTTGCAACTATTTGTACGTAACCACAAGTCTGTGTAACTTATACGATTTAGCCACCATATACCCTGAATATTTCTGAGACAATTGTTTGTGAATGTCTGTAAACGTTTGTCAATGCTTCTGTACTTTTCCAGGCCTCGCACGCGTAGTTCAGAACAGATATTAGGTTGTAAGTGGCTGCTGACGTTTTAAGTCAGCACATGTAGACTCTGTTGTGATCAAAACAGACATTACATTTGAGTTAATAATTCTTAGTGCGTATTTTTTGATATTTGACTAGATCGCCAAATGTTATTTTATATAATATACGCGGATTTAGCTTTGTTTATTCGGTTCGTGATATCCTCTTCAGCTGCATTTCTATTACCAAGAGTACTGCTTTTTCGTATCTTTTTCCAACTTTGTTCTTTATTCAGGGTACGGATTGAAAGTGGATAACTCGAAAAATTAAACCTCGATTTTTGGAGACTAACTTGAAGATGGGATATAAGCATTTCGTATTGGAATCAAAAACGATTTTAAACCTTTTACACCTTCTACTTACAATTAGTAATAGAGGGTAAATATCAGTTTCTAATTCCGTTTGTAACACCTCGAAATATAGGCCTAGGAGCCAAAAAGTATATATATTTATTAACCTCGGACGATTTAAGACGATCTAGCTATATCCGACCGACCTTCTAAGTTTATCTGTCTGTTTAAACATGATTCTGCAGCTTATCATGTGTATTTGCGTTTTTCCTCTGGATCAGAGAAGTTCTTAGCAATAAATTTCTAGAATTCACGAGTTGAAAAACTTCGGTAAGCCACAAAAATATTTTACAATTGGTTTTTTTTCACTCAAAAGGCTTTTTTAAAATATTTTGTTAAAGCTATATGGTAAGGAAGTTTTAAAATTACAGGTCATTAAAAACATATTATCAACAGTTTAAGTTTAATTCTACTTCCAAATTAAAGTTTGTGAACTACTGCTTTCTTTGTGTATTTTTTTTCTGTCTAGCTATATTTTTTTTTTGTACACAGTCAAGCACACTTTGCTCATAGTTAAGCAATTCATTATTACTGCAAATTGATTTTTATCAAAGTTTAATCGATTGTTAAGCCAGAAAATCGTAGAAAAAATACAAACGTATTTTGCGTTAAGCGCAATTGAGCATAGTACGTGCTTAAAGGGGGCTGATCATTTACTATGCTTTCGTTTGCTTCGTCTATCCCATACTAAGGAGAGAAGAAGGAGACCAACAGGATCCTCAATCAACAAAACAATAATAAAAAAAAGTAGATTTTATACTTGTACATTGGATTAAGAAAATTATTTATGTTAGTTCACACGTTGTTTTACACATAATTTATTATACATAAAAATATTTGTAGATGAGAAGTCTTCGACATACAGCATACTCTACTCATATGTATGTTTTTTTTTTCATATTTTTCCTCATCATAAATGTATTTATGAGTTTTTGTAGATATGCAAGTGAGTAGAGTAATGAAACTTCTAGTTACATTTTTTAATGACCTTGGGGCTTGTTTTCATTTGTCGTGTTTTTTTTTTTTTTTTTGGTTTGGTTTGGTCTATCTCTCTCCTCTATAGAGGTGTTTTTTTCCGTTCGCTGTTTGCAAAATGACCATTTATGCATGATTTTGTAATTTTTCAAATCATTAGTATTTTAAATTTATGGCATCACGCTGTTGCCACTGCTGCTAATATGGTTTGCTTGCCAAATGATTTGGCTGGCTTTTTGTAGCTCAATTATGTTGGTAAATTCCATGTAATAGTGTACAAAACTTGTACAAAATGATGTTATAGTTTTTTAAGTACAACATTTATATTTAGTATTTTTTGTTTTGAGGGGATTTTCAAATAAAATTTATTAACATTTTGTAGTGTTAGTTAGATAATAAGATGTTATAATTACAATTGAAAAAAATTTACAAAATTTATTAGTTGTTTGAGATTAAAAATACTGCAAGTTAAAATATTTTATACACTCTAATTAAAATGATTTCAGTTTCCTACTATAAATTGGGTAAATTTACCCAAACTGTGTAGTTTTACCAAAAAATTATTGGAAATTTACACATTTATGGTAGTATATTATTTGAATTTGTTGAAATTTACCCAATTTATAGTAGGAAACTGGACTCATTTGTTTAGAGTGTAGAAAATTTGAAATACAATCGACAGATTCGGAGAACAGATTTAAATTCCGGATTGGGCGATAAAATAATAATATTGCGTGGCTAGAAATTGTGGAACTGAAATTGAGTTGTATTAGATAAAAACCACATCCGGAACTGGTTTAAGATATTAGGTGCTCCACTAGGGGCTTACAATTTAAAAAGTTTTTTTTTTGTTGCCTAAAATTATGTATTCGCGGACTTTGGTTTTGAAAGAGCCTCAAGTGATATCTTTAACCTTTTGAAGACGAAGAATTTTCTGGAAATTTTTAAAATGTTATTTCTAGGGATGTCGCAAATATTCGTCACTATTCGTTATTCGGCGTGGTTTTTTTCAGTTTGCCGTATATTCGGCAAAATGTAAATTTGTTTAAAAACCACTTTTTATTAACGTTAGTCCTTTTTTACAGTTATTTCATTTTGTTTTTTCTACAAAAAAAATGGTTAAATCTCGAATTGTTATTGGATGGGTCCAAAGGAATAAGGATGTCAGGTCTGTGGGATTTGCAGGACACATAATCAAATGTCGGGTGATATGGGGTGACTGGCTCTTAGAGGACATTCGTGGGGTATCTCTGGACTTTAGAGAGATAGGTAGCTGTAAACATCTAATTTGAGGAAGAGAGCTGCCTCTATTGTATGGGTCCAAAGGCAATAGGGTATTGGGTCTGTGGGATTTGCAGGACACATAAACAAATATCAGATGATATGGGGAGGTTACCCTCATAGCAGACATTCATCAGGTATTTCCGGATTTATGAGGGATTGGTAGCTGTTTAGTGTTCTTAAGAGTCCAGAACGTAGCTGTGATAAGATCACAGTACATGAGTAGTAGGTTCACAGAGTTGCATTTAATGTGTGTAAGGATTAGTGACAGCACATGGTGTAACTTTTGACGTTTCATACAAAACGTAAACAAACAACATTAATACAAACACAAAAGCACCCTTACACCAGGCAGCGATAATTCTTTACTAAAAACCATGCCACCATATTGGAAAGTACGCAATTAGCACCATTGTTTGCATACTGTGGAGAAGATGGCCATTGTCTTTCTAGCCAGTAGTCTCATCTTACCTTATATTGGTGAAGATCTACCGCCCAGGACTATGCTGCTTGGGTAACCTTCTATCGCCTCCTTCACCATTTGTGTGTGTGTCTTTGCTGTTGCCTTAATTATTCCATCAATCGAGTGATCTCCCAGCATGGGGTTTCTCCTTCAGTAGATCAACCCTTATGGGCATCGCTCTGTCCGATAACAGATATTGAGCTGTGGTTTGGGTGTGCAGGGTTCTCACACCCATCGGACACAGCCTGACCTCACATCGGTTGGGTCTATTCCTCGGGCTTGACGCAGGAATTCTTTCCATGCATAAGGACCGTAACCTCCCCAACACAGGATCAAATCAAGTACAGCGTTGTTGTTTTTTAGTCTGGTGGATTTCTTTTATATATAGTTGATCTACAGACGTATGAATAATGCAACTATTCGCAACATCCCTAGTTATTACGTATTTTTACTTGGAAACGCCACATTTAAAGACTAAAATTTTGCCAAAATTTGTAAATAGTTACTCCTTTTACAAGAAAAAACATAGGAAATATGTGTCCCATTCGTCGTCAAAGGCTGAACAAGCATAGATTTTGTTGTTTTTGAGCCAACACTCAAAGGATGCCCCTTACTAATGCAGAGGGTAAATGAGTTGAGACTGCAATTAAAACACCACCGCCATCTTGTCCAACTCTGTCACGTCTATAAATTTGAAATTTACTGCACATTATTTCCGAATTATGAATTCTTTTTTTTTTGTGTTAGGAAAATAGGCTATGTGGGGAAGGAAAGAGGGAGTAGTGTTTGAGTGCATTTAATTTGAATTTTTCCGAATTGTAGCTGACTAAGAAGACCTGTGCGGAGAATTAATTTCACATAGTGTCTCGTTAACACAAATCGTATGATACGACTTGTGTTAACGAGACACTAATTTTCTCTGTAATGCGTTGTGCGATACATTTGGCAGTCGCCAACGAACGAATGTGGTCTCCTGGAAAGAAAGGCATGCACCCGCGTCTCAGGAATAAAGTCACCTATCTCAGCTTAACACTTATTGCAGTAATATCAATAGAACAATGACGGAAACCCACATTCCGATGATTCTCTAATGGGTCAATACTGTCATTGATGAGCTTCACCGCACTTCGTTGCACCTTATCCAAAAGATGCAAGATATACCTTTAAGCAATTGCCCAGCCAGATATGGAATAAAAAGTAAAGAGATCAGACGGAGTTAAGTAATTTTTGCACCGTTTTAAGAAACCAAGACACTTAAATGTTTCTTTCGATACTTGAAAAACATGTTGGTTGCAAATACCATCACAATGCACTTTCTTGCCTAGAACATCAAGATTGTCTGATTTCTAAATATCTATACCATTAATGGATACAGATTCTCAAGCCGCTTTTGGATCAAAATACAACATTGTGTCTTACGAGCATCAAAATCAACCCTATTCGCAAGATCACACTCGGAGATTGTCTTAAGGTCGTGATTGTACATTCATGTTTTGCCTCATAGCTACAACCTCAGTAAGGTCCATGAATTAGGGAAAATTAATGACAAATGTTCCTGTCATCTCCGAAAGAATAGGTAGGATTGGAAGTTTGACCCATAAGTTCGTCAAGAATAATAAGTAAAAGTATAGAATAAAGAATAGAACCTTGCGATACCCCTGAATTTAACTCATCCGATGAAAACCCATATATAAGAACACATTAAGAGTAGTCTCTGAGAAAGCTCGAGAGAAATCACTACCGACACCGAATGCAGTTAGCTTCAAAACGAGTGCACCGTGTCTCATACTATGAAATGCCTAGAAAATATATAGAGCAACCAACTTGTGTCACCAAATTGGCGAAAAGAATGACTTCAACGTTGCGAAAGAAATTCTAACAGGTCGCCCGTAGATCGACTACTACAAAAGCCTTACGGTCAATTGCAATAAGTTGAATTGGACTCTAGCAATTCACCAAGTAGAACAAATTGCTCTTGGGCGGTAGTTCTCAGAGTTTGTGGCCTCATCCATTTTAGGAATTGGCTGGCCGTTGACTACCGTACAGCAAGAAAAAGAGTCCTACCCGGTAAGAGTAGCTAAATATGGTTGCCAGGGGAGACACATTGTTTTAGGACCATAGCGATGCATTCAATTTCACACTTGTTTTTTCAAGAATGACGATAAAGCGGGACATTATTTTTGATATACATTTGAAATATTTCAGACATTTTAAATATATCATATATAACTGGCCTCACCTCGAATATGTGAGATCAAAGGCACGCCTGAGGTATCGGTCTCAGTACAATCAGAGCTTCAAAGGACTTCATTCCTCATATCGATTTGTCGTTCCGAATGAACGTAATGATTTTAGCAAATCGACTGAGTTCACGTTTGGTCTCATTCGATTTTTAATAGCGACTTATAAATTGGATTACTTTCTATTTTAAAAGTTGGAATAGGAAATTAATGAATTGCCTCTCAAAATCGAATTGTTTTTTTTTTTAGAATTCATTCGAAGCTCTTAGTACAAGTTTGTCGTCTGCCCTATTTAGATGACACACACAGATAGCGATTTGAACCATTGTGCTTCTATGCACTGGCAAGACTATTGGCGACAACTGTCGCTGAATTGTTGCCGTGGGGACACACCATCCAGAGTTTCGAACATTTCATCTACTAGTCTTTTAACAGCAATCAAATTCAGCACACACAAAAAATTATTGGGTAACAATTTTCAATTAAATCTATTGATCTGCACAATTTAAATGAGTCAATCAATGTTTTGATTAAAATTTTTTGTTATTTTCTTTAACTGTCGAATTACAAATTTTCAACATACCATATTTTTTTCGCTTTAATTTGTTTGAAAAAATTAATTCAAAAATATTCAAAATAATCGGGTTTTATTATTTTTTATTGTTGTCAACATATTGGAAGGCAAAAAAGATGCATTTTTTGATGATTTTGTCATAAGGTTTCAATTCGTTTGTTAAATCAATCATTATTTTAATTGACTATAGATAAAAAAATTGATCAATCTTTTGATCAAAATCGAAAAAATGTATGATTGAAAAAAATTTTAATCAATCACCTACAGTTTGGTGATTGGTATAACAATTTTTTTAATTGGAGGAATTTCAATCAAAAAATTGATTGAATCCGCGTTTTTGTTGATTGGAATTCGTTTTAATTTTTTTCTGTGCACTTAAAGCACAAATTTCGAAAATGACAACCAAACTCTTTAAACAGAATTTAGTTTCTCACTTAAAATTTCATAAAAAAAGATTTCAGATCATAAATTCCTGATTATACCTTCCAACCACTGCATGGCTACACCTGGCAACCACTGCATGGCAGGGATAGTGTTCTTACTTTGTCATACCACGTGTAAAGCATGGAAGAATGATTGATTCTATAACATTCTAAAAATGTTTGTCCATCCGTCCGTCTGTATATAACACGATGCAATCCAAAACAAAGGAGCTGGCTGCTCAAGTTTGGCACGGAAAGTTAGGTTCGTAAATGGGCTAAACCGGAACAGAGGGAAAATGTTTCCCCTTAAGTAACTAAACCAACCCATCAGAAATTTTGCTTAACTGGCAGCAGTTTTTAAAAAGGAATCACGAGTCAAAGACTGCTTCTAAACCACTTGCATTCATGCATGATTTCTGCGGGCGATGTCACAGTTAAGAGCACTATTTGGTAGCACTGATAAAACGCTACTAAGATGCAGTAAAATCATGTGTCCTTTCAGCGCTAATTGAGGCATTCTTTCATATGATTATTTTTATCAACAACGAATTTAATGTTATAAGATTTTAAAAATAACCCTTAACACAAAATTAAAATTGTATTCCCTGACTTTAACTGCATCCTCAAGACAGCTCTTTGGATGCGCTATGGTATGCCAGAAAAATAGCTCTTTTGCCAAAATATCGATATGTTTTTTCTAGGAACCCCTGAAGAACGATTTTTGTTTTTATTTTTGTTAAAACATTTAAATAGTTTAAAGCCCAGCTCTTAGACCAAAGGATTAGAGAACGCGTTTTTGCCGCCCTCTCTTGTGGGCGTGGATATATTTGTATTTATAAAATAAAAAAAGTATTATAAATGAATTTGTAAACATTTTTTGCGAGGGGATGGTGTTTCCCAACGTCCGCTGCTACCCCCTACGAAACCACCCGGTATTTTTTTTTTTAATTCGTGTTTTTTTTTTACATATTGGAGGTTATAAAAGATTTGCTACAAAATTTAACACTCTCACTTGTTTTAAAATATTTCGAGTCAATTAATTTAAGCAGTGACTAATTAGTTACTTACCTTTAGAAACAGCAAATTTATTCGTAATTCATTTTAGCCATAAATTATTAAATAAAAAAATTTTAATAATTTTTTAAAAATATTTTTAATTTGATTTATAGCAAAATATTATAATAGCGATTTTTCTTAATAATATCACAAAAAATTCGTTCTTATTTTTTGTTTAAATAAATAACAAAAAAACTCAAATTTGAATATAAATACGCAGTTCTTCTTCTAGTTCTTCGTTATTTACGTATTTTTTTACGTTTAGTTCTAATACGTATTTTACACTTTTTCAATATTGTTGTAATAATAAACAATAAGGACGATTTTAATTTTAAAGAAACTTTTAATAATGGCAACATGTTCGTAATTTACAACAATGCCAATAATGCACAATAAAACACTCGATAAAAGTTAGAAACAACATTTTATATCATGATGATTTCATTTGTGTTTTTGTAAAATTTCTTATAGAATTGCGATAAGCCGACGGGAAACGTTTATTTCTTCATAAACAACACAATTAAAAGAATTTTGTTATCGAAATATTTTTTTAACAACTTTTAGATTTGATAATTTTAAGTAGTCTTTAATGATGTTTTTCTTATATTTAAGTAAATTTTATTTATTTATTATTAAATTTAGCGTAATCTCTTTGTATATCAACCCCATCGTAGTCTTAAAATTTTCCAACTACTTGATGTTTTTTGTCCCAAAAATATTTTATTTTTTTTTTCTGTATGTATTATTTTTATTTCTTTTTTCTATAATGTGGTAATTTTATGGTGGAAATCAGAGAAATTTTGCTGCTCATTTTCATTGTTATAAATTTATATGGGAAATAGCAATAAAAGTATCATTTATAATAAGACTTATGGAGCCGAAAATATACACACACAAAAAAAAAGTATTTCATTGATGATGGAGATAATAATTTACGAAAAAAAAAGAGTATTTATGGTTTTTCGGGAAATGAAATATTAACAAACAAATGTAAAGAGGTGCCATTGGCAAAGAGTAAATTTCAAGTGGTTTCAAGAGTTTAGTGAGAAATAAAAATTTAAGTAGTATTTTAGAGTTGCCAGCTGAGAAAAATTTAAATACTTAAAGTGTTTTTACAACCCTAATTCCATACACAGGGAATACAGATTAGTTGTGCCAACCAAATTTAGAGAGCCAACTGAATGGCTCGACTGCAACAATCGGAAAATACGATTGCGTTTACCGAAATTGTTTTGAACCAACAGAAGCTAAGTTTTTATAAACAAATTTCTGTTGTCTTAACTTATGTTATTTTCTCACAACCGAAAAATGTTATTGTTATAACTATATAGTTGGTTATTGTTATAACTATATAGTCGGTACACAGAAAATAAAGTCGTCAAATCTAAATCAGCAATCATCAATTGTAAACCAACCAAACATTTAGTAAAAACGACCGACTGTTAGTCCATAATACAAAATTTCGCTTTTGTTTTCAACAAACTTAGTCAAGTAATTTTATTTCAAAATTATTTTATCATGTCATCAAATATTTTTTGTGTTTGTTGAATTTCTTTGTTGAAAAAAAAATAAGATTTTTTACGTTTGTCAGATCAACAAATTGTGTTTGTGTTTGTTGAATTTCTTTGTTGAAAAAAAGATTTTGTACGTTTGTCAATACAAATAATTATTTTAGAGAACTCGTTTATCAATTTTTTTTTAATTTTTTTTTTCAACAATCAATATTTACAAACGTTAGTTGATGTCTCAAATTTCCGTATAGGAGCACTTTCAGTGAAAAAGTTAATTGTATTCACAAATATGGGGGTCAATATAACAATTCGTTTTTTTCTGTGTAGGTACAAAGAATCTGTTTTCGCTGTGTGTTAGTCGTCACTTTGTGGGAGAATTCTGGAGGTCTTCGAAAATCCAAAGCGCTACTATCGTATGGAAGTATTCTTAATCACACCAAAACTGACATAAGGTTACTGACAGGTTTTCTTACCGGACATTATAAAGTAAATTATCACTTGCATAATTTAAACCTTTGTGCATCACCTTTGTGTTAACTTTGTCTGGAGGAAGTAACACATTGTGTGAGTGCGTCTCAATTTGTAGGATCAGAAGATGGTTCTTAGGGCCGATAACACAAACGAACTAACCGGAAGATAAATTGGGTTTAGTGCTAACCGAAGGTTTTAGATGTCAAATTTGTATGGGACTAACCTGAGGTTACGTTAACTTTGATTTAACTGGATATTGTGTTAACCGCACTTAGACAGCGAATTGCTTAATTCTGCTGATATAAAGCTAGCTTTTCCATCCTCTGTTATAATGTTTATTAGGAACAGAGTTGGAATTAAATTTATAGATCTTGGCACAAAAGACCCATAAGGGTCGCAGTGCCGGTCAGTAGGGCTAGATCACCCCTTGAATAGTAGTCGTAACCAGACCTGTAAATACTTGAAAATTTATTTACTTATTTTACAATTTTTCAAATATTTTTTGTATTTGTACTTGAAAGTTTCAAATACAAATATTCTTTTACTTACTTAACATTTTTACAAGTAAGTATAACAAAATACTTACTTAACGAGTGCAAGTTCAAATATTTTCAAATATTTGAAAAAGTGTTTACAAATAAAATATTTGTCAACAATGTTTACAAATAAAATACTTGAGAACATTTTTTCAAATATTTTTATACTTGCCCAAAATTTTCAAATATTCAACATAACAAACGAAAAAAGGCCATAAAGACCAATTTTTTTCAACACAATTTTTTGCGTGTTTTTTTAGAAAAATGCATTTGTGTATGTAAAAATATTAATAACTTCCTATTTCTAAGCAAATCGAGACTTTAGGACAAAAAGGTTCTATTTGCTTATAGAAACAGGTACAAATAGAACCTTGTTGTCCTAAGATTGGAGTCCATGTCCATTACCTCTAACGCATTTGATTAACAATATCACTTACATGCCACCTGTTTATCCTCTTAAAATTTGGATATGTTTTTTGGGATAAAAACTGTAAAATTGTATTTTAGCGGCTAAAACTCATTTTTAGTGTTGGTCGACTTGTATGGGAGAAATGGACTTTGTTTTTGTAACATTTTTTGGTGACATGTCATAATCCTACTTTGTATTTTTTTTATGTGGTGTCCCAGTATGCAAAATGAGTCGATATCGATTCGAAAAAGAGTCGTTTTCTCTAAGAATTTCATCGATATCGAGTTCGATATATTGTCGATATAAAGCGTGTTTCCTATGTGGCATGCAAGGTGATATAGAATCGTGTTTTGGTACAGGTTTCGATTCGATTTTTACTCGAAAATTTCACGAATTTCGATACATTTGTTTTTTAATAATTTAGTTAATTGTTTTAAAAACGGAAAGAAATAAAAAAAAATATTTTATTACTTACTACTACTTACTTACAATTAACTAATTTTTACTAATTTAATTTATTTATTCTTTAAATTTAATTTTTACTAATTACTATTTTTATCTGCCTCACTTGAGATTTGAACCCAGAACTCCCAGTTTACTGGTTGAACGCCTTACTCCTTCAGCCAAAGTTTGATAATAAAAGTAGTTTTTTAAAATTACTTTTACTAAAATTTGAATTTTTTATTATTATTTGAATTGCCCTTAATTTATAATTTGTATTATTATTTGAATTACCCTGTTTTTATATTCATTTTATTTTGTTTTGACATACTTCTCATAATTTGAAAATATATTTATTTCAAAATATATATTAGTACAAACAAATTTCAAGTTGTGTATGGCCTAGTTGGCTAGCAGGTTCGGCAGCTTATGATTTGGAGATTTTTGGCCTTGGTTCAAACCCCGGTCGCGGATTTTTTTTTTTAATTTTTTTTTATTGTTTTAGTGCTAGATATTATTTTTTTTTAATAATAAAAGTAAAATTTGTGGAATTTTTGTAAAATTTAATAAAACTAAAACTCGATATTATATCGAAAATAAATATTTTTTTCGATGGAGCAACAAATACGAGAACTCCTAAAATGTAGATTGGAAATCATTTCGACATCGATTTGTTTTTCAAAAAAAATATGAGTTCGAGAAACGGTTAAATATCGACTGTATATAATATCGACATCGAATCATTTTTGCGGAAAAGCTTCGAAAAAAGTTCGAAAAAATTGTCGCCTCGAAACTGTGCAGACTGGGGTAAGTCCCCATAATCTGAAAACAATAATTTTTGCATTATTTTTTTTACTTATTTGGACCACTTCTGTAGGGCTTTGGAATTACAAACTCCACAGCCTCAACCATAACGGCTTCGATGCATACATTCATAATTTTTATTAAGGATTTCAAAATTGTACATATGTACATATGTACATATGTAGATCTCTGCATGGACATTCAGGCCAACCGGCTTCGCTAAATATAGTTCTTCTGTGTAACGGCATTCGGCTGGACTTAACGATCATCAAATCCAAAGATTTAGGCCAAAAGCTTTTTTGTGTAGCAGAAAATTTTATAAATTTGAAAAAAAATCTTGAAATTTTTTTATTTAAATAAAAATATTTATGACAAATAAATTTATTTGAAAAAATGTTGCCAAATATTTTATTTGAGTTCAAATATTTTATTTGTAAACATTTTCTTCAAGTATTTTACTTATAATAAGTATTTTACTTAAAGTAAGTATTTTACTTCTAGCAAGTACCCTGCAAACAAAGCGATACAACATCGATTCGCCGGTTGTATTGCCGATACGATAAATGTTATTGCGGCAATTATCGAATTCGTATCGCCGGCGATACACCTTTCGGGAGAAACTGTTACCCGACGGCAATACATCCCGGCGATACGAAAACGATTCGCCTTGGCGATAAAAGGGCAATATCGCCAGATAATCGTATAAACGAAAAATAAAAGATTTGTATGTATCGCCGGAATATCACCAAAATGATAAATCGGCGATACAGCTATATCGATTCCCTGAAGCTGAAAATAGACATTATTTTTTTCATTCATATTTTGGTCATGTTAACGGGACTTAAAACATTTGCATTCACCTGAAAAATGTATCCGCAACATTCGCTGGATTTTTTATTTTATCTTCGAAAGCACATTTGTGTTTTTCGGTCAAATTTATATTCTTTCAAAGATTTCTTGTTCTGCTTGATAAATTATTTTATTTTAAATTGACAAAGAAATAAAAATTTTCAATATTTTTTTTTGTTTATCGCCAAAATATCGTTCGTATGAGAAAACGGCGATATAATAAAAAATACTACTTTGATTTTTTATTGAAATGATAAATTTTCGTATCGCCGCAATATCTTTTCGGCGATATATCGCCCTATTGTTTGCAGGGTATAAACATATTTGAATTTACTTGTATTTGATTTTTTAAATACAAATATTTTTTTTACTTACTTAAACAAATGTTAAGCAAATAAAATATTTGAACTTGAAAACTTTAAGTATAAGTTTTTGAATATTTACTTAAAAATACTTAAGTACAACATTTTTACAGGTCTGGTCGTAACTTTGCGTTTTGGTTAGAAATAAGTTTGACAACTTTTTATCCGCACACACCTGATGACGCAAATCGCTGGAAGCCACTTCCAACCAAACCTCCTCCACAATATTACAGCTCCGACATTCATGATGTAACGCGATCTTTAGGAGTACAGCGCGTCCTCATTATGGGACAGTGTTCGGTTATCACAATTTATTAACCCATCTGGTCAACTGTTTATTGGCATGTTTGACATGACCTTGGAATATATGACGTCTCGCATTAAGTTTGGTAGGAAGTTCAGTGCAAACTTTCCGAGATGGGAAGACTGGTGCGATACAGATAAACTTTCCGGAAATAACTATGATACTTTCTATACGGACGGTTCTAGTACTTAAGATGGTTCTGGTTTTTGAAGACGAAACCAAATACTCTTTCAGACTGGAGTGTTTTCTGTTTAAGACGTAGTGCAGACTCATGAGGTCTCATGTGAGAATGGGGTCTGTTTCCTGTGGGTTCCGGGTCATAGGGGAATTCGGGTAAATAAGATTGTCGATTCTTTGCAAATATTGGCTTCGATACAATTCCTCACAATTCAGAGCCTCAGATTAGTATGTAGGCTTGACATGGACGATGCGTTGGATAAACTCCTAAATGAAATCAATTTTCATGAAAAGATGGTCAAATGAGTTGACATGTAAGAATACTAAATGTTTTGTGATAAGGCCATACAAGAAAGTGGCAAACTATTTACTCAGTCTAAGTAGAAAATACTGTCGCAAACTTAGTGGACTAATTACGGGACACAATGCCTCTGCTCGTCATATGTTGTTATTGGGTGTCTTATCAGGTCCTATGTGTGCAGCTTGTTTTGAGGATGAGGACACAACAGAACACTACATCTGTTGTTGCCCAGTGTTCTCCACGGGAAGACTGCGGATTATAGTGTTTGATATTCTGCCAATGGACATGGTCCGAGGACTGTCATTGTCTAACTTTCTCAGGTTTCAGAAAGCAACTGAGAAATTCTGAACAAGCACCTTTCCCTCTCATTAAACTTTATCTCATTATTGACAATTCTTCCTTCTTAGTGTACGGACTATCTTAAATCTGAGCACATTGGACTTGTCTAGCTTTCTATTAGACTTATACAAACCACCTTCAAATCAACAAACCATCTAGAATTCGCCTTCTAATTTATAGTAAACACAATATTCTACGTGGTAATGTAGTTTTGGACGTTAATTAGTATCAGTAGGATTCAGATTATTTTTTGGGAAGCTTGAGTTTAGCCTGGATCTAAGTTAGTTAGACCCAAGTACTGGAAATAAGGAAAAAAGCTGCCTGGTTCATCAATACTAGCTGACCGTATTGACTATAAGCGCAGATAACATCTAGAGAAAATGATATCTACCCTTAACTGCATCATGTCTTTAAATTAAATGGCCAGTAACTTTTACATTCCCAGGCCACTTTTACGTTCTAGGAAGTTTTTAATCCTACCAGCATACATGACTGTAAACTACCTTTAAAGTTCCTATGAAATTATGAAGGAAAGCGAACTTTCAAGTTGCCATGAATTAGGAATGTTTTGGTATGCCTCTGGAATCTTGGAAACACAATTTACGGCCTGGCAACGGCCGCTTTTGCTAAGGAGTATAATTAAAGATGGCCTTGCCTTAATCTAAATACCTTACCTTTAATCTCCAAGAGGAGAGATTACGTAGGTCTACACGCAGAGAAGAGATATGCTCGTGGCAACCATAATTTAAGAGCGTTATTGAAAATTTTATCATAACTTGTTTGTATCAACCAAAACATTTTTGCAGCAATCATGTTATGATCCTAAATATTCGAAAAATTATAATTTAGGACCATAATATGATTGCTACAAAAATTGTATGATTGCTATAAAAATATGATATCTCTATGACGCTCTTAGATTATGGTTGCGACACTCATATCTCCTCTCTGACAATGAGTGTATTACAACCTAATACTGTATTATTGGAAAGAACGATGAACAGGTGACATGACCGGGCTTCTGCAGATGCTGGATAGATGAGGAAGAGTTGAAGCCTATGGAACAGAATGTCTGCTACTGTCCGGTACTTCCTATACAAAGAACTATTTCATTGGAGCCTATGCAACTGCAGGACCACTCTGATGTCTAAAAATTTTATAATAAGCACAAATTGAAGGGTACCCCTCTAATCGTTCCGTGATATCACAGAGGAACTCAGAGTCTATGAGTGCTAAAGTAAAGAGTCAACACACTCACATAAAAGATTCAGTTGCCACATCCGTTAATATTTCAACGTCATTTTATATGTTTCTTTTAACTATTTTTACTATACATGTACTACGGACCGAACTCGTTAAAGTTGTTGCAACCATGTTACCGTAACTGAATTGAGGTTGTGTCGATCGCATGGCCTCTTACAACCTAAGCTGGATATATTGGAATATTTAGAATATTTACGGTTGCAGTAACTGGATTTGTTATGTTAGTACAGCCACCTTAAAGCTAACCGCCATTTGGTCTTTAGGCAAAATTTATCAGTACGATTTCGTGAGTTGTGTGGATTAATCGTTGGACAAATTTTAGTCTATGTATACAGAGAAAGCCATTAGGAATTAAAAATTTGTTACACAAAGTTCTCCTGAATGAACAGCAGCTATGTTAGAAACCCAGTAACATTTTTGTAATATCTCCTTATAGAATATATTCTTGAACAAGGTCTTTTAGCATCAGTTCCATAGAATGAATTAAATAGAACCTGTTGGTTAAAAGACAATCTCAAATAATATTTCTCGATTCTAGAACAGATAGTTGAGCACGTTCTGATAGTGTAGTAGGAATTATCATTATTAATACCATTTTAAAAAGACTTATTTGGTTTGGATCTTATTTCTTTTAGAACTTCCTGGAAATTCGTGGAACGGATCCTTGGAGACTAATGGCTTACATAGATGTATCAAAACTAAAACACTGAATTGAAAATCCAAATTATCATTAAACGAAGAAGTTTTCAACTATACATCCATAATGATATCTATTGGCGATGACGGGCCATGACACACCATTTTCCAAATATTTATAGTTTTCACTAACCTAAAGATTTAAATCCAACAACTCATGATATTAACAAGAATCTAATATCCAAACGAGCAAGATTTTTTTAAATTTTTCATGCGGATTCCAGTACCGACTAGTACGGCAACGAATTTAACAAAAGTACAAAATGAGCAACGCTATCTTCCGTACGTGTGACCTCGTATTTCTATTGAATGTCGAAAATACCTCGTGTACTACGAGTTCAAATTAACACTTTAAAGCTAAAAATTATATTTTTTTTGTGAGGATGTTTATTCTGGCTCAAGGTCATTATTTTCTTTACTAATTAAAACCATGATATTCTCATAGCATAATTTTCAAGAAAATTATTTTTTGTTTTAAATTTATTTATGTTGGTCATTTTTGCAAGACTTAATCGACACGTGTTTCGGAATTTGTCAAGATTCCATTGTCAAGATTATTTAGCAAAAATAGAAACGATATACTACAAAGTAGCAAACGAGTCTAATGACAAATCGTTTGTGCACAAACTAAAACATTAATACATATTCGACTCTATCCACAATGTGAATTAGAAAGACGAAGAAATTGTACTATGTTAGTAAGTAACGATTGTCAATAACCAACAAAAATATTTAAAACATTTTACATACGATAGTCCATTGGACTACAACAATATGTTTTTTGTTGTTGTGAATGAAATTATACCATTATTAGGGCTATTCATCACTATGGCGTGCCAACCATTATGTTCAAATTCTGATTAATTTTTATTAATAAATAAAAATTGTTTTATTCGACCTTTAAAATATTATATTTTGTGAGGATGTTTATTCTGGCTCAAGGTCATTATTTTCTTTACTAATTAAAACCATGATATTCTCATAGCATAATTTTCAAGAAAATTATTTTTTGTTTTAAATTTATTTATGTTGGTCATTTTTGCAAGACTTAATCGACACGTGTTTCTGAATTTGTCAAGATTCCATTGTCAAGATTATTTAGCAAAAATAGAAACGATATACTACAAAGTAGCAAACGAGTCTAATGAATTATATTTTTTTTGAAATTTGTTTAACAGTGGCAACTCTAAACTTCAGCAGCATCCAGTAAAGAGCTTCCATAGTAAAATTTACTAACGAGAATAAAATGTTTAGAGCAGAAACTAAAATTTTTCTCTTAATAAAATCATGCGCAATTTAATATCTGAAGAGACTTTTCCGAAACTTTTTTTGTTTATCTGTCAGGCATTTAGTTGCCATTATTTCGTTGTCAAATCTAATTTCTGTTTTTTTGTTTGTTTTATAAACATTTGCCATATTTACAGTGTTGATAACAATAAGCGCCAAAAAATCCTTGTGTAAAAAATAACACAAACAAACAGAATCAAGTCAAGTACTTGTAGAGTAAAAAAAACAATATACGTAGTCTATCCTTCCAGCAAATAATATAAAACATTGGTGCTGTTGTATGTCACCTGAGTTGAGACAAAAAAAAAATCTCTGATAATTGAAATCAATATTAAGTAAAACGTGCTCTAGATGCTAAAATATTATTATGATGATGGCAAGAAATGAAATACGAATATTGTTTACTTGGCAAAGAAACAACAAAATAACCAGGAAGACTCTACACAAAAAAATGCATAAAAAGAAAATCAAATAATTGAATATCAGCCATATCATATTCCAATACAACAATATGGGTAGACATCTAATAATTTATGTAAATTATTTTTATTGATTTTTTGTGTATGAATTTTAAATTTTTATACCCTCCACTTAGTAACAGAGGGTATATATAAGTTTTTCATTCCATTTGTAAGTATATACATTCATGATCCCCGATCGATTTTAGGACATTCTAGCGATGTCTGTCTGACTGTGGAAATAGTGATCACGGCCAAAATATTGCACGGAGATGACTTAAACTTAACATATTTATTGGAAGTTCTCCCGAGAAGTTTGGTATTGCTTTTGAGCGATATCGGTTCAGCGGTTCAATAGTTATGAATGAAAATGTAAGGACACCTCGGAAATTTTAGTACATTCAACATAACCTAAAAATACAAAATGCTTTAATTCGGCTGTTGGTTGATATATGTGAACATAATTGAACACCAAACAAGCACGAACACATTTTTTGAAAAAAAAGAAAAAAAATCGCGGAATTTTTTTTAACAAAATTTTTTTTTCTCTGACATTTTTTTTCAAAAATAAATTGTTTTTTCAATAGTAATTTCCTTTTAAAAAAAGTTTATTGCAATAATCTTTTTAAAATTGTGGAGGGTATCACTACATTCCTCAAGGCCGAATTTAACTTTTTTACTTGTTTTTTCTGTTGTTGTTATTAAATTTATAAAATCTCTTTTAAGATCTAGTAAGTACAATTTTTTTATATTTAATTAAATTAAAATTAAAAATTTCATTTTAACATGACAGTTTTTGTAATTCCTTTTTTGTAGTTGTTGTAGCCAACTCCTCCTTCCAGTTTATAATTTTTCGTACATATTTTTAGTATAAGTTTAGTTAAATATATGTACTATGTGGCAGTCATGAACATTTTAGTTACTAGATACATAGATAGTAAGTCCGTCCGTCCATACATATGTATGTAATACAAGTATGTGTATGCAAACTAAGAAAACATTGTCAGCATGCTTGTCAGAAAATTTTCTTTTTGAAGTGCTTTTAAAATTTAATTTTTTTCCTTCTTTTTCATATTTTTTTCATACAATTTTTTTTTTTTTAATTCTTCTCAACAATAATGTCGTGTCCATGTTCAGACAACCTTTTATGCTTAGTTTTTTTTAATATCTTTCAGCGTACATATTAGTTAATTGTTTCGTTTGTAACTCATCGAAATATCGGTCCTCATAAATCAGTAGCGTTTTTTCTGAAAACAGATATCACTAAAGGAAATCATCAAGGACCTGATGAATCAGTAACTTGATTTCAGAAAACAGAAATCATTTAAAAAGTCTTACACTTAAAAGAAATATATTCCTTAAAAAATCGGTACTGAAAAAAAACTACTCCATAAATGATATATGTATTCATTCAGAAGTTTTGTTGCTCAATAAAATTGTTTAGTCAAAAATATTTTTATACTGCCTTTTTGCCACACTTTCTGTCAGATTCGCAGCAGGACAAATCCATAGAAACGACACTCCATTTGTTGATACAGAGAACATCATTGAGTAAATTTTTAATACTATTGAGTAAAAAATTACTCAATTTTGCACCAGTAAACGAGTTAATAGCATTGAGTAAATTTTTAAATAAAAATTTATTAAATGTTTGAAAAAAAAATTTAGCAAATTTTTAATTGACACAATTAAAAATTTACTCAAAATTTATCTATTTATTTTTTTTTTAAAGTTTAAAAAAGTTTTAAATTTTTTTACAAAAAAAACAAAAAACTTGTTTTTTTAAACTTTACCAAACATATTTATGTCTCAAAAACATAGGAAGACGATTACAAACTTTCATATACATACACAAAAAACTATAAACTAAACGAGAATTCAGAAAACTATGAGAGTTTAAAAAAAATTTAAAAAAAAACTATAAAATTATTTTAAAAATTTTTATGTAAATTTTTAATTGCGTCAATTAAAAAATTACTCAATTTTTGTATTTAAACAAGTGATTACTCAAATTTGTTTTCTCCATATTTTTTTCTGTGTAGAGAATATGCTATGACAGCGCTTTTGGATATTAAAGTTTTAATAACGTAAATACGGAGTCAACAATAAGTGCGATGCATAAAGCATCGATTAATCACTGTGTAATAATTCAAATCGGGAAATTATCACTGAAGTGGCCATGCCAGGGATGTTTAAGTTGGTGCAATTGTACTTTTTTTTTTGGTACATTTTGACCTTTAAAAGTACCATGGTACTACCGCGACTCATTTGGTACAATTTAAAAACTTCCAATTTTTAAATTTTAATTATAGCGAATTGTTGCTTTGTACTTTTTCATTGCATTTTTAAGAACAGAATAATAGGAGATTAAAAGTATTAATTTTAAATGCGCGAATGTGTGTTTTTTACCAGGGCTAACTTTTTGTTCCTCCAAATAGAATGTAATAAAATAAGAACCCATCAGAAATGTTGCTGAACTTGAAGCTGTGTTTGGCCAGGAAGCACGAGTAAAAGAGCGCTTCCAAACCCCTTTTAGGCATGATTTTTAGAGGCAATGTTACCGTTAAGAGCACTCTTTGGCAGTGCCTATTAAGCGCTATGAAGATTCAGTGAAATCATGACTGCTTTAATCATTATTTCAGCGCTGATTAAAGCAGTCTTTGTAGCGTTGATTTAAGCGCAATACGAGTACTGTCTTTTCATTGTTTCAAGTGTTCAAGATGTTAAAAAGGATAGCAATTGTAAAAGTTTATCAACAACTAATTTTATACTAACAATTTTATTAAAAAAATTCTAACGATAATTTAAATTGTTGTCCCTTACTTTTACGGCATCCTCAAGAAAGCTCTTTGTAAGCGCTATGGTATGCTATAAACAGAAGTTGTGCTATCAAAAGTCTGATTTATTTTTGCTGAGTATATTTTCTATGAATTTGATCTATGTGAAGTTGATCTCTTCAAAAATGACATCCCCTTTGAGGAAACTGACTGCTGAACAGATTTGAATTTGTAATATGTATGTATGTATATTGCCAGAAAATGCAGAAAATGTAAACTATTTTGCAAAGTTATGAGAAATAAAGTTACCCTTAATTACGAAATAATATTGTGAAAATGCTATTTCAAGTAAATCAAGCAGTATTCTACCTCGTCCGGCAAAAATGTTCCCAAATAAAAGTGTAAATTTAAAAAAAAAATAAAATGGTTCCAAAAAGTACAATTCTTTGCGGAGGTTGGTACAAAATTGAAAGCCCCATTTAACATCCCTTGGGCATGCTTAAGCCTCATGTTAGCGACAAGGAGTACACTGCAAGGTGCAGTTCTGTCACCTTTACTCTGGCTGTTAGTGGTAAAACCTTTCCTAAAAAAAATGGGAACTTTAACCATCGCTTATGCGGATAATGTCTTGATATTGTCTTGTGAGTAGTATCGGGACACAATTCCTGATTTACTTGGGAGGGTCACTAAAGATGATGTGGAAGTGCGCATCAGGTAACGGACTCAACCTTAACCCGAAAAAGACGGAAATAGTACTTTTTACTAGAAAATATGGGATCCCAAATTTAAGGAGGATTAGAATCGGGGTAGTTTAAATTCCTCTATCACCTCGTGTGAAGTTTTTAGGAGTTATTTTTTTTTAGCGAAATCGGTCCAAAAGTTTAAAACGAAAATGTAAGGACACCTCAAAAATTATGATACATTCCACATAATCTAAAAATATGTACAAAGGTTTGATTCGGCTGCTGGTTGACATATACGAATAAAATTGGACACCGAATGGCATTTTAATAAGTACAAACATATTTTTCTTACAAAAAAAAAAAAAAAAATCGCGAATATTTTTTTTTTTCACTAAAAAATATTTTTCCACTATTTTGCATATATTTTTTTTAGTTGGATAGTATCAATACATTCGGCCATGCCGAATTAAACTTTTTTCAATCACTTAAATAAATAGGTTTTTGCACTTACGTCCAATTTTACTTGAAAATTTTAGACTTTTAGGAGGGTATTACTGGATCGGCTAAACCGAATTTTACTTTTTCCATTCATATAAGTTTTTTTTTTCTTATAAAATTTTTACTTTGTATTATACAACTACTTGTACAAATGTATGCGTAGTAGGGGTATTCACATGAACAATTACATTTTGACTTAATCTCTTAGCACACTTAGGGATTCTAAGTTAGAGGCCTATTTATAGAAATCAATCAATCTTAAGTTAACTTTGTCCATATGCTTGTTGTTAACGAGAGATCGGACAAGCTTACTAAACAAGGTGCTGATGTATTGGTATTTCTGTACATATCGATCCAGCACTTAAGATCGCTATGCGACAATCTAAAAGATAGCTTACAACAAGTACGAACAGCAGAAGCTATTGGTCATGCTACAATTCCATATGGTACTCTTACTTACCATATGGAACTGCCGTACACTTACCGGAGTAATTACCGGACACTGCCGTATAGCTTATCATAGAAAGAAAATCGCTTTATTTCTGATGTCAGAAAAAAATTTAGTCAGGGGAATTTTTTTGTGTCGGCGGATGATTTTGGGGCACCTTCTCCATGACAATAGTTGTTACAAAAAGTCATTTATAATATTATAATAATATTTTTGAATTCACGCCATCAAAAGGGGACGTACCAACTAAACCCAAATTTTTTTATTCCCCTGGGTCCAAATGTAGGATATAGAATATTTTTTTGGCATAAAAATGTTAATTTTTTTTTGCAAATTACAGAAAAACAACATTAAAAAATTTCTTGTTTAAAAGGTTGGTTAAACTCTTCAGATGGAAGCTTTTTCCCTAGTCCTACCTTGCCCATTTAAAATGAAAAGATCAAAGGGAGTTTCAAGTTTTTCATTTCGTGACCCTGATTGCATTTTTGTAATAATTGTTTAAAATAAATATTCTTGTCTAAGGAGGCCACAATTGATGGCAAATGAAATAGGAGGATCTTCACTAATATTTAATTTTTTATTTTTTGTCATATCAGCAAAAAGGATGTACAAATATCCTTTCAAAACTTTATCCATCCATATCCTTTGAATTTGTAACAACATTTTTCGAGAAAAAATATGTATGCGAGAAAGACCCAATTTTGGTATGCGTTACTACAAATTTAAGTCCTCAATACAACCTTGATTTGAAAGAACATTATATACTTCCTTTTCCCTGATACGACAAAATAAAAATTGTGTAAAATAACAGAGCTTTTCCTCTTTCATTTGGTATCGAAAGTGGAATCCTAGGACAATACAAATATTAAACAAAAATATATTAAATATTATTTTCTACAACTTTAAAGTCTTTTTAAAAGGAAACTGGATCACGAAAGAAAAATGTATATGGGCAATTGTCATTAACTTTTAATATTTAAGAAAAAAAAAATTGCGATTGTTTTTTCGTGGCACATTGATAATTTTTTGTAGGTAAATAACATTATAAATAAGAAATTTAAATCGGGCCACGTGCATAAATTTGAGCGATCGCGCCCTATGGCGGTTTAAAGTTAACATTTTCAAAAAAATTGTCAAAATTACATTTGTTATCCGAAGTTTACCAAATTTACCATTTTGTATTATGCTTACCTAGAGCTAAAACACACATTCAAAAATGCACAAAACCTTTGCTAAATATCGAGATATTTGCACTAAAACATTTTTTTTTGTGAAATTTTCCAATATTTTGGACATAAAAATGTTTCCAGCGCTTTAAATTTTTTTAGGAAAATTTTACCAAATGCATTAAAAAAATCTCAAAAAATTCCTACACTCAAAATAATTCTGCAGTAAAAATATTAGTAAGTGATTTGGTACCAAAATCTACTAATAAGTTACTAATTACTAGTAGTACGGTAGTTTTTTAGTACCTTCAAAGTACTAAAATTAGTATTTTTTACTGGTATTGAATAATATTAGTAAAAAATTTTAGTATTGATTACCAAAGCCTGCACTAGATCATTTTGGACTAAAAAATTAGTTCATTAGTAAAATTTTTAGTACTGAATACCCACGTTTTTTTTTGGATGTAGGAAACACTATTTTTGAAAAAAAAAAAAATTAATAATATTGATTTATTTAAATTATTTAAAGCTTGATTTTTCAATATTGTCCTTCTCTGAATATTGAAACTTTTCAAAGGATGATTCATAATAGTCAATATTAAGGTTATTACGAAGTATTTTAACGTTATTGCAAATTTTATAACGGTTATTACAAATTTTAGCGATTTTTCGCGATTTTAACAACTGGAAAAAACAATTGAATAATTTTGAAATCTTATTCAAATTAGACATGTCAAAATAAATCAAAACAATTTTTTTCTATATTTTTTAAGTAATATAGGAATTTATATAACTATTAAATTTAAAAGAATCAAAAATTTAAAACCACCGAAAAACCGCTTAAACGTTAATTTTTTTCGGGTGCGAATTAACTACAGATGGAGCATTAAAAAGACTACCAAACGCGCTTTTCACCGACCAATTTCAATAAGGGGCATGGATGTGCCTTACAAAAGAGTTAAAACTAAAAAACCCCGCGGAATTCGCTAATATTTACTTTTGATCAATGTTGCTTTCCATGATTTATTATATGTATTTCACATACCATTGTTTCTATATGTTCAACTTTCAGCCATGCACATTTTTCTGTTAAATAGTGCAATACTAAAATAACATAGTTTTGCAAAAAATTTCAAAAGCTCATTAAATGTTTGCAAATAATTATTTTTCGGGTGGGTTTGTAAATTAAGTGGGAAATGGTAAACTATAAAGTTCACAATGCATTCGGAACCATTCGGAATAAAACTGGGAGTGTGCCTCGCAAAAAACACTTTTTAAAAAATTCACGTTTTTTCTTCCCATCTTTGGAGACCTGCAGCTTCGTAACCATTGCGAGCACATCACTCGAATCAAGCTCAGATTGTGCCTATTTACAAGGGCTTTTACCATTTGTATCTGAATTTTGAAATTATAGTTTGCACCAAAAGCTACAATCAAAAAACCTCGAAAAATTGAAAATTGAACAAAATTGGTATCAAAGATTTAAGTCCATGTAACTGTTTTCTTATTGATAGCACACCCACTGAACCTAGACCAAATAATTGCCCAAGTCTACTGATTAAGCGATATTGAAACTTTGAACAAAAAATTTCGTGAGTGTATCAAGCGAGTTTTTTACATTTTTCAACTTTGAACATTCTTTACCATGAACTAATGATACCTTTTGAGCTGTGCCTTTGCACAATTACTCTTTAAGGTTTCCTTAACTTATCCACATTCACAGAAAAAAACGAATTGTTATATTGACCCCCATATTTGTGAATACAATTAAATATTTCACTGAAAGTGCTCCTATACGGAAATTTGTAATATCAACTAACGTTTGTAAATATTAATTGTTGAAAAAACAATTGATAAATGAGTTTGTAATAGTTCTCCTAAATTATTATTTGTATTGACAAACGTACAAAATCTTAATTTTTTTTTTCAACAAAGAAATTCAACAAACACAAAACGTACACAGAAAAAAACGAATTGTTATATTGACCCCCATATTTGTGAATACAATTAAATTTTTCACTGAAAGTGCTCCTATACGGAAATATGTAATATCAACTAACGTTTGTAAATATTAATTGTTGAAAAAACAATTGATAAATGAGTTTGTAATAGTTCTCCTAAATTATTATTTGTATTGACAAACGTACAAAATCTTAAATTTTTTTTCAACAAAGAAATTCAACAAACACAAAACGTAATTTGTTGATCTAACAAAAGAAAAAAAAAATAAATTTTGTTTTCAACAAAGAAATTCAACAAACACAAACGTCATTTGTTGATATGGTAAAGGAATTCAACAAACGAATTTGTGATATCAACCAACAGTATTAGTTGTATTGACAAATTAAAACTTTTTTTTATAGGAAAAAAAATTAAAAATAAATTGATAAATCGAGATAAATGTAAGAGAATATTAATATTGAAATTAAACAAACGTATTTTGTTAGTCAATATTCTTTTTTATAACACTTAAGAATGTATTTTACTTTTATCGTTTTACCGTTTTTGTCTTATGTTGAAAATTCTTTTTTCGTTTGTTCTTTATTTCTTTCTTTTTTATATACACATGTTTTAGTGTTGTTTTAGACAAACATAGCAATCGGTAAAAACTTGGAAAGCAAATTCTGTAAAAAAATTATTCCAAAAATAAAAAGAAAAAAACAAAACAATAGTTAACAAAACAAAATGTTTATATAAAAAGATTAATTTGTTTTCGAAATACATTTTTTAATAATATTTTCTATGGAATAATTTCAATTGCTGCCGTACCCATTGCTAGCTCAGATAAAACTAAATTCATAATCATTAATTTTTTTAATTGTCTTCTTTCTTCATTGTCTGCTTTTTTAAAAAGAAGTACAGGCACAAATAAAAAACAAACTACATGACGAGAGAGAGCATGTTGTTGTTATAGTATGTTTGTGTTTATGTTTTATACTTTACAAAAGCTACCAAATTCTTTATAGACAGCGATTGTTAAAAAAAAATTTACGTTTTTGTTAGATTTACAAAGTTCTTTGTATTTATTGATATAAATTGTTGAAAATATGACTTTTATTTGACAAAGTCGTTTATTGACAAAAATTTTTGAAAAAAAATCTGTTTTATTTACAAATTATTGAACGTTAATAACAAACGGGTTATTTGAATGTTAAAAAAATTTTTTTCTTTGTCTTATTGACAAACTGCCACTAATGATTTGTTGAAATTTTCCTTTCATTTTGAAATAAAATTATTTGACGTAGTTTGTTAAAAACAAAATCGAATTTTTGTGTTATTGACTAACGGGATGCCGTTTTTACTAAATGTTTGGTTGATATCAGTTTAGGACATTCACAATTGCTGTTTGTTGACTTGAATTTTTTGATTTTATTTTCTGTGTACCACCTAATTTACAAATAAAAAAGTTATTGCGAAATTAGGAGAATATCACAAGTATTAAAAGTTAATGACAATTGTCCATATGCAGTTATACTAGATTTCTTCTCTAGTTTCAAAGGTATATAATCGGATTCGTGTTTAATGGCTTTTTCTTTATGTCGGACGGTGAAGTAAATGAATTTGTTAGCATTATTTGCCAAGGGGAAGGTATTCCGCGTTTAACCCTTCACCAAAAACTCTCCTGTCACGGTATGCAAGAGTCAGCAAGTAATCATACTTGATTTTCGTAAAATTTTCTTTGTGCAATTATTATTTTGAATACCCTTACATTTTTCAAATGTATGTCTTTAAGCACTTTTATGTATTCTAAAACTATTTGCTTTTATTACATGTTAAGCAAAGTGCTGAATGATATTATAAAAGACTACAGAAGAATTTTAATTTTGACACTCACAAAGTGAGATATTAAAAAAAACTAAATGAATGTTAGTGGGTGTTGTTTCACTATAAAAAAATGAATCATTTGTAAAGTTGCAAAAAATAGGGATAAATATTTATTCAATATAAGGCAACATGCTATTGGTTATAAAATTAAAATTTTTAATTGAGAAAAGTTTTTTTAAAAAATTATTTTTGTAGTTGGCTTAATTAAATTGTTAATCAACATAACTAATTTGAAAACAAACTTAATTTAAGCCAAATTGACGGTTATATGTAAATTTTATATGCGAACTGATTGTGAGTCCAAAAATAAAGCAATATTAGGTCAAAACATCGGCCGATTTTTCAATTTCAATATGGTTTTTCCTTGGGTCTAAGGAATCTAAGTTTTAAACTTCAGCCAAATATATTAAATCTATCCAAAAAAGTGATTCTAAGTTAATGGTAGAGATTGCAAATAATCGAGATATTTCATAATCGCGATTACGATTAAAAAAATTGCCGTTAATCGCGATTACGATTAATCGAATTTTTTACATAATTTGAGTTACAATAGCTTTGAAATTTACATTTTAGAACGTATTTTTTTGAAAAAAAAAAAAACTATTATTTTTAAGAAATAAAATTAAAAACTGTCCAACTTTCCCATTAAAAATAATAATTGGATTTTGGCACCACAATCTCTTTTTTAATATATTTATATTATAGAATTTTTTGTTAAGATTTTTTTTAAACTTATAATTAAAATTCTTTGTTGATAAAATTTCACACATACTTTAATTTTTTACATCTCCAACACTTTTTAAATAGAATAGAAGAAAAATACTAGATTTAGGAGAAAAATACTAGATTTTCTTACATCTTTATTGCGCTTAAATAAACTCTACAAAGAGTGCTTCAATCAGCGCTGAAAAGATACACGATTTTACTGGGTCTTAAATGAATCATGGGTCAACCCATCAAAATTGTCCGTTCTACTTTACATTATAGAATCAATGATAAATAATTTTATAGAAACTTCAAAACGGCCAGTCAGAAAAATTCAATCGCAAAAGCGTTGTGAAAGCGTTGTGGACGGTTGTACGAGCGTTCTGTATACCAACTTCAAAGCGCCTTCAGATGATCCGAATGATAACATCGATCTACGCTAGGTTTAAAGCGTTTTAAAAGCGATGTAAAAGAGTGCTTTGAGAACGTTTTTTTAAAGTCATCAAAGCGCTTTAAAAACCCAAAGTACAGAATTTCTGTTTTAGTTCGGTTATAATAATTTGTTTGATACGCAGTGAAATCAGAAAAAAAGTTTTTGTACTCCAAGAAACTTAGAAAATTTTTCAAAAAAACTTTCAAAACTTAGAAAACTAAAAAAAAAAAAAAAAATCTAAAAACATTTTTTATGATTTTTTTTTACTTAAACAACAAAAAAAAAATTGACAAAAAATTGTTATTCAAAAATATATTTTAACTATAGTTTCGTAACTTAGAAATTTTTTTCAAAAAAAAAACAAAAAAAATCTAAAGAACTCTTAAAACGCTTTTTGAATACGCTCGCAAAGCGTTCCAAAAAAACGTTTTGAGATTGCCTTTTTTTTGTTATAGAGCTTTTAGAATACTTTTCAAAAACGCTCGCAAAGCGTTTGAAAATAGCGTTTTGAGAATGTTTTTTTTTGTTACAGTGCTTTTGGGGGGTTTGAAAAAATTTTGGAACTGATTTAAATTCGTAATAAAAACAGTGTATTTCATAAAAAAAAATGTAATCGTAATCGAATGATTTTTTTGCCGATTACGATTACGATTAATTGGTGCGATTAATCGCGATTACGATTACGATTTTAATCGTTTTGCAAACTCTAGTTAATGGTATACTTGAAGGTGGGTCTAGGACGAATACTTTGGGTAGTTACAAACATCAGCTACTCTGTAAAACAGAGTGGTGTAGGGTATAAAAAGTTAAGTGCCCAATAAGGCCATACATGATTTATCAACTATTAAAAAAAAGTAGTATATAGCCAATTACTGTTGATTGTCTTAAAAAGTTGGAACACTGCAAGTATTTGTAATTGTTTTAAATATTTGTTAGTGTTTGTTTAAATGCCTAAAAGCCCCCAAACCAACAAAATAAAATATATTTTCAACACATTTAGATTTGAACATAGACTTCCATTTAACAAACTAACAAAAACAAAAAAAAAGACTTTGAAACAATATAAAAAGCTTTGGTGAGGGAGCACTAACTACCAAATACCAAACAAATATTGTATCACAGATTGTGGTACGAGTGGCAAGTAGTCGAGAAGGCACAAGTAGTAGCAAATCTAAAATAATATCAAACAAAAAAAATGGCAGAAATGAAAAAAATATGTATTATAATAATACATAAATATTTGACATATTTCCAAAACACATAAATCACTCAAAAAATGACACAATTTTTGGGTTTCCCTCATAATTAGGAAATGAGACGCCAAGATAATGTTCTCCATGTTATTTGTATGTATGAGTGTATGTATGTGGAAGTGTTTAAGGAAATGAAAAAAAAATACATTTAATGTTGTTTCATAAACAAACAACAAAATTAAATTTCAACAACAAAATTAAATAATTACAAATATTTGTAGACCAAACAGACAATATTTTTTAAAGGATATTTTAAGGAGAATTTTCAACAATTTTTATATTGTTTAAATTTTATTTTAATAAAAAATTTAATATTTTTACTATGTTTTCTTGGCGAAAACTTTTTTAAAAAAATTTGATTTTCACCCTTTTTTAAGTGTTAGTTGTTCTAATGCATTGTCTTTTTTGAACAAATAATTTTTAGTATTTAAATGGTTTTTGAATTTCCTTAACACAGGAATGGCGCACATTTGTGTCTAATCTAGGGTCAGATTCAGGACCAAATAAAAACGACTATTCGGCAAAATAACTTTTTATTTCATCTATTCATAATAAGCTTTTATTTCAGTGGCAGAGTAAGATCCCAAAAAAAACTAATGCTAAGAAATATAACTGCTATAACATAAAAAGTTTCTCAATAAATGACCAATTTTATAATCTCGCTTTCAAATTTTCAAAATTTTATAAACAATTAATTTCGGTTGAAATTCAATTTTAACCAATTACTAAATTTGCCCTGGATAAACATAGAAATTTAGTAAAATTTACTAATATAATTTTTTAAGCAAATGGTGCCCAAGTAAGGGCTGGTTCCAAATCACAAAGCGGAAACCTAGAAACTGCAGGCAAGAAGACAGACTTAGAAGAAATTAACGTTATTTATATACACTCAAAATAATACATTAGTAGATTTACTAATTTTGTTTTTGCTAATGCTAAACAAAGTTTGAACTAATTTTTTGTGCTAAATTTAAAATTGAGTTGACAAAATTTTTAGAAGCTTTTTTTTGCTAATATTAGAAGGAAATTGTATTTTTTTTAAGAAAATTTAAAATGCGCCATTTATCGAAAACGGAGACAGATTGAGCAAAATGGAGGCCATTTTTGGTTTTCGGGCTCGCCACAGTATCGCCGGTCCTCTTCACATGTGTGGACCCTAATGGGTCCTAACTTTAGATCCAAAAAAGTTAGCATTCCAGAAAATTTTAAAATGCTCATATCTCGGTAAATATTGCCGAGACAACAAAAAGATTTTTAGAAAAATTTTCGGATGTTAAAAACTTGTTTTTAGAAAAGGTATCAGAATTAGTCACTTGAGAAAAAAATTCTTACTCAGTTTTATCAAACAAAAAGTATCAAAATTTTCCACAGAAGTCTCAGTCAGTTATTTATAGACAATTAAAGAAGATAGTAGATATTAATTGCAGATTTGCAGAACTTTTATCATTAGAAGAATTCTAAGATTTTTATAAATTTTTCGTGTTTACACACTTAAGCTGTGTTTATATCATACCACTGAGTATTAAGACTTGTCAAAAAATAGTGTGTAATATGATTTTGTTGACAGTCCAATTAGACTTTTGATTTTATGAAATATTTCAAAAAATGGCTGTGTGTAATTAAATTTGCATACAAACATCTGTTTTTAAAAATGCCTGTTTGATTTTGTTTATGATTTTTTTGCAGTATTAAGACTTTGGTAATATTTTACATTCTTAAAATCTAAAGACTCGGTGAGATGATATATACACACCTTTATATACATTTTTCCTGCAAAAATTCTAGAATTCTAATAATTTTTAATATCTATTGAAAATTGACCAAACAACATACAGATATAAATTTTTCATATAGTTAAAGTATCGGACAATGAGATATTTGTCTACTGAATATATTTTAAAAAATTTTTCAAAAACTCCCGTGAAAAATGCTTTTTTTACTCTATTTGTTTGCATTTTGGAGGGTATACGAAATTCAGTACAACCGGATTAACCCTCTCATTTGTTTTATTGTGTTTTCTTTTCTGGCAAAAAATGCATTTTTTGCATTTTGCCCCACAAAATTTGTTTTTGTGTTCTTTTCTTAAAAAATGTCAACCCTTATAAACAGAGACTGCAACTTCATGTAAATGCATGTTTTTTCTCGTTAGTCTGATAACATTAAAAATGAGGTATCTTTTCGAATCAACAAATTTGTATTAAAATGGCATTGATTTGTTAGTGCATATTTTTGCATATTTTGTTATAAATGCATATAATTGCATATTTTTGCAATAATGACATTTTTAGTGATATTTTGTAATATTTAAGAAAAACTTAAAGTTTTTAAAAGTTTTTCGTTATTTTTTTAGCAATAGTTTTTACAAGTACCTTTTTCTGATTTTATATTTTTATCAATGATGCCATTTTGAAGCTTTTTGGGTATTTTCTGTAGCTTTTTTTCTAATTTTTCAAATTTTTAAGATCGAGTAGACTTAACTTTACTTTTGATAATTTAAAGATTTATTTGTCAAGATCATAGATAGGAATTTTTCATTACCATTGAAATTTAATTACCATTGGTTGATATCAATGGTAATGAAAAATATTTCATTACCATTTAATGGTAATTAATTTTTTTTAATTGAAAAAATAATTACCAATTGTAATGAAATGCACCAATTGTTGAAAAACACCAATTATAATTGGTTTCAAAACCATTTGTTTACACATTTTTGTCGTTTTGTAAAGTTATAAATTTAAACATCAAAGTATGTTTTTTTTTTAAATATGAATAAAGACAAAAATCTAAACGCAAATAAAAAAACTTCAAATATTGTGTTATACAAAAGGCAAACGTGCGTTTGGTTCATAAAATGTGAAAAATTGAAATATAAAATAACAAAAAGCAACAGATATTTTCAAATATTAACGATTTTGACAATATTGTAACGACTTTTACTAATGGTAATTATTTCTTTTAATTGATGCCATACCAATGGTAATTTTTTTTTTTAATTTTCATTAGTAATTAAATTGATTAGTAATTTAATTGGTGCAATTGATACAACCAATTGTAATGAAAAAAATTTCATTACCATTGACATCAATTAAATGGTAATTAAACCATCAATTAATTGGTCCCATTAATTAATTAGTCCCATCTATGGTCAAGATAAATATTTTATTTTTTTTTTTTAAGTTTTACTAAAGTAAAATTTTTTATTTATTTTTTTTTTAAATCTGTAAGAAATAAGACTAAATTCTGCTGTTGTGTTTTTATTTAAATAATATTTAAAAAATATTTAAATGCATATTTTTGAAAATTTTGTTGGGTATTTTAGGATTTTTTATGCATATTTTAAGCGCTTAAAACAAAGTTTTTAGATGCATGAAGTTCCAGTCTCTGCTTATAAAGGATATCGTGTATTTTTCTGCTATAAAAAATTTTTTTCAGAAAAGAAAAAACATTAGTTAAGTTTTTAAAAATAAAAAATAAAAATGGTGCCGTGAGGGTCCAAAAAGTAATTTTTTTTTTTAAAGTTGGTACAAAATTGAAAACCCCATTTAACATCCCAGTTATATACACCATTATTGAATAAAATTAGCGTAGTGCAATCTTTAACATTTGATTTCTTGAAAACAAGGCAAAACACATCTCTGAAAATTTTAGAACAGATGGAAAAGCACTCTGACTTTTTTTAAAAATTAAAAAAATAAAAAATAAAATTGCGGCATGTTTTTTGATAAATAAAGTATAAATTTAAATTTGAAAAATTCAGAACTTCTTCTGCAAATTTTCCAATTTTTATTTTTTTAATCGATAGCCCATACAAAAATCTATGAAAAGCTATTATTTTAATGACTTTACTGCGTTTCATTTAATTTGCATAAATATTGAAGTAAAGATACTCAATCAAAAAAGTTTGATATTTTCAATATTTGACCACGCCGCAATTGAATTTTATTTTTGTTATTTAAAAGTACTTTGCAAATGATATCCCATTGAAACCACTATGGTTTTTAAGTAGTGGAACAGTTGGTGTGGAATGCCTCATATGTATTATTTTTTAGGGTTTTTATGAAATGTAATTTTCTGAAAAGCATTTAGAAAATTTTGAAATGGAAACTTTTAAACACAATTGGAGATTTCTGAACTACAAATGGAATTTTTAGAAATTCAAAAGGAATTTTCCTTAAATAATTTAGAAAATTTTGAAATGCAAATGGAAATTTTTGAATTTTTCGGAGAGCAAACCTTAAGACACACACTAGCTGATAAGAAGTAACGCCAACGTAGTGATTTTTGCACTACATATAGAGCTATGTTACTCGAAATATGCGAATTTTTAAACCTTTTCTTAACTTTTGTTCGCGTTTTGCTCTAAAAAAGTTGACATTATTGGTGATAAGCTAAAATAAAGCGATGACAACAATTAAAAAGTTTAGAAGCAATAAAAAAAGTTATATGGAAAGTCCAAAAAGTAGGACAACCCCGGACACTTTCTAAAATAGAAGTAGGACTGCCCCGGACGCCCTAAACAAGAGGACGGTTTCCGGGGAAAGGAGGACGGATGGCAACCCTATTTATGGTGAATATCTGGAAGGCTTCGATAAAGGCTACTGTGGAGATTGCCAAATCATGGAAGTGCTTATCAGGCAGAGATGTTGGAAATAAAGGAACTGGCTAACTGTTTGAGATGCAATTTTTTGTTTACGACCTCAGTCAATATTTATTCTGACAGTCAAGCCGCGGTGAAGTACCTGGTGTAAATGTCCCATATATTTATCATAACTAAGCCCCGTATAATAAAACCCGGGGACTTGGCAATGTGGCGTGAGACATCTAATATTTACAGACTGAAAACCAAAACACATATCGCTTAAATACAACAACAAATACTATAAAAAAATTAATTTGATATTTTACTACTGGCGAAATAAATTTGTCATAGAACGACCTTCAAACGATTTTTGGTCCACTCAAATAAAAGTTGGTTCTTACTGTCTTAAGAACAAGTTTTTATTGTTCGTTAACACTTCTTTTCTTTTGGTTTCTTAAAGTGGGTGAATAATTTTTGCTAATACTTGCTGTTTATATTCTTATTAAAAGTAAAGATTTAACAGCATAAACTTTTGGTGAATAAGATTTTATAAAAAAAAATGGCTATTGTCTTTGGTGGTGCTTTGGTAGAAAACAGCTCTTCAGCTTATTTGACAGACTATTATATGCTTTAGAAAGGCTTCTTTCACTTTTGAAAAACATAGGACGAACAGAATAATGCAAAGCCACTCAGACGAGCCAAACGTCATTTTGTCAAGGGGGGTTTGTTTTTATTCATATAAAAACAAGCAGAAAATTCGTGTACGCTGATTACACCATTTACACAGATTAATTGGGAAAAGATCAATAGGAATTTGATAATTCCTCTTTAAATTGCAATGGATCAATTTTATAAATTTAAAGTTAAAGTTTTTCATCTTAGAAAAAACAATTTTCTAATAAAATTTTCAAATGGAGATTTGAAATTTTTAATGACATCGGTTTTTAAAATTGAATTTAAATTTGATAATTTTTTAAAATATCATCAATAAATGGTGTAGTTTAAAAGTATTCCATAATCATTAGGGATGTCGCGAATAGTGTATTCGGCATTTTACCGAATATTTACTATTCGGTATTCGGCTTGAACCGAATACGAATATTGCCGAATAGTTTGATTATTCATACGCCTGTATTTTATCTATGTAAAAAATTGAAAAAAAGTACCAGACTCAAAAATAACAATGCTTTTGTTGACACTATTTTTTCTGTGGCCTTAACAATTCGAATTTGAATCAAGTGCTCAGGTTTTTTTGTACAAAAAACAAACTAAAATGACTACAAAAAAAGAGTCAAACTTAAATAAAGTGTTTTTTTTAACAAATTTAAATTTTGCCGAATATTCGGCAAACTGTTACCGAATATTTATTTAAACGAATATTAAAAAAACATGCCGAATATGCCGAATACCGAATAGCGACGAATATTCGCGACATCCCTAATAATCATACTTATTTTAAACAGTGGTATGTCATAGTTGCGTTACGTTTACGTTACGGAACTGTCATTTCCGTTTTAGTCTATGAACGTTAGAAAGTATGAACTATCTACAAGGTTTTGTAAGTAATATAATGGTAATGGTTGTCTCTGTGTATGTATGTAAGTATGAGAGCGTTTAAAGCTTCGGAAGTCTTGAACGGATGGTTCAACTACAACAACAAACCCTTCGCAGGAAAGCCAGACAGACAGTGAGTTGGAGGGAAAATTTCTAAAAACGAAAACTTTAAGAAAACCCTTATAATGAAAATTTTTACAAGAAACAAAACAAAAACGCAACGTTTTCATGTTGCTGACAATATATGTGTGTGTATGTGTACGAAAGTCGGTATATGTATGTGTTGTCATGTATATGTGTTGTAGTTGGAGTATTGGAGTAGACTTGACTTGTGAGACAACACATTATTTTGCGTTTAACAATTTCTCAAGAAAGCATAAAACTTTTCATGCTTCTGATATTCTTGTTATATTTTTTTGTTGTTTTTGCTGTTTTTGTTATATGTTCATTCTTATGTTATGTTATATATTTTTTTTTTTCTTAATGTTTTTCAAGTCTTTTGTCTTAAGGATATTTTTTTTTGTTTTGCTGCTTCTGGTGAGTATTGAAAAACATATACTGGTGATGATGATGATAATAATGATGAGGACTATGATGATGAAGATGGTATTTTCTACTTAAGAGCTTTATCTAACATATATACACAATAAAACATACTCATTTAGAAGCAGAGACTCACAAGCTTTCGGATTTTTGGAGGATCCAGAAGATTTTTAAGCCTTCCGGACCAAGATTCATGTCATTCAACAAATAGAATACAGAATCAAGGTATGGATCCATAAACCAACCATTAATGTCTTTGGCAACAGCTGAAAAAAACTTTAAGATTGAAGACCATAAAATGGAAGTGTGTAGAGGAATAAATTAGAATTACCCCAAAAAATTTATTAGGGGCCTCACGAATTAGACTGGCATCAGCTAGTTGAGCATGTGTCAGAGTCGGTGTGAGGAAGCAAATAACGTTAAAACTTTAATCTTTCAGAATTATTGAATGACATAGACGAAACATAAAGGACTTAATATAGGAATAGGCTAGCTTGGACTTACCAAGCTGTCCAAATATCCCTGAAGACTAGTTTAGGTCCTTAGCATTACCTACTAATACCAATAACCGAGTTGTCAGTCTAATTCTTGGCAAATGTGGGATGTTTCATTATTCAAAGTCCTTAATCCTCGTCCAATCTCAATACTTGTGATCTTGTAGACACTTGGCTAAGAGGTGGAAACTTTTCAATTCATTGGCTATAACGTTAACCTCTATGCATATATGGTCTTAAACCCAACTTATCTGTATCCGGGCTATATATTACACAGAGACAACGAATTCATAATGTCAACCGAATTGCTAGCTAACTAAAGAGCTTGGCAACAGAAACTGACTTATTCAGTTGTCACAATCAAATAATTTATTGTACTAACCGAAATTCTATTGCATTAAAGAATTTCTGTTGCGCCAAACAAAATTGTCGGTGGCTGAAAATTAAATATTCAGTTGGCAAGAAAATTGACTATCACAGTTAATCTGTTAATCCATTAATCAGAAGGCATGCTTAGGACAAGTACGCTTATGATAACGGATGCACGTAAAAACCATACGGGCATGCAAGAATCCTGGGGCATCATTGTGCCGAAGCGAACATTTACTACTGCCCACAACGCCTTCGTTCCAAACCGTGTTTTAAAAAGGACTTTGAACAGTTTCGATTGAACGGACGGTCTCGATATACCAAAGAAGACATTTAAAGTTTTCACTCATGATTTCAAAATGGATGGTCGAGTGGGGTGGCATTTTTATAAGTCAAATGGATTACAGACTCTTTTTTCGACTACCAGACCAGTGTAGCGTATTTCAGGCCGAGATATGGCTTTAAAAAAATGCCGGTAGTCTCATAATGAAATGGCACTCATCTGGGTGCCTGGACAACTGTGTTGCGGACGAATTAACCAGTAAGGGGACGACTCCTTATTATAATAATAAAATCTATCATACACCTGACATCCCGCTCAATGTGAGAAAGCGGCGGAGCAAAACTTCGATATTAAAAATCGCCAATTACATATGTATTCCGACGTGAACCCATGTGATGTAACACAAGTATGGTGTGGCCCCCATAAGATCGCCACCGTACTGCTAAGATCAATCAACTGCTTCGGATGTAGCTACCTACACTCAAAAAAAAAAAAAACCGTAATGTTAGCAAAAAAAGCTTGTAAACCTACAAGAAAATTTGCTGATTTTGAACCCACAATTTTTTTGCTAAAGTTAGCAAAAATGTTTTGCCAATAATTAGTTAACAAAAAAAATTTTTTTTGACACATTTGAGGACCCCATTGGGTTTGGACCCGATAGGTCCAGACTCCGATGGGCCCAGACCTAGTTGGGTTCCTTAAAAATCGTCATAGTTTTTGATCCAAAATTTGTGTCCGTTTCGCTCTACCTTGCTTAGTTTTTGAGATACGTGATTATAGGGGACCACTGGGGTCAAAAATATTACTCGGAGAGCTTTTGACTATTTTGCGGTCTTGTTCTACGTATTGAGAGCTACAAAAATGCTTTTGGACTTTTTGTTGTGTCAGCAATATTTACCGAGATATAAGCATTTTAAAATTTTCGGGAATGCTAACTTTTTTGGATCCAAAGTTAGGGCCCATTATGGTCCACACATGTGAAGAGGACCCGCGAAAGTATTGAGATTCTAAGAACCAAAAATGTCCTCCATTTTGCTCTATCTCGCTTAGTTTCCGAGATAGCGCCATTTTAAGTATTCTGAAAATAAAAAAAGATTTACCATTTATTTTTGCTAATGTTAGCAAAAAATCTTGTAAAACTGTTGTCAACTCAATTTCAAATCTTAGCAAAAGAAATTAGTTCAACGTTTGTTTAAAATTGCTAATGTTCTAAATGAAGTTTACAAGAATGTTTTGCTAACATGCTAATCTCAACTAAAAATTTGCTAAAAGTTAGCTAACTAGCATTAGCAAAAAAAGTTTAGTAAATCTACAAACGTATTTTTTTGAGTGTAACTTGGTTGAAGCCAATACGGGGCAAAGTGCATGCTTAGGCGCTCACGCCAGTAAAATGGGGGTACCTGCAACGACTTTTGTGGGGATGTCAGGCAAGGAGAAAGAAGACACGGGATCGTATTTCTCTGTCAATATTCGGCATATGCCCATCAATATTCGGCCTATGGCGATCAGAGGGCTAAAGGAGGATAAACTCGTTCATCCGGAATTCCGACCGATTTTGCTTGTATCTTGAGAATTGTATTCTATCTCTTCCTTTCAATCCTTTCGGGACAATGTACCTCGAAGGATCTTAACCTTACCTGTGTATAGGTTAGTTTAATTGTTGTTGCTTTATCCAAAGGGCTTAGGTTTAGCTGGACTAAGATAGATCCTCAGCGTGACCAGATTGTTGACGATAAGTAAAAAAACTATTCCGATGTTATAGTATCCAGGGCCCCAAACACTCTCTTAAGTTTTCAAAATTCCAAAATTTTCCAAGAAAACAAGCACCATGACTGAAATATATTTCTTCATGATTGTGTCCAACCCTTTAGGAATGCTCGCTGGACACAATGCAGCGGGAGGTATGACCGGACATACGACCATTCTTCTTTGGAATGTTGTACGAATGTTGTGGACGAAAAGTCAACACATCACTTTCATTCCTTGCTTTCTTTATATTATTTATACAGCTTGCCCATTGTCCAAAATTAGGATACTTTGTGAGACCTCTAACCATTCTGGAACCAATTACAGAAACTCATACTCTAGTTTTTTCTAAAGAAATTTATTAATAAATATTTGATTAATATTTAATTAATCTTCTTTTTATAGACTTATTAAAAAATTTAGTTGCTGGGTACCTGTACCACCATTTAAGAACCACTGATTTCAACATAATACTCACATTACCTTACTCACATCGCAAACGCTTTTTACATTTTATTTCTAACTATCTGACGGACGGGCTGGACTTGTGAATGTTTAGTTTCTATCTTTTCTTTTTTTAGTAAGTTACAAAGAGTTAACATAAAAAGGAGGCAAAAAGTAATGAAAATGTGACCAATATGACCAATAAGACCATTCGGCCATCCCGGCTAAACATATCAAAGCTTATTCAGAAAACAAAGCGAAATTTTAATTTAAAGGCAGTTGTGTTTTAAATAAATGTAAGGCTATAAGTTTTCTTAGAAACTACACACAAAAAAATATTGGCTAAAAATTTTCAATTAAATTTATTGATCAACAAAATTTAAATGAGTCAATCAATGTTTTGATTGAAATTTTTGTTATTTTCTTTAACTGTCGAATTACAAATTTTCAAAATACCAGATTTTTTTTCGCTTCAATTTATTTGAATACATTAGTTAAAAAATATACACTTTTCTACGGTTTTACTTTTTTTTTATTGTCGGCAACATATTGGAAAGCAAAAAATATGAATTTCTTCATAATTTTCCCATAAGCGTAAAATTCATTTGTTAAATCAATAATTATTTTAATTGACTTTAAAAAAAAAATCAATCAAATTTTTGATCAAAATCGAAAAAATGATTAATTGAAATAAAAATCAATTAATCACCTACAATTTGATGATTGATATAAAAATTTTCTTTATCGGAGGAGTTTCAATTAAAAAATTAATTGAATCCGCGTTTTTGTTGATTGACTTTCGTTTTTAATTCTTTCTGTGTATATCAGTGTACGATAATTTTGACAACTTTCAACAAAAATTTCTTAAAAATAACCTTTGCTTAAAATGCTGCCAACGTTTTAGAATACTTTTGTTGCCTAATGAAATTAGTAATTAAATATTTTTTAAGTTTTTACCTAGTCATCTCTGTCACATTCCCATCAGTTTTGGTCTCCTTAATATGTTAACTCCTCGGTTATTATTGTTATTTTTTGGGATACATTTACAAGGGTCGTCGTCATCATCATCATCGTTGTTGTTATTGTACTACATCTACTATACACGTTAAAACGCAAAACTCTCTAGCTAACAAAATGCCAAAGAATAAGACAAGCAGAACTGAGCTATACTGACAGGACAGCAACGATTTTCGTTGTAATTTCGTTTCTTTATTTTATAAAAAAAAAAGAAAAAAAATAAAACAGAAAAGAAAATTTGTGCGAAAATTTTTATAAATTGTATGTCGGTACTTGTGTAATGTGTTTATGTTGTAAATTGTTTGTTGGAGGGTATGAATATGTATACGGACGATGATTTTGAAGTGTGAGTCAATTTGAAGCAATTTAAGCGATTTTTTATTAAGTGCAAAATATGCAGGAAATTGGAGCACTTATTGCGGAGTGTATCATATACCAACCAAGACATACTGCATAACCACGTATCCAGACAGAGCAGACAAGTAGGAGGAAATGCTTTGTTTCTTTTTTTTTTTGGAGGAAAATATTTAATATTGTTTTAAATTTTTAAAGATTTAAAAATAATCCATTGAGGTACATTTTATTTTTTAGATGTTTTGAAAATAAATGTGCGATCTTATTTCGCATACACAACCAAGATCTAACCGCTAGCTAGTTATTTAAGTTCAAGTAATCATCGGTGATTTCAGGAACTTTGGTAATAGTTGTAGGTTAGCCTTTTGAAAATTCTGTGCACTCTTATATTCCCCAGGGATTATTGATTAGGATGTATTCTGTGTAGTAGACCCTCCAAAAATGTGTACTCAGATGGATCCAAGCTATACGAAAAAGTGGGATTCGTAGTTTATTCAGAAAAGTTGGGGATGAGCCTAATTCAAACACCATTGAAGTGTTTACCAGGCAGAGATGCTTACAATAAAATGAAATGCGTTGCAGTTTGGCATACGACTCATATAGTAGACAGGGGCATTCTAGGGAATTGCAAAGCCGATTAGCTTGGAAGACTGGGAGCTACCTGGCATGTTCCTTTGGATTTGGAATGTGTAAATATGCCTCTAAAAACTTGCAAGCTAAATCTACTGCCTTGCTCTGTAAGAGAGAATTATTAGAGATGGGCAGATGGTTTTATGTGTGGTACTACGCGACAGATTTGGCCTTCTCTTAATCAACAGAGCGCAAACCCGCTGTTTTTGTTTGACTTCTGCAGGAGTTGATAAAAAGTTGAAAACTTTCGAACACTTTATCTCTCATTGCCCCGCGCTTACAGGACATAGACATGCTTTATTGGGATATAGGCAACAGCATGATCTCTCAGATTTGTAGGATATTAAAATACAATATGTAAGGAGTATCATAAGGATCTCACATTGGTTTAATGACATGGTGATGTAAAGTTTTATCGAACACTTTAAACCTAACCTTCCTAAAGCCTTGGTCAACTTATCTTTTTGCATTATACCTTTAATAACTCTTCAACTAAATGAGAACTGCAACATACTTTTCTTTAACGGGTGTGTACATAAGTGGTGATTTGGAATAGAAAAAAATATTTTCATTTAACAGCTCGTTATACTGCAGATAATTGTTTTAGACAATTATTTAAGTACTTGGTCTTAAGGGTATTAAATGATTATTCTTAAGCTTTCTAAGCAATGATGAAGATTTTACGTTCTGTAGTCTCACAACGGATGTGCTGGCACATTATCTTGGCAGCCACTCATACTTAAATATTTCAGTAGAAAAAATTCTGTTCTTGTCGACAAAACTTTGTAACAAAAACTGTCATTATTTTTTTTTATTTCTCATGAATTTAATTTTTTATAAACTCTTTTTCATCTTTTAGACCTTTTCGGTTAGCATTCCCGAAAATTTTAAAATGCTCGGTAAATATTGCCGACACAACAAAAAGTCCAAAAGAATTTTTGTAGCTATCAACACGTAGAACAAGACCGCAAAATAACCAAAAGCTCTCCGAGTAATATTTTTGAAGTTATCGAGTTTTTTAATTCTCAAGACCCCAGTGATCCCCTAAAATCACGAATCTCAATAACTAAGCAAGGTAGAGCGAAACGGACACAAATTTTGGATCAAAAACTATGACGATTTTTAACCTTTAACTGACGAGGTGAATTTTTGGAGCATAGTTTATGACGTGGTGGTAAATTTTACCCCTTTTTAATTTTTTAAACAAAAATTAATAAATTTTTTTTTTATAATTATTTGTTTTTTAAAACTAAGTTACAACATTAATAATAACAATAAATGTAAAACTTAAAAAAAATATTAGCTATTTTCATCATAACAGTTACTTTATTTCACGAACCTTTTTTTTATGTAAAAAAAACGTCACAAGGAAAACTTATAAAAAAATTATGAATAAAAAATAAATCAAAATTTTGATGGATGCTAATTTACAGTCAAATGTATACATTTTAAGAAATATAGGAGATCGTAGAGAAAAAAAATTAATTGAAGAAACTACAGGTCAACCTTTTTGGAGGTTTTTAGACCCTCCACCACTCAGTGGTACAGGGTATAACAGAGTAAGTAAAAAAAGTGAGAAAAACTTACTCCCGAAATACAGGTCCTAACCAACCTTCAAGTATGCCGAACAACTCAGAATCGTTTTTTGCGTTGATTTAGTGATTTCCGTCTGACAGTATGTCTGTCTGTCCGTCCGACCATCTGTCCACGTACACAGTGTAAGCGCGATACACCGCAACTATCAATCGCTTTTGCTGAAATTCCAATTTATATCAAGTGGAAATCACCGGTTCGTTTTTAGATTTGGTCACCCATACAAAGTTCCCCTTTAATTTGGCTTTAATGACTCTTTTATTTTTTTACTAACAACATATCCGAGGAGTGGTAAAAATAATTCTATTAAAACCTAACGTTTATTTCGATGTGTGGTCAATATTTTCCAACTGAATACTTACGATAATGCTGACATGGGGTAAAATATTTCCAAAGAAAAACTTACGTAAATGCCGACGAGTGGTTAACACGGTGGTGGAAAGGATGGTGGAAATAAAACAAGATGTTGCGGTTCCTACAAATAAACCTCCATCACTGTAAGGCAGCCTCAGTTGCACTCTTGCTGCGCCTGACGACAGGAGCAGTTGACTTGGTTTTTATCCAAGAGCCCTGGGTGCGTGGTGGCAGGGTTTGCGGATTGAAGACCCCTGGGTTTAAGTTGGTGGTTGCCAAAGGTGAGGGCTCACCAAGAGCCTGCATCTTGGCAAAAAATGGCTTAAATATATTCTTTTTATCAACTTTTAGTGATATGGACGTTACAGCGGCTAGCTTAGAGCTTCATGGGAAGTCTATTTGGCTCGCCTCTGCGTATTTTCCTAATCCGGGGTCAATACCCCCGGAGAAGGTTGTCGGTCTAATTCGGGAGTCTGAATCTAGGGGACACCAGTTAGTAGTGTGTTGTGATGCTAATGCACATCATTCGATATGGGGTAGTACAGACACAAATGATAGAAGCGAATCACTTTTGGAGTTTTTGTTAAGCACTAACCTGTATATTTGTAACAAGGGTGGTGAACCAACTTGTGGTAATTTTTACACCAGCATGTCCATTGCTCGGCTCATGCTAAGCCTAGCTTCACCAAAACACAACTATATATTTAAGATTGCGATTTGTGAAGATACTAAGAAAATGAAAATAATAGAGTGCAATTCAAGAGAATAATTCAAAAAAATGTAACAAGAGGGTAAAATTTACCACCACCTCGACAGTTAAAGGTTAAGGAACCCAGCTAGGTCTAGGCCCATCGGGGTCTGGACCTATTGGGTCCGAACCCAATGGGGTCCTCAAATGTGTATGAACTAAGTTAAAAAAAAAAAAAAAATCAGTTAACTAATTATTGGCAAAACATTTTTGCTAACTTTAGCAAAAAAATTGTGGGTTCAAAATCAGCAAATTTTCTTGTAGGTTTACAAGCTTTTTTTGCTAACATTACAGTTTTTTTTTTTGAGTGTATCTTCACAAATTACTTCTTTTAAAACTCTGTTAAATGAATACAAATCAAAAAAGCTAAACATATTTTTTTACCCTCCACTCTATTGATAAAGGGTATATAAGTTTGTCATTTCGTTTGTACTCATCGAAATATCGGTCTGAAATCCAACTAACAAGGGAAGTATCTCAACCCTTATGAACCGCTTTGCCTGAAACTTAAAATATATACTAAAGAGACGATTTTAAGGTTGGGGTGTCTCGGCTTATCGGCCATATCGGTGTTTAAAAATTTTGTAGTCCCCTTATGAAACCATGTGGACCTTCGGGAAAACTTTGATAACTTCCGAACTAACAGGAATATCATCTAGGGCAAAAATACGGGTCGACTTAAATTTAATAAAGATTATTTCTTATCCATATGGATATCGTAGGTCTATGTCTTCACATAAGTACCCCCCAAAATTTACACATTTTTCTGAAAAAATTATTTAATGAAGCCTAATTTTTACAAGGATATGCCACCATTGGATAGGCATTAAAAAACCCCTTCTTCTCATATGAAAACATCATATAGTTTCTTAAAAAGAAATGGCTGAAAAATCCAAAAAACGATTTTTTCGCCATTTTTTGACCCATGTTTTGAACCCCTAAATCCCCGATATGGCCGATAAGCCGAGACACCCCAACCTTAGAATTGTCTCTTTGATATATATTTTAAGTTTCAGGCAAATCGGTTCATAAGGGTTGAGATACTTCCCTTGTAAGTATACTACTACTAACTAAGTATACTACTAACAATAAGTTGATCAGTAATTGATTCAAAGACATTCTAGCGATGTTTATATGTCTGTCTGTTGAAATGGCGATCACGGCCAAAATATTACACAGATATGGCTAATTTTCAAATTATTTACTTTGCTGTTGTTGTGAAAAATTTGGTATTGCATTTAAGCGATATCGGTTCTACGGTTAAAAAGTTATGAACGAAAATATAAGAATACCTCGAAAATGTTGGTACATTCTACATAACCTAAAAAAAAACAAATTTCTTTAATTCGGCTGCTTTTTGATCAGTGAACAAAATTGAGTACCAAAAGGTATTTAAGCAAGTACAAACATATTTTTTATACAAAAACTTTTTTCGCGGAATTCTCAAAATCTAAAATTTTTTTCCGCGAAATTTTTTTTTTCAAAATTTTTTTCACAAAGTTTACCTAAATTTTTTTCTTCATATAAAGCATTTTTAATAAGCTTTTCAAATTGTGTAGGATATCTCTATATTCGGCAAAGCCGAATTTAGCTTTTTTACTTGTTTATGTTAAAATGACTAAACAACTGTTTGAGTTTTCAACATTTTGTAGCTGTTTAAATGTATAAATATTTTTTGTTTGTCGTATTTAGTCAGTTATTTGTGCTAAATTCTCAACTTTAAAAATTCTTAGAAATATCAGCAAAAAAAGAAAACATATGAATAACAAACAACAAATGTTGCTGAAATACAAACTCGAATGCAGGAATTACAAAACTAAATAAACTTAAGAAAGTCAAGAGAAGAAATCGAAAAAAAATCAACCTAAAACCTAAAAAGACACAAGAAAAACGAGAACTTTGACATTTTTGTTTGTTGGTTCGTTAGTACAAAAAAAAAACAAAAAAAAACATTGACATGATATTCTAAGAAAGTTAAAGTTTGCTTAAAAATAACATATTAAGGTTATTCATGTCTTAAAAATTTGTATTGAAATACATAAAAATTGTGTGATTTTAAAGTGTCAAACATGAAAAGTTTAGCACTTCTAATGACCCCGCAACGCAGAAAGTTATCATAATCAGTGTTCATTCTTGTCTTATCGATTCCATTCATATTAATTAATTCTATATGAATTTTCTATGGCACCAACTTTAATAATTAAGTCCGATTTTAGCAGTTTTTCAAGTAATTTTTCATTAAGTTTTTTTTTGCATTATACCGAATGTAATTATTTCGTTCGTGAATACCCTTAATGCATACAAAAATAATAGTAAAATTTAACTTTATAATAATAGTTTTATATGTAAAAAGAATGTTTACAATTTGATTTAAATTTTACAAAAAAATATAAATAAAAACAGTTTTCTTTAACATTTTGAAAAGGAAGTCTATGTCAAAGCTTAGTTACAAGGTACAAACCGCAAGCGTATCAAAAAGTGTGAATTCTTTTCATTAACAAAAAAGAAAAAGAAATTCGCAATAAAAATAATGCGGTTAATTTTATTTGTTACACCAAGATAAAAAAAAGGGGTAAGACTCGACTAACTACCAAGTATGTATTGTTATTTCAAAACTCCCAGCAAACTAAATGGGAAATGCATATGTAGTTGGAAATTAACAGCTTTTATATTACGATCGAAATTACGATACAAAACCACAAATCTGGACGAGGGTCTTCAGATCTTTTTTATATTATGAACACAGATGCTCTGTGGATCCATTTAGACATTCCCATTTACAGTTTTATTAATTTCCAAAAACTCGCGATTTTATTCGCGATTTTAATTTTTTTAAGCCACCAATCACTTCCTAAGTAAACATCGGATTTTTATAATCAAAATTGAAATTAAAAGCGAAACTCCTCTTCTTTTAACCTAAAATTTCACAAAAAATGTTTCGTTAAAAAACGACGAAATGCAAATGCATTTTTTGAGTGCATTTTCATCCACTTTTACCCCCTTTGATTTTTTTTTAGTTAACATATTATTAAAGTACGACATTTTTACAATTAAATTCAGTCATCATTTTTATGGGACACAAAGGTCTTCTATTTTTGATAATTTATAAAATCTTGCTCATTTTTGTTTTACAAAATTTTGTAAATAAATTTACAAAATTTATTTTCTTAAAAAGGTTCTTCTGTCCCCAAGATGTAGTTACATTTTTTGCTGGGTTATATTAAGTAAACTCCAATTAAAATTTAAAATAAATGCTATATGCTACATACTTTTTATTATTAGCCTTGGTGTAATTATCACATGCCTCTTGTTATAAGAGCTTGTAGTATTTGCACCCAAAAACATTTGCAACAAGCCTGGTGGCCAGTCAACGAAGCATTGCGAATATGTTTCTTTGTAATTTAAATTATGTTTTCACTTCACTTTTATCTTTTTTATGTTATTTTTAATACATACAAGTATACAGTACATTTTATTAAAATTAAAGTGTATGTATTTTAGAAATATCACTTAGTAAACCCATTAGGAATCTACCGTTTTTTCTATTAAAATGCAGAATTAATCTATTATGCAGACATCATTTGTAAAATTTTTAATCAAAATCGCATATACATAATATTAAATACAATAAAATGAAAACATTAAATAAAAAAATTGCTATTTGGAAAAATTTTGGAAAAACGCAGCAGAATGGTACAAGGTATTCAAACTTGGTTGATTAAAAACAATTTCTGGCTGTACCTTTTTTAAAAAAACTCATTCTTGCAAGAAAGCAATTAACGACTGCCCATCCGGAAAAAAATTTCGAATCTCTTGTGAGGTATAAATTGTTACTTTTTTATTTCCAAGCCAATCGATCATGAGTGACAGAGAGCACTGGTCGTAAGCGATGGTATGACATAGTCCCCACGGACATAATCCGTTTTTCCGTCATACAGTAATAAATTTGGCGATAATCGCGATAACAGTAGTGAAGACCATGACCGAAAATAATTCGGACATAATCTTAATAAAATATGGACACAACTCCTAGATTTATAGGGATAATGACCACACTGAAAGAATTATTGTTCATAATATCTATGAACAAATTTCATAAAACCAAATTCATAGAATCTATGAAACAATTCTTTGGCTGAATGAGTATTCATTAGTTTTGTAAAATATTTCATAGAATTTTATTCATAGATTTTGTTAGATTCATAGAACTAATGAATGTTATTCATAGAAAAAAATGTCATCATTAAGCCTTTTAATTTATTTAATAATTAAAATAATGTTTATTAACAAAATATGGAAAATATAAAAAAAAAACATAAAAAACTTTAAAAAAAAAATATATTGCTGCCCTTGCGGGATTTGAACCCAAGACCTACCGGCTGGGAATTTATAATCGACGCCTTAGCTATCAGCGCCACCAAAGGAGGAAAACCTTGCCGACTAACACTTAGTTTTATAATGTTCGTTATTTTGCAAATACACAAATATTTTGTTTTCTACACACACACACACACACACACAGATTTTAGCAGAGCATAGATACACACTCAATATGTTAAAGCAGAATATGAAACAAAATGGATTTTAAGCTTTATTATATGTTTATATACTTTAGCTCAGTGGCTAGAGACTAAGCTTCACGAAAAACTGGTTTTGTGTTCGAATATTGGTGGGGACAAGTTAAAAATAAATAAATTTTCACGAACAACTGGTTTTGTGTTTGAATCTCGGTGGGGATAAGTTAAAAATAAATAAATTTTTAATAGAATATTGTAAATAAATAAAAATGAAATAATAAAGTAAATAAAAATAGAATTGAACAATAAATTTTTTTTTCATAGCCTATGAATTTGTTTCATAGATTCTATGAAGGGCATCATTCTAATGAATTTTTTCATAGAATCAATGCACGTTTTCATAGTCGTAATGAACAAAATTCTTGCAGTGCACGTAATCAATAGACATAATTCCCATTAGGGGGGTCCCTGTAGGTTAGTTGGTAGTGTGCTGGCCTTTGAAACTGGGGGGTCGTGGGTTCGATTCCCACCAGAACTCTTGATTTTTTTTTTCGCTACAACGAGATGACGTTCATTGTTACCAAAAGGTTGAAATTATTAAAAAAATGCATTGAAATTAAATATAAACAACAATAAAAATAAAATAATATATTTCAAAATCTTAGAATTTTTGTTATGGAAAAATGAGAATTTTTCTGTTTAAATAAAAAATCTATTAGAATCTGGAAATTTCTTTTTTCTAATTCCCATTACTAGAATTGAGTTTACTATACTTTTTGGTCATAATCACATAATAAACCGTCCGACAGCCAATATTAAACATGAACCGGTAATATACGTCTGAAAGTAGAGAGCAAATGGAGTAAAACTGTATTTACAGTTTTTAATTTCGTGATCATGTTTCCTTTTAAAAGGACTTTAAAGTTTTAAAGGATATATTTTGTAAAATATTTCTGAAATGTTTGTACTTGTCCTAGGATGCCACTGGTGATGGCAAATGAAAGAGGAGTATAAATATTAAAAAAATATTTTATAAAATTTAATTCTCTACATCTTTAAAGTCCTTTTAAAATGAAACAGGATCACGAAATGAAAAACTGTAAATGCAGTTTTACTACACTTAGTCTCTAGTTTCAAACGTATATTATCCAGTTCGTGTTCAATGACTTTTTTTTTCATTTTTGTAGGACGGTGATATCTACATACAAATAATTGTCTGTAAAGCACTTTTTGTGTGAATGTCCGTATCTCATTGACCTTTTTTAGAAATGAGGCCAACAAATAAGGTCATAATATATAATGATTCGATTTAGATTTGGTTTTTCTATCTGATGTAGAAATTTCAAAGAAATCTGGAATGGTCTCTTTGTAAGATTACAGGAAACCAATTGATACATTTTTTTTAACGGCAGACTCGAGTTTAGGTAAGGTGACCATACGTACTCTTTTTTAGAGGACAATACTCTATTTTAACTGGTTGTACTCTATAAAATGTGTGTCCTCTTTCTGTACTCTTTTTTATACCCTCCACTCTAGTGATAGAGGGTATATATAAGTTTGTCATTCCGTTTGTAACACCTCGAAATATTGGTCTAGGACCCCATAAAGTATATATATTCATGATCCTCGATCGATTTTAAGACGATCTAGCGATGTCCGTCCGTCCGTCCGTCTGTCTGTCTGTCTGTCTGTCTGTCTGTCTGTCTGTTGAAAACACGCTAACTTTTGAAAGACTTTACGGAGGCTCCTGAAGTTTGGCATATATGTTAGGCATTTACCTGGTCAGGTTGGTATTGCAATTCAGCGAAATCGGTCCAGTGGTTCAAAAGTTATGAGCAAAAGACTGAATTTCGGCAAGGGTTTTTCGTGAATTTATGAGATAAAAAGCACTATAACTTTCGAAAATCAATTCTGAGGATGCTGAAACTTGGCATATATATTTTTCGTTCCTCCAGCCTAGTTCGTATTGAATTTCATCCAAATCGGTCCAGTGGTTCAAAAGTTATTAGCAAAACCGTGAATATCAGATTAGCTTCACCTTTAATTCACGTGGTGAAAACCCGTTATACCTGTTTTAAAACCATAAGTAAGTCACAAAAATATTTTAAAACGTATTTTTGTCACTCAAAAATATTTTTATACCAAAACAAAAAAAAAAAATACACTCGAAAAAAATTTTACACTCAAAAAAAATTTTACACTCAAAAAAAAATTAGTAATTTTTTTTTTTTAATGTAAAATTCGAAAAAAATTTTAAACTCAAAAAAAATTTGACACTCAAAAAAAAAATTATTTTTTTTTTTTTCAAAAATTACAAAAAAAAAATTTTACACTCAAAAAAAAAAATTTGTAATTTTTTATTTGAATGTAAAATTGGAAAAAAAATTTAACCCTCAAAAAAAAATAAGATTTTTTTTTTTTTCAAAGATTACTAAAAAAAATTTTTTTACACAAAATAAAATATTTCTAATCATAACTGTTATTTTGTCACGTTTGAAAATTTACTATCACTTAAAATGGGCATTGTGGAGGGTATTCATAGATTCGGCCAAGTCGAATTTAACTTTTCTACTTGTTTCAAATTCTGTCCTCTTTATTTTTAAAAGCATGATCAATATTTTTTTTATTTTTATAACCCGAGTAAAAATGTTTAGATATATTTTTATATATCACGTCTTATCCGAGATTTAAAAGATCTTACTCGGATCAGTACTGATCCGAAATTTGAAAGATCCGAAAAATGGATCGCTAAGATTAGATCAGTTTTAATCGGACGGATACAACGTTATCCGAAAAATGGGTTTATATAATTAGATAAACCCATTTTTCGGATGAAACTGTATCCGTCCGATTAAAACTGATCTAATCTTAGCGATCCATTTTTCGGATCAGTACTGATCCTTCACATTTTTAGAGCCGAGCCACAATTGGCACCACATTCGGTAACCACAAAATGTTTTCATACATTTTGTATGAAAAGCAAAAAATCGCTTTGTGGTCGACCACACTGCCGCCAGAATAGATTCTATTCTATTTTTGTAGTACTCTCTCACCACCCTCTCATTTTTCTCAAATTTGTATCAAGTAGCGTGTATTACAACTTATATTAAAGTTGTACCCCACTGAAAATTAACTTTTGACATATTTTACGATGATTCCCAAAATATTTGGCTTCTAACGATAATCTATCGTTAGCTAAACCGCGTCAAAAGGTTCCAAAACTTGAACTTCATTAATAAAAAATTCGATAATTTTTTCTGCATTAAAAGCGTTTTTAAAATTTAACCACTGACTCGAGGAACGAGATGTTTATGTTAGTTTTTGATTCTTTTTTTAAATTCAATTTTACTGAAAATAAACTTTGCCATTTTTTGTCCGATTTTCACTTTTAATACATACATCGTTAAAAGTTTGGTGACCACCGCTTGGTGGCACTCGCGGTTATTTATGTGAATGTAAATTTGTCTGTAAAATATGTAAAAAAATGTTGAATTCGAATAATTTTTTTACTTTTTTTTTATGTCCTCTATTTTTATTTTCAAAATCTGGTCGCCTTAGTTCAGGAAGCCGAAATACTGTAACAAATACTACTAGTTTCGATGTATAGCAGAAGTTTTTGACTTGGAGAGATCTTATATTCGCCAATAAAGCCAAGAAGACTCTGTATGTTATCAAGTCGTAATTAGACTGGCAAATGTAATATCGTTATAAACTGGTAACGCTACGAAGTTAAACTGCACAGAAAATAAAATCAAAAAATTTAAGTCAACAAACAGCAATTGTGAATGTCCTAAACTGATATCAACCAAACATTTAGTAAAAACGGCATCCCGTTAGTCAATAACACAAAAATTCGATTTTGTTTTTAACAAACTACGTCAAATAATTTTATTTCAAAATTAAAGGAAAATTTCAACAAATCATTAGTGGCATTTTGTCAATAAGACAAAGAAAAATATTTTTTTTAACTTTCAAATAACCCGTTTGTTGTTAATGTTCAATAATTTGTAAATAAAACAGATTTTTTTCAACTATTTATGTCAATAAACGACTTTGTCAAATAAAAGTCATATTTTCAACAATTTAAATCAATAAATATAAAGAACTTTGTCAATCTAACAAAATAGTAAATTTTTTTTTAACAATTGCTGTCTATAAAGAATTTGGTAGCTTTTGTAAAGCATAAAACAAAAGCACAAACATACTGTAAAGACAACATGCTCTCTCTCGTCGTGTAGTTTGTTTTTTATTTGTGCCTGTACTTCTTTTTAAAAAAGCAGACAATGAAGAAAGAAGACAATTAAAAAGAAATGTGTATGAATTTAGTTTTATCTGAGCTAGCAATGGGTACGGCAGCAATTGAAATTATTCCATAGAAAATATTATTAAAAAATGTATTTCGAAAACAAATTAATCTTTTTATATAAACATTTTGTTTTGTTAACTATTGTTTTATTTTTGTCTTTTTATTTTTGGAATAATTTTTTTACAGAATTTGCTTTCCAAGTTTTTACCGATTGCTATGTTTGTCTAAAACAACACTAAAACATGTGTATTAAAGGTGTCCTAACGACTAAGGTAATTTTTCAAAATCACTTTTTAATACGTGGTAGGGTCCTAAATTGTAGTTTTGTATCTAAAAAGGAGTGAGCCAAAATTTGGAGAAAATCGGATAAAAATAACTCGTGCCGAAAATGGATTGAAGTTTTGGGACACTCTTATCTGATGAAAAAACAAGTTTTTTCTAGTTTTTTGAAAAATATTGGTATATGCTTTTTTTTGTTAATTTTTTTGTTAAGTAATATGAAAATGGTAATAAATTACCTTTCCAAAAAGCTTAAAGAAATTCAAATCGGATGAAAAATAAGCATTTTACGCATACATGCCCCAGACCATTGCATGGTTTTTAAAGCCAAAATTTGAAAATTTTAAAAATTTTTAGGCAAAAAAATAAAAAAAAATTAATTTTACTTTATAATTATATTAAATACATGTTATAGATAAAAACTAACAGATATGGTAGTCTAACTTTTTTTTTTTTTTTTGGCGTGGGTAGTGATATAATTTCCGCGGATTCCAAAGAAAATGAGTTTTTCTAAAATAATTTAGCAAATATGGGAAACAATTTTCTGAATTGTATTATACGAAGTGAAATACATAAATTCTGTAAATTTTTTGAGAATTCGGGCATCTTTAACCCCTTTTCGTCGAGGTGAAATGACCAATTTGAGACGTTATACATTTTTATAATACAAAATATCTGCATATATCCGATTTCTCAAAAGTTACAGAATTTACGTTTTACACTTCGATCCGCACAATAGAGCATAAATTTTCAAAAATTTGCTTAATTATTGTAGAAAAACGCATTTTATTTGGAATCCGCGGAAATTTTATCACTACCCGCGCCAAATAAAAAAAAAAGCTTGACTACCATATCTGCTATTTTTAATCTTAAACATGTTTTCAATTTGATCATAAAGTAAAATTAAATTTTTACTATTTTTTTGCCTAAAAATTTTGAAAATTTTGAAATTCTGGCTCTAAAAACCATGCAATGGTCTGGGGCATGTATGCGTAAAATGCTTATTTTTCATCCGATTTTAATTTTATTAGTCGTTTTGAAAAGGTAATTTAGTACCATTTTCATATTATTTCACAAAAAATTTAACAAAAAATGTCAAATACCAATGTTTTTCCAAAAACTAGAAAAACGAGTTTTTCGTTCTTATAAGAATGTCCCAAAACTTCAATCCATTTTCGGCACGAGTTATTTTTAGCCGATTGTCCCCAAATTTTGGCTCACTCATTTTTAGATAATAAAGAACAATATAGGACCCTACCAGGTATAAAAAGGTGATTTTCGTTTTTAAGGACACCTCTAATGTGTATATAAAAAAGAAAGAAATAAAGAACAATCGAAAAAAAAGAATTTTCAATATAAGACAAAGACGGTAAAACGATAAAAGTAAAATACATTCTTAAGTTTTATAAAAAAGAATATTGACTAACAAAATACTTTTGTTTAATTTCAATATTAATATTCACTTACATTTATCTCGATTTTTAATCAATTTATTTTTAATTTTTTTTTCCTATAAAAAAATTTTAATTTGTCAATACAACTAATACTGTTGGTTGATATCACAAATTCGTTTGTTGAATTTCTTTACCATATCAACAAATGACGTTTGTGTTTGTAAAATTTCTTTGTTGAAAACAAAATTTATTTTTTTTTCTTTTGTTAGATCAACAAATTACGTTTTGTGTTTGTTGAATTTCTTTGTTGAAAAAAAATTTAAGATTTTGTACGTTTGTCAATACAAATAATAATTTAGGAGAAATATTACAAACTCATTTATCAATGGTTTTTTCAACAATTAATATTTACAAACGTTAGTTGATATTACAAATTTCGGTATAGGAGCACTATCAGTGAAAAATTTAGTTGTATTCACAAATATGGGGGTCAATATAACAATTCGTTTTTTTCTGTGTGGTCCTAACCTACCATAGAATATGCTTTAGAATCGGTTGTATAAAATTTCTGTTCTCCAACTATATGCATTAGGCATTACAAAGAAAAATTTAATTGTATCCTTCAAGCAATCCTTCCAAATGTGGAATAAACACCCTGCAAATGCCTTCCCTTTAACTTTCAACACCTACTTCCGATCTCTATCGAAGCGCTACTCCCTCTTTGCTCCTTTCCATACCTTGCTTCCCTGACCAAAACAATATATTGCATCATTATGGCGCATCCCCTGAGTATTTGTTAACGTAAAAAAAGAAAATTTACTGCTTCAAAAATGGTGTAACTCATCGTTAGTCTCTAATTAAATCCAATGTGTTATAATGATTTTTAACAAGATAAAAATGAAAAATCAGCCAATTGTAAATAAAATATTTAGTAAAACATAAATTATAAAAAATAAACAGATTTTTGTCTCATTATTATTATTAATTAATGCTGATAATCTTGTTACCGTTCCTCTACACACATTTTTTTAATTAGCGTCATCATTTTAAAAATTATTGCTCTTTTTTTTTTAAATAATACCAAGGTTTTTTTGTTTAAGAATTACTGAAGCATATAACCATTTAAAGCCTGCCTTAAAACACTTGTGGTCGGTCAGTTGTAAACTCAAAATTAACATAAAAAATTCTCAGGATTTTTATCTTAGTCTATCAAATAGTTAGTGAAGCATAAAAATAATTGTATTTTTTTAACATTGCGGAAATAGTTTTAAAAAAAGAAGGATCTAAAGTTTTTAAAATTTTATAAAAGTTTCTTCCGTCGGTAAAACAACAGAACTTTTTTGATTTATTTCTTGTTATGAATTTTATTTTTTTCTTAAAACAGCACTCTGTTGCTTTTTATTTAGGCTGATACTTATAATGATGACGTAGTTTTTGTCTTTTTAGTGAAATTTTTTTGCCAGTTTCCAAAAAAAAAAAAAATTAAGGCAACACATCTTGCTCTTCTTTGGCCTGTGTTACTTTTGTTTTTTTAAATACCCAGAAAAATGAATAATGGCTGCTTTATTTTTTGTTGTTCGACCTCCATAAAACACACATCCGTCGATTCACATTGATCAACCCATAAATATACAACACACTCTCATACACACACTCGCACACACACACATTTGCAAACACATGTGTGGAACATGGAAGTACAAAACACCGGCACACACACACAGTAACATAGCAACGACAACAACAATTCATAATAATAACAAGAACAACAAACAATTGCTTAAGCAGGAACAATTTTTGCCAGCCATTGATTGCCGACGGCAAAAATACGGAAAAACAATATCGGAACAACCATAACAGCTGCTGTGTTGCTGTCTATCTCGTCTGTTAAAGAATAATGTTTACTCTGTGCGCTAACCATCCACAAACTACAATGCAATGTGCTTGGAATATGACCAAAGAATACAAAAATGTGGTGGTGAATTTAAGAATAGAGAGCAGAACTCTTTGACTCTTTAAGAGCTATTAATGTCCTTGTTTACCGTTTTAAAGTTACTGTTTGTTTTGAGATTTTGTGCAAAAATGATTAATTACTTGATTGTTTGTCTCTTTCCGACTAATAGGAAGTAAATTACTGTTTCTTTTTATTAGTATCAAATCAGCTGTTTCCCGCCAAAGTTGCTCTTTGTAGCTAAGAGAGTTTTTATTTTGTTGCTCTCCACTGGAATAGAGAGTTCTCTTTTAAAGAGGGAATAAAAACTGGAATGTTTAAGGTGTTGGTTATAGAAAGTTTTAAAATTTTGTTGATATTGAAATTAAACTCGAAATAAATACAGAACTACACTGATGCAACCAAAACATTCTAAAAAACAAGGGAAAGCATTAAATTCCGTTGTGCCGAATCGTTTATACCAGAGTCATAGAGTAGTCCAACAAATGGCGTTTGAAAAAGTAGTAAACAAAAACCATATGGAATTGTTTACGAAATTTTATCACAAATCGAAATGTGAGCGAGATGGAAGATACCAGTTTTACAGTGAGAATGCAGATTGTTTTTTGTCTCTCTTTGCTTTGCGTTTGAACTTTAGTTTGGCATTGCCAGAATTTTCCAATTATCTTTGGTGATGCCAGATCTACAAAGCGGTCGATGGATTACTATGTCACTATGGTTTATACCCTTTAATAAGTAAAAAAAAACATTGAAACGATGAACGTTTCCATATTAATTAATTGTGCTTTTTGCACTTAAGTAATGCAATTAGAACATTAATTAAATTAATTCATATATACACTAGAGGTGTCCTTAAAAACGAAAATCACCTTTTTATACCTGGTAGGGTCCTATATTGTTCTTTAGTATCTAAAAATGAGTGAGCCAAAATTTGGGGACAATCGGCTAAAAATAACTCGTGCCGAAAATGGATTGAAGTTTTGGGACATTCTTATAAGAACGAAAAACTCGTTTTTTCTAGTTTTTGGAAAAACATTGGTATTTGATATTTTTTGTTAAATTTTTTGTGAAATAATATGAAAATGGTACTAAATTACCTTTTCAAAACGACTAATAAAATGAAAATCGGATGAAAAATAAGCATTTTACGAATACATGCCCCAGACCATTGTATGGTTTTTAGAGCCAGAATTTCAAAATTTTCAAAATTTTTAGGCAAAAAATGGTAAAAATTTAATTTTACTTTATGATCAAATTGAAAACATGTTTAAGATTAAAAATAGCAGATATGGTAGTCAAGCTTTTTTTTTATTTGGCGCGGGTAGTGATAAAATTTCCGCGGATTCCAAATAAAATGCGTTTTTCTACAATAATTAAGCAAATTTTTGAAAATTTGTGCTCTATTGTGCGGATCGAAGTGTAAAACGTAAATTCTGTAACTTTTGAAAAATCGTATATATGCAGATATTTTGTATTATAGAAATGTATAACGTCTCAAATTTGTCATTTCACCTCGACGAAAAGGGGTAAAGGTGCCCGAATTCTCAAAAAATTTACAGAATTTATGTATTTCACTTCGTATAATACAATACAGAAAATTGTTTCCCATATTTGCTAAATTATTTTAGAAAAACTCATTTTCTTTGGAATCCGCGGAAATTATATCACTACCCACGCCAAATGAAAAAAAAGTTAGACTACCATATCTGTTAGTTTTTATCTATTACATGTATTTAATATAATTATAAAGTAAAATTTAATTTTTTTTATTTTTTTGCCTAAAAATTTTGAAAATTTTCAAATTTTGGCTTTAAAAACCATGCAATGGTCTGGGGCATGTATGCGTAAAATGCTTATTTTTCATCCGATTTGAATTTCTTTAAGCTTTCTGGAAAGGTAATTTATTACCATTTTCATATTACTTAACAAAAAAATTAACAAAAAAATAGCATATACCAATATTTTTCAAAAAACTAGAAAAAACGTGTTTTTTCATCAGATAAGAGTGTCCCAAAACTTTAATCCATTTTCGGCACGAGTTATTTTTATCCGATTCTCTCCAAATTTTGGCTCACTCATTTTTAGATATAAAACTACAATTTAGGACCCTACCACGTATTAAAAAGTGATTTTGAAAAATTACCTTAGTCGTTAGGACACCTTTAATATACACGCCCACAAATTGAGGGCGTACCAAAAAAAAACGTATTTTTTCTAATCCTAGTGAAGGATTTTAAACGTGCTTTGACATTCAAATTATTCAGAGATGGGTTTAGATTTTCAAGAGGAAATTTTTTTGTCTCTAACCTAATTTTGCCAATAACCAAAAGACATATTCATGTCAAACTTCTGGAGTCTAGCTTCATCATTTTGGATTGGATCATGTTATATACAGATAGATGGACGCGCAGACATTAATAAAATGCCTTAGAATCGATTAATAATATATAGATTATAGGGCTCTAGACTGATACTTCGAAGCGTTACACACGGAGTGACAAAGTGCGTATTTCCCCAAATTGTGGTTGGAGATAATAAAAAAAAACATAATCGACATCAAAGAGGTAAGTCCGCCTTACGAGACCTAGGCAATAGTAATGAAAGTCTTCAATACTCTTTTCTTTCACTTCCGCAGAACATCGATATTCTTCTTCCTATCCCCCTATCTGGCATCAAAGAAAAAAAGCAACATCGGCACCAATGAGATACGTCTCTGTCTTAGCAGATATAAACCGTAGAAAAGAAAGTCATCAATACTATTTTTATACCCTCCACTTAGTGATAGAGGGTATATATAAGTTTGTCATTCCGTTTGTAACTCATCGAAATATCGGTCTGGAACCCCATAAAGTATATATATTCATGATGCCCGATCGATTTTAAGACATTCTAGCGATGTCCGTCTGTCTGTCTGTGGAAAATGCTATCACGGACAAAATATTGCACAGAGATGACTGAAACTTAACATATTTATTGGAAGTTCTCCCGAGAAGTTTGGTATTGCATTTGAGCGATATCGGTTCAGTGGTTCAAGAGTTATGAACGAAAATGTAAGCACACCTCAAAAACTTCAGTACATTCAATATAACCTTTTTTTTTTTTTCTTCAACTTTTTATTTGTTTATTGGATCTTTCTTAGTAGAAAATAACAATCTATCTATATATATAAAAGAGTGTGGTGACTGACTGACTGATTGACTGACTGACTGACTGATTGGCAATAATCATCGCCCAGCCCAAACCGCTGAAGCTAGAGACTTAAAATTTGGAATGTAGGTTCGGCTCCCGACAAAACCACCCACTAAGAAGGGATTTTTGGAAATTCCGATTCTAAGGCGGGCAAAAGGGGGAAAATAGGGCCCTTTGGGGGATTTTGTATCTTTTGAACTAATAGTCCTAGAAACTTCAAATTTGAACTCTAGGATCCTCTCGCGGAAATAAAATTTCGGAATTTTTTTTTTTTTGAAAATTCCGCCTCCAAGGGGGGAAAAGGGGGAAAATAGGGCAAATTGGTACATTTTTTATATTCTAAACAAATGGTCCCAGAAACTTGAAATTTGAAGTCTAGCACCCTCTCGCGGAAATAACATTTTGGAAAAAGTAATATTTTGAAAATTCCGTTTCTAAGGTGGGGGGGAGGGGGAAAATAGGGCAAGTTGGTACATTTTGTATCTTCTGAACTAATGGTCCTACAATCTTGAAATTTTGAATATAGGATACTCTCGCGATTTTGAAAAAAGTACTTTTTTGAAAATTCCGGTTTTAAGGGGGACAAAAAGGGGGAAAATAGGGCAATTTGGTGAATTTTGAACTAATGGTCCTAGAAACTAGATATTTGAACTATAGTATCCTCTCGGGGAAAAAAAAAATTTTTACTAAAATTTTTTCACTCAAAATTTTTTTTCACTCAAAATTTTTTTTTCACTCAAAATTTTTTTTTCACTCAAAAATTTTTTTTTTACAAATTTTTTTCACTCAAAATTTTTTTTACTCAAAATTTTTTTTCACTCAAAATTTTTTTTACTCAAATTTTTTTTCACTCAAAAAAATTTGTTTTCACTCAAATTTTTTTTTTCACTCAAAATTTTTTTTCACTCAAAAATTTTTTTTTACAATTTTTTTTTAACAAAAATTTTTTTCACTCAATTGTATTTTATTCTTCAGTTTTTTTACTCATTTTTTTTAATTAAATTTTTTACTTAGAAGGTGTTTTCACCCAAATTTTTTTTACTCAATTTTTTTTACTCAAAATATTTTTCGCTTAATTTTTTGACTCAAATTTTTAACTCAATTTTTTTGATCTCATTTATTTTTTAATTTTTGGGAATTTATTGATTTAATCACTTAAATTTAGGGGGAAATAGGACAATTTTAAACATTTCGATCTTCTGAACTAATGGCCCCAGTAACCTAAATTTTGGACTATAGGATCCTCACGCGGAAATAATACTCTAAAGAAAGTATTAAAAAAAAAAATAAGAATGGGAAATGGGGAAAAAAGGGCAATTTGGTATATGTTCGATCTTCTGCCCTAATGGTCCTAGAAACTTAAAGTTTTGACTATAAGATCCACTAACGGAAAAAACATTCTGAAACAAATTTGTTTTTAATTCTGATTCTATTGGGTTGAAAGGGGGAAAGTAGGATAATTTGGTACATTTTGTATCTTCTGAACTAATGGTCCTAGAAACTTAAAAATTTGCACTATATGATCCTCTCGCGGAAATTATGTTCTGAAGAAAGTATTTTTTGAAAATTTTTCATTCAAATTTGGGGGGGGAAATAGGACGATTTTGAACATTTTCTATATTGTGAACTAATGGTTCCAGAAACCTGAAATTTGGACTATAGGATCCTTTCGCGGAAATAATATTTTGGAGAAAGTACTTTTTTAAAAAGGCACTTCTAAGAAGGCGAAAAGGGGGAAAATTGGGCAATTTGGTACATTTTCTTTTCTCTGACCTAATGGTCCGAGAAACTTAAAGTTTTGACTATAAGAACCTCTCGCGGAAAAAAAATTCCGAAACAATTTTTTTTTTTTTTCAAGTCCGCTTCTAGGGTGGTAAAAAGGGGGATAATAGGACAATTTGGTACACTTTGTATGTTCTGAACTAATTTTCCCAGAAACTTAAAAATTTTGACTATGGGATCCTTCGCGGAAATAACATTGTGAAGAAAGTTCTATTTTGAAAATTTCGCATCTAAGGGGGAAAAAGGGGAAAGTAGGGTAATTTTGTGTCTGCTGAGTTAATGGTCGTAGATCCTTGAAATTTGGGCTGTACGATCCTCTCGCGGAAATAACTTTCTGAAAGAAGTACTTTTTGAAAATTCCGGTTTGTATCTGCTGAACAAATAGGACTGCACGATCCTCTCGCGTGGACTTCACGATCCTCTCGCGGAAATAACATTCTAAAAAAAGTACTTTTTTGAAAATTCCGCTTTAAAGGGGGAAAAAGAGGAAGGTAGGGCAATTTTGTATCTGCTGAAAATATGATCCTATGGAGTGAACGAACCTCTCGCGGAAATAACATTCTAAAGGAAGTACTTTTTCTAAATTCTGGGGGGAAATCGGGAAAGCAGGGCAATTTTGAATCTGCTGAACTAATGGTCCTTAATACTTGAAATTTAAACTGTACGATCCTTTCGCGAAAATAACATTCTTAAAGAAGAACTTTTCAAAAAATCCGCTTCTACGGGGAAAAGGGGGAAAGTAGGGCAATTTTGTATCTGCAGAACTAATGGTCCTAGATACTTGAAATTTGAACTGTACAATACTCTCGCGGAAATAATATTCCAAAGGAAGTATTCTTGAAAATTCCTTGGGAAAAAGGGGGTGCGTGGGGTAATTTTGAATCTGCTGAACTCATGGTCCTAGATACTTGAAATTTCAACTGTACGATCCTCTCGCGGAAATAACATTGTTAAAGAAAAACTTTTTTAAAAATTATGCTTCTACGGGGAAAAAGGGGGAAAGTAGGGCAATTTTGTATCTGCTGAACTAATGGTCCTAGATACTTAAAATTTGAACTGTACAATCCTATTCCGAAAATAACATTCTAAAAGAAGTACATTTTTGAAAATTCGTTTTTAAAGGGGGAAAATGGGGAAAGAAGGGCAATTTCGTATCTGCTAAACGAATGGTCCCAAAAACTTGAAATTTTAACTCTACTCTCGCGGCAAAAACATTTTGTAAAAAGTAATATTTTGAAAAATCCTTTTATAAGGGTGGGGTGGTGGGTAGAGGGGGTTTAATATGGCAATTTTGTATCTTCTGAACAAACTTGAAATTTTGAATCTGGATGCTCTCGCGGAAATTATTTTTTGAAAAATATATTTTTTTGAGAATTTTGCTTTTAAGGAGGCCCAAAAGGGGGAAAATAGGGCAATTTGCTAAACTTTAAATTAATGGTCTTAGAAACATGACATTTGGAATATGGGATCATATCGCGGCAATAACATTCTAAAAGAAGTACTTTTTTGAAAATTTCGCTTTTAAGGGGGAAGTAGTGCAATTTTGTATATGCTAAAGTAATGGTCCTAGATACTTGAAAATTGGACTGTACGATCCTCCCACGGAAATAACATTCGGAGAGGAATACTTTTTTAAAAATTCCTCTCTTAAGGGGAAAAAGAGGGGAAAATAGAGCAATTTTGAATCTGCTGAACTAATGGTCCTAAATACTTGAAAATTGGACTGTACGATCCTCCCGCGGAAATAACATTCGGAAAGAAATACTTTTTTAAAAATTCTTCTTTAAGGGGGAAAAAGGGGGAAAGTAGGCCAATTTTGTATCTGCTGAACAAATAGTCCTAGATACTTGAAAATTGGACTGCACAATCCTCTCGCGGAAATAAAATTCGAATGAAGGACTTTTTGGAAAATTCCGCCTCTAAATGGGCAATTTTGTATCTGCTGAACTAATGGTCCGGCAGACTTGAAATTTGGACTGTACGATCTTTTCGCGAAAATAACATTCTGAAAGAAGTACTTTTTTAAATATTCCAATTTTGAGTGGGCAAAAGGGGAAAAGTAGGGCAATTTTGTATCTGCTGAAATAATGGTCGTATATACCTGAAATTTCGACTGTACGATCCTCTCGCGGAAATAACATTCTCAAGGAAGTACTTTTTTGAAAACTCTACTTTTAAGGGGGAAAAAGGGGAAGGTAGGGCAATTTTGTATCTGCTGAACTAATGGTCCTCGATACTTAAAATTTAACTGTACGATCCTCTCGCGGATATAACATTCTAAAAGAAGTACTTTTTTAAATTCTGCTTCCACGGGGGGAAAAGGGAGAAAGTAGGGCAATTTTGAATCTGCTTAACTAATAGTCCTACATACTTGAAGTTTGGACTGTACGATCCTCTCGCGGAAAGAACATTCTAGAAGAAGTACTTTTTTGAAAGTTCTCCTTCAAAAGGGGGAAAAGGTGGAAAGTAGGCCAATTCTGTATCTGCTGAACTTATGATCCTAGGTACTTAAAATTCGAACTGTACGATCCTCTTGCGGAAAAAGTTCCGCTTCTAAGGGGGAAAAGTAGGGCAATTTTGTATCTGCTGAACTAATGGTTCTAGATACTTGAAATTTAGACTGCACGAACCTCTCTCTTGGAATTAACATTCTAAAAGAAGTACTTTTTTTGAAAATTCCGATTTCAAGGGGGAAAACGGGGAAGGTAGGGCAATTTTGTATCTGCTGAACTAATGGTTCTAGATACTTGAAATTTGGCTGAACGATCCTCTCGCGGAAATAACATTCTTAAGAAAGTACTTTTCAAAATTCTGTGGGAAAAAGGGGGAAAGAAGTGCAATTTTGAATCTGCTGAACTAATGGTCCTAGATTCTTGAAATTTGAACTGAACGATCCTTTCGCAAAAATAACATACTTAAAGAACTTTTTTTAAAAATTTTACTTCTAAGGGGGAAAAAGGGGAAGTAGGGCCCTTTGGGGATTTTGTATCTTTTGAACTAATAGTTTTAGAAACTTGAAATTTGGACTCTATAATCCTGTGGAAAATAGGGCAATTTTGTATCTTCTGAACTAAAACTTTAAGTTTTGATCCTCTCGCGGAAATAATTTTTTGAAAAATACACTTTTTGAAAATTTTGGTTTTAAGGAGGGCCAAGAGGGTGAAAATAGGACAATTTGGTAAATTTTAAACTAATGGTCTTAAAAACATGACATTTGCAATATAGGATCATCTCGCGGAATAACATATTGAAAGAAGTACTTTTTTGAAAATTACTTTTTAAAGGGGGAAAGAAGGGCAATTTTGTATCTGCTGAACTAATGGTCCTAGATATTGAAGTTTGGACTGTACGATCCTCTCGCGGGAATAACATTCTGGAAGAAGTACTTTTTTGGAAAAATCTGCTTCTATAGGGGGAAAAAGAGGGAAAGTAGGGTAAACTTGAAATTTGAATCCTCTTGCGGAAACAACATTCTAATGGAAGTACTTTTTTGAAAATTTCGCTTCTACGGGGAAAAAGGGGGAAATTAGGGCAATTTTGTATCTGCTGAAATAACGGTCCTAGAAACTTGAAATTTGGAGTGTACGATCCTCTCGTGAAAAAAACATTCTGAAAGAAGTACTTTTTTGAAAATTTTGTTTTATAGGTGGAAATGGGGGAAAAGTAGGGCAATTTTGTATCTGCTGAACTAATGGTTCTAGATACTTGAAGTTTGTTCTGTACGATCCTCTAGCGGAAATAACATTCTGGAAGAAGCACTTTTTTAGTAGCTTCTAAGGGGGAAAATGGGGAAAGTAGGGCAATTTTGTATCTGCTGCATTAATGGTCCTAAATACTTGAAATTTGGACTGTACGATCCTTTCGCGGAAATAACATTTTACAATAAGTACTTTTATGAAAATTCTGCTTCTAATAGGGAAAAAGGGAGAAAGTAGAGATACTTAAAATTGGTACTTTACGATCCACTCGCGGAAATTACATTCTGGGAAAATCAATTTTTGAATTTTCGCTTCAATTTGGTACATATTGTTCCTTATGCACTAGTGTTCCTTGAAACTTAAAGTTTGAACTATGGGATCGTTTCGCCAAAATAAAATTTTTTTCAACTTTAAATCTACTCAAAATATAATATATTAAAGGTCGATACTAACAATTTTTTTGTTTAAAGAAAAATTATTAAGAATTTGAAGTAATAATTTTTTTTTTTTTACAGCTAACCGGTAACGAAGTACCGGGCGAGTTAGCTAGTAAGTAATAAAATCTTAAAAACTATTTTTGATTTATGATTCTATTGCCAGTGCAATAGAAGACCATATTGAGAACATGAAACATATTTTAGCTTTGTGCTATGGCCAAGGTGTCTACCCTCTTTAGCCGTGAGTGGCCTCTAAACGAGAGTAGGTTCTGTGCTAGGGGATTAGGGTGAGATGCTAGTTTGGATATATATTTAGAACAATATTTTTCTATTTCATCGCGAACTGACGGGATATTGAGGTCTTTATGTATGTTGTCGTTACGAATGAACCAGGGGTCGCCTGTTATGTATCTTAATATTTTAGACTGTCTTCTTTGTAACTTTGCAATATTGGAAGTGGATGCTGTTCCCCATAGTTGAATTCCATAGGTCCATATTGGCTTGAGAATGGTTTTGAAGAGTAGAGCTTTGCATTCTAAACTAAGCGAAGATGAGGAGTTTAGAAGCCATCCAAGTTGGGCAGTTTTGAGTTTTAGTTGCGTTGTTTTCGAGTCAATATGTTTGGACCATGTGAGACGGCGATCAAGGTGAATTCCTAGGTATTTAATATGGAGTTTTTCAGGTATTCTGGTGTTATTTATTGTAACTGTGGGGCAGTTTTCTCTTCGCAGTGTAAAAGTCACATGTGCACACTTAGCTGGATTAACTTTTATCTTCCATTTGTTAAGCCATGATTCCAGCTCATGTATATGAGACTGTAGGTTGGAGGAGGCAATTTTAGGATCTTTGTGAGTGCTCATAAATGCTGTATCGTCTGCAAAAGTTGAGGTATGAATTTGAGAATTTGTTGGCATATCTGCTGTATAAAGAATATACATCATGGGACCAAGTATACTGCCTTGAGGAACCCCAGCTGAGATATTTCGAGAGCTTGTAGTGTAGCTTTTATATTTGACTACAAATGATCTGTCTGTCAGGTAACTTTGGAGTAATCTATGGGTATTTTGCGGTAAGGATTGAACTATTTTATATATAAGCCCTTTGTGCCAGACTTTATCAAAGGCCTGTGAGATGTCAATAAATAATGAAGAGCAGTAAAGTTTTTCTTCAAATGCCTTTCTAATTTGAGTCACGATACGATGTACTTGTTCAATGGTGTTATGGTCCTTACGAAATCCGAACTGATGTGCGGGAATTAATTGTTGGTCATTAAGGTATGGTGTCAGTGCCTGCAGGAATACTTTTTCAAACAACTTTGATAGGATGGAAAGTAAGCTGATTGGTCTATATAAGGTGACCATACTAGGATCTTTTCCCGGTTTGGGAATCATTATAATTTCTGACGATTTCCAGGACGGAGGAAAAAAACCTATGCGTAGTATACCATTAAAGATGAACAGGATAAGTCGTAGTGCACTGTAAGGCAATTCGCAGATCATTTTAGATGTTATTGAGTCTATACCAGGGGATTTTTTAGTGTTGAGATTTTTTACAATTGTTGTTATGTTAGAGAATCTAAGTTTCATGGGAGAAACTACTATGTCATTTATTTGAGGAATTTGTATGTCCGACATAGTGATGTTAGGTGTAAATACCTCTTCTAAATGATCGGCAAAAGCGTTGGCTTTTTCGCAGTGACTTCTCGCCCAATTTCCGTCACTAAGACGTAGAGGAGATTCGTAGGGTATGGGTCTTTTCAGTTGTTTTGTTGCTTTCCAAAGACTGTAATCCGTTTTGTCTGTTGGATCTAGGCCCTGTAAATAAAGATTCAGTGATGCGTTTTTATTTTCTTCGAGTGCTTTATGTAGGGCTTTTTGGCAGATTTTAAGCTGGTTTTTCAGAATTGGAGAGCGGTGAAGTTGCCATTGTCTTCTAAGATGTCGTTTTTCTTGAACAAGATTTTGTATATTTGATGGGCACATGTACCCTTTATTTTTAGTGGGCTTTGGGGCTGGAGTAGATACTTTAACTGCAGCAGTTATTGTATCTGAGAAGAGCAATATTGCTGACTGAATTTCTGCCTCAGTTTTTAGTGAGATGTTTTGTGATAAGTGTGAACTAACGTATTTTTTGTATTTTAACCAATTCGTGTTTTTGTTTGGGAGATGGTTATGGACTGAAATTGGTTCCTTATGAGACAGTGTCAGAATCGTTGGGGAGTGGTCAGATGATAATTCGAGCGACGATGCTATCGAAATTTGTTCACGTTTAATATTTTTTATTACTGCGAAGTCAATGAGATCGGGAATCTTATTAAGGTCTGAAGGCCAATATGTTGGCTGACCTCCAGACAATACGTCGAGGTGGCTGGAAGTTATAGCTTTTAGCAGCTGTTCAATATAACCTAAATATACAAAATGCTTTAATTCGGCTTCTGGTTGACATATGTGAACGTTATTGAACACCAAATGGTATTTAAACAAGTACGAACATATTTTTTGACAAAAAAAGAAAAAAATCGCGGATTTTTTTTTTTACCAAAATTTTTTTTCGCGGAAATTTTTTTTTTCAAAAATTTTTTTTTTCAAAAGTAATTTCCTTTTAAATAAAGTTTTTTGCAATAATCTTTTTGAAATAGTGGAGGGTATCACTACATTCGGCAAGGCCGAATTTAACTTTTTTACTTGTTAGTCACTTCTACCTTCCTATTAGACAGTATATCATAGCCAATAACTAAAAATTTAAGAAATTTAGGATTAACGTAATTGCTTGATTTTGGATTCAGAAGATCAAGAAAATCCATCAGTCAATTTCTGAGTAGTCGTGATAATTTTGATATTATTATAGTCTCGTTAAATGTTTTCACATTTAGTCCACCATTCCCTAGAAGTCGAAATCGATCAGTTTAAATAATATTCACTTATGTATATGGGGCATTCCATGTGAAATCGGACACTTTGAAAAACTTTTTTTTTAGATTTTCCCAATTTGTTTACAGTTTTTAGTACCCTTCGAAAACTCCTTCGTAGTAAATTTTCAGATTTTTTTGATGACCCGTTCAAAAGATATCGAATTTTTAAAAATTGGTAGTTTGTTCCTTTACTCAAACTTCTTTTAATCATAACTTCTTCAATAATGGTCCAAATTTCAATTTTTTTTTTCAAAATTTTTGTTTTTTTAAGTACTTTCTATGCGATTTTTAAGTTTTAAAATTTAAATCTCATTTTTGAAAATGTTTGTACTCTTCGATTTTTTTGAAATTTTTTTGTGTAAAACTTCTATCAATTCTACAAATTTTTTGCCCAGGAAGATCGTGGGATAACGATTATTACTATATTTTAAAATTTTTTGAAAAAATTTTATTCTAATTTTTCAATCTTAAAATCATTTCTACTGCTCCAATGGTGCGTCATAGAGGGGTCCCTTATAAGACCGACCCCCATTAATTTTTACGTTTTAACATTTCTTTGGAACAAACTAATACCCTATCTCCAATTTCTAAGGGGGATCCCACACAAAACGACATTTTTTAAAATTTGTTCCAACCGCTCTAACTGCCCTAATAGTGCCCTTAGAGCAACAAAATGTATGACCAACCCACAATATTTTTTTAGTCCAAACATTTTCTCTGAACACACCTACCCTCTATCTTTAACTGTTAAGGCGGTCCCCATACAATTTTTTTTATTTTTTGTAAATTTGTTTTATTTAATCAGCTTCTACCGGTCCAATGGTGCGTCCGAGAGGGGTCATTACTGAGACCGACCAACATTTATTTTTACCCTACAACATTTTTTCAAAACATACCTACGCCCTATCTCCACTCCCTAAGTAGGCTCCCATACAAAATTACATTTTTAAAAAATTTGCTCCAACTGTTATTTGTATGGGAGCCTACTTAGGGAGTGGAGATAGGGCGTAGGGCGCATTTTGAAAAAATAAAATTTTTTCAAAAAATTTTAAAAAATAGTAATAATCGTTATCCCACAATCTTCCTGGGCAAAAAATTTGTAGAATTGATAGAAGTTTTACACAAAAAAATTTCAAAAAAATCGAAGAGTACAAACATTTTCAAAAATGAGATTTAAATTTTAAAACTTAAAAATCGCATACTAGAGCGCTTTTAAGAATTTTTTGGGATTTTTTTTAGAATGTACTTAAAAAAACAAAAATTTTGAAAAAAAAAAATTGAAATTTGGACCATTATTGAAGAAGTTATGATTAAAAGAAGTTTGAGTAAAGGAACAAACTACCAATTTTTAAAAATTCGATATCTTTTGAACGGGTCATCAAAAAAATCTGAAAATTTACCACGAAGGAGTTTTCGAAGGGTACTAAAAACTGTAAACAAATTGGGAAAATCTAAAAAAAAAGTTTTTCAAAGTGTCCGATTTCACATGGAATGCCCCATATACTCTTCATGTTCAGGCACACATTATAATAACAGTTTATAGTCGGCTACTGCAGAAAGCAGCAGAAATTTTTATAGAATCTTGAATCGATTTCAATCAATTTTTAGGATTTGATCTCTTCCAAAATTGTTTTCTGGAATCCAATATATGTAAGATGATGTCAAATTCTTTCGAAAATGTAGGGTAAAAGAACCATGTGATACATAAAGAAGGCATAATCAGTGCATTTGCGAGGGGCAAAATGATTTTTAAATTCTTTTTTCAACAGAATCAAATCAAGAAATGTTGCGGCAGTCGTTCCAAAAGTATTCTGGTAAAATTTCAGTAATAAACATGGAAAATGCAACTTGGACGCGAACTTATACACTTGACAACACAAGTTCTGCTGGTTAAAAGTCCGTTCTGAAAAACTTTTCCATCTTGAGGAATTTGAGGTCAAAGTTAAAAAAATTCCCGTTTTTGGCATTTTTGGAAAGTCATAGCGATGTGATGGCGGCTTTAAAATAAGTAGAGGGTGAAGCTTAAACATTACTTTTTAAGATGCGGAACTCATTTGGTGAGTCGCCTTAACCGTTTGGGCACCAATTGTGTTTCAATGATGTCTTAAGCTGAATTCACAGTGACGGAGTACTCTGTGCCAGAGAGTGGATTTTGTTTCTTTCTCTTTCGCACTTACACATTTTTAGTATAATGACGTCTCTATTTTTAGAGATGGTACTCTGTAGTACAGAGTACTCCGACATTGTGTTGGAGCCTTTATTCCCCAGTATTGAAAAAAAGTTTTTGGGGGAAAACACCTTACAATTGGTGCTCCAACGGTTAAAGCGAATGATCAAATGAGTTATACATTTTCAAAACAATGTTTATGCTTTACCGTTGACTTATTTTTGAGTCGTCGTATGTTCGAAAACACGATTTTTTGTATGTCAAATTTCTCAAAAACCTGATGTAATGTAAAAGTTTGGAGACCGGATTTGTGACCAGGAAAATAATTGTAATCATGTGTATAAGGGGGCATGCCATTCGCATTAAGATTTTTTTGGATACGATTTGAACCGGCGAAAATATTTTTTGGAAATAAGACATCATTGATAAATGTCCAAATGAGTTCAGCATCCTAAAGAGAAATGCTTAAGCTTTACTCTCGACTTATTTCGGGTTCATCCACTGTGAGTTGTCAAAAATCCCCAAAACAACGATTTTTTTGAACTTCGACCTCAATTTTCTCAAAAACCTGATGTGATGGAAAAGTTTGTAGACCAGATTTTTGATCACTAGAACAATTGCAATTAACTGGGTAAGGTTGTGTCCCAGTCGCATCAAGTTTTTTCAAAAGTGTTTAGTAGTGTTATTTATCATATTTTAATTGGCTCGGTTAAACCAATTCTCAAATAAACTTCTTTAATTAAGATTTTGTAAGCCTCCTAAATTTATGTTTTTAGTCTCCTGAAATAATAACTACCTGGATGTAGTTGATTTGTCAAAAAGTAGCATTTATTCCTATTTAAAAAAACCTTTTCATTTTTGTGAGCTATATAATAATCTAGAAAAGGCCAAAAACTCCTATTGCAGTGTGAAATTATAATCACATATTGTATGATACTTTTCAAGGGAAAATTAGGCTTAAACATCCTTTTAAGGTTTTCAAATATGAAATCTTGTTATGAATTACAAAAACAAAACTAAGAATTTGTTCTTATTTCGTTTATAGCTCTTTCAATAAAAAAAACTGACCAACATCAACAACGTCAATTCATTTGGCGGCAAATTGAAACTTTATTCAATGCAGCCTCCAGTTTGAATCTACTTAAATACCCATAAGGTATGAAGCTGAACTTGTTTAGGCCAAATTCGTACAAACGAAAAACAACTAACTAAACAATTGCAGTTTATGCAAACACCTTCAAAACTTTGGTCGAAGAACGTATAAAAACGCAGACTGTCAGAGAATTAAGTTTTACTAAATGGTCAGTCGGACAAACAGACGGACGGACTGACTGGCGGACAGACACCTAAGAATACTACAAATGCTATAAAAGACCAAAAGGTTTATTAACAATGGATAAAATAAGTAGTTTAAGCCTTAGAGAAGAGTAAAGTGGTAGTAGTGTTGTAGAGACACATGTGCAATGCACACTGGCAGACCTTAAAAGGAAAGGCAGGTCAGCGCTATAAACATACCAAAGCTACATACGTACAAGTGATCGAACTAAACAATTTACAATATACTGTGTTGTAGTTTTCGTATAGTATAAGGCTATTGCATTATGATGGAACGAGTTTTAGAGAAGAAATTTTTGGGCTATTATAACCTGTTTCCGGATTGTATCGCAAGGATTCATTCAAATCAAAAATTATCTGGTCTTGGAGTGAAGCATTGGATCTTTTAAACAGTAGAAAATCTAACTTGTTAATAAACGCATGACGTCTAAATTGAAGGCGTCTGTCATATCTCGATTTGTAAATAGGGGCTTCTTTCGAGCTTCTTTGAAATGTGGCACTGAATTAAATGCTGGTCTCTAGAAGCATGCAGGTGTCAAGTGTCGCATGTGGTGATGAAGCTGCGATAGCGGTAAAGCACTTGCCAACATGAAGGGACATTCTTTAGGGTTTTCTAAAAGATCTGTCTAAATGGGCAAGATACTGTGGTCTGGGAGTTAGTCCGAGTAAAACTAAACTTGTCTTGTTTAAAATGAATAATTAGGTTCCTGCTTTTGATCATATTTCTCTGGACGACACTGAAATTTTCTTCTCAGATGGAGCCATGTTTCTTAAAGTATTTCTAGGTAGGAAGTTGCATTTCAGGCGTTAATTTAAGAAACAGGTGAGAAAAGCAACGATTGTGCGATCTTGATAGAGATAACAGCACCACAAATGTGGACTGTGCTCCCTCTATGCGCCATTTTAAGCGCCGCTTTACCACTATGATCCCATTCAGGTATCAACCCACTATGATACCATTCAGGTATTAAAGTAGGTTGAGCCTGTCTCGAAGATTGCCAGATCATTGCAGTGTTTACCAGGCAGAGATGCAGGCAATAAAGGTTAAATTGCAATGTCTTGTATACAACCACAGTCAACATCTATATCAACAGTCAAGCCGTGGTCAGGTCCCTGGAGTCAATTGCGCAATCTTTTTAACCTCGCATACCGTTCAGCCAATTTTCAGAATTGCTGGAAGATTGACAATGTTCAACCAATTCCCAAGAAAGTCGTCGCCACGAACCCAGATGACTACCGTCCGATTGCTATCTGTTCAACACTCTCCAAAATTATGGAGATCATGATAAACTTCCATCTGGTAAACACTTCGAATCAAATCGTCTTTTAAATGATCGACAATATGGCTTCCGAAAGAATCGTTCAACGGGAGACCTTTCTTTCCGAATGGTGGAGCTAATCTATGCACCGCCTTGATGAAAGCAAGGTTAACGCTTTGGACATTTCTAAGGCATTCGATCGAGTGTGGCATTGCGCACTTGTGTCAAAGTTTATTTCCTTTGGCGTAGGAGATAATTTCGCTCAATTTATATCGAGCGATGGGTTCTCCTCCAGAGACTATATATTGAATGCAGGGGTACCGCAAGGTAGCATTCTATCTCCATCTTTATTTTTGATATTTATAAATGATTTTCTAGGTCTTACCTTTAACACCATTTACTCTTTCGCGGATGATAGCAATATTTGTCATTCATATTCATTTGATCATAGACCTAATTCTATTGAGGTAGAATATATGAGGAATATTATGAATGCCACACTTAATCACGACGAAAGTTCATGAGTGGGGTCACACTAATCGGGTAGACTTTAATGCTCGTAAGACCCAATGTTGTACGCTGACACACAAACGCCATGAATGTTTATCCCTGCCTTCTTTAAATATTCGAAATGTAGATATTGAAGAGTGAGATGATCTTCATGTTCTAGATATGAAAATACAGTGTGAAGTCAATCAATTGCCTTGCTCGTCTGCGGTTGAGTACGAGCTGCCTCTATAGGCAGTCTATAACTTGTTTCCATCTTTGTCGATGTGCGGCCAGATCTTTGTGATCTCCGATGTTGTTGAAGTTGCGTCCAAAACTATCTGATATGGAAATTATTTCTTGCATTGTAGATCGTCGCCAAGTGTTCTTTGTCCGACCCAGTTTTCTGCTACCTTGTGGGTTGTAGATAAGGGCGTAGTTGCAAACTTCTTCAGGCGGCTTGCGAAGGGTGTGATCGATTCAACTAAATTTTCTTTTACGAACTTCAATATTAACGCCTCTCACGTCTGTTGTCCACAGTTTTTCATTGGTGATGGTGCGGGTCCAAGATATTTGAAGAATTCTCCGAAGAGATCGGTTAACGAAGACTCTTAGTTTACTTTGTACTGCTTCTGTGACCGACCATGTCTCGCAACCATAAAGCAATACGGATAAAACACAGGCTGATGTCCGTTGGAATAAACATGTTTTTGAAGTATCAAAAGAAGCATTCAAGAGTTTAGACTTCCTAAAACGATGCAGAAATACTTCACTCCATCCGATATTCTTCGAATCTTCACGACTTATATACGACCTTAAATGGAATACAACTCCCACATATAAGCGAGTGCGTCAAAACCTTCCTTGGATCTCCTTGATCGAGTTGAGGAAAGAGCGAAAATGCTCATTGGGGACGACAGCTTTTTTTGAAGTCAGAGATAAAAATACAAGGTGTTTAATTAAAATTCAGTAACAACTTGGTAATCACAATCGTTAAAACTGAAAAAATCTGGTTTTAGTTAATAAGTATTGTTTCAAAATTCAGAAAATTGAGAATTTGGACTCCGACATAATAAAATATCTCCGTACTGTTCAAGTGATCAAAACTAAACAGTTTACAATACACCGTGTTGTACTTACGTACAATAAGGGAATGTTTAGTTTCACAAAAGTGGAGCGGTTGCTCTGTTTTCTGGCAAAAAAAAAAATAAGAACAAAACAGTACTGTAGATGTTGCTGCCTTTTATAACATGCTGCAAACAAAATGTCTTGTTTAGCAAAGTTTGAAACGGAAACAAGCAACATTTTGTAATGCTCTTGTTAGTTGTTTGATATTGTTTCTTTCTGGATGTTGTTGTTGTTGCTGTTGTTTTGTTATATTTTTGTTTACAAAAAAAAAAAAAAGCAAATTAAAAACCTAAAAGTGCGTTGAATGTTGTATTTCTTTTTTTCCGGATTTTTGTTGCATTAAATTGTTAAGCTTGCGTTTAACCAAACAGATAATGTGTGCAAGCATGCGTAAACTTTTTACTGTTCCATCGTATGGTCGGTCACGCACGCTACATTTTTTCTCGTTTTGTGTCAGAAGGATAAAGAAACCAATATTAAGTTCTTGAGTTTTGGGAGAAAAAAAAAATAACAAAATTAACAAGGCTCAAAACACAATTTAAAATCATGCAAATTCGTTGTCCAAAATGCAAAAAAAAAAATACAACACTAACATAAAACGCAACATTTAAAAGATAAATAAACGCAGCATAAAATTTTTGTTAAAGTCAAGTTTCAAAAGCAACATCTAGGGTATTCTCATCAATTATTGAGGCAAAATTTACTTTTCTAAAAAACGTTCCAAGTGATCAATTAACGCGTTGCAAGCTTCGATCTCATACTATTTAAGTGGAAACATTAGCAAGGTAGCTCTAAAAAAACTAGCAAAATTCCTTGCAAAAATTGCCAGCTTTGCAATTTTGACATCTCCTTTAAAACAAGGTTTTTAAACTATTTGGTCGGAACTTACTTTTTGCACTGTTGCCAATTTGTTAGTTTTCCGCTTAATCTATTTGCTCCTACAATCAGAAAATTATGTAAGTTACTACATGTTAGTTGTTTGTATATTTTACAGTAGTTAGTTGTTTTCAACTACAAAGTCAGTTGTTTTGGTATGAAAAATATCAAACAACTATTTCTGTTAGTTATTTTAAGTCGTTTTTTTGAACAACTAACAAAAAAGTACTGTAATGTAGTAACAGTTATTTAAAGCAGTTAATTTTATTTTTTTATCTCTGAAAAATTTTCAAAGTTATTTTCCAAAAAAAAAAAATAAAGTAAAAAAAAACTTTGAAAATTTTGGGCTTCAATTTTTTTTAACAATTTTTTGAAAAAAAAAAAATATCTATTAATTGTTTTTACTAATGTGTTGGCTGTTTTGACTACAAATGTCAGTACACTCAAAATATTTTGTAGGCAAAAACAAATGAAAAACACACTTAAAACCAGTGAATAAACAACTGAAAACTATCCCAGTAATTATTCATTTGTTTTAACAAACATCAACATTTATTTTTTACTGTTGACAAAATTTTCTAAAATAAATAACATTAAACATTAAAAAATTAAATTTTTTTCACTCTTTTTTACCAACAAATTCGAAAAAAATAACCTACGAAAACATTAAAAATTAATGATAGTTCTGTTATTTTTACCAACAAATTTCAAAAAAATAACCTACGAAAACAAAATAAAGTCATTTTTTACAATTTTTTATTGAAATATTTTTTTAAAAATTTTTAATAAAATTTTTGGGGAATCGATCCCGCAATCAACTACATTCTGGCCAGACACTCTACCCATCGTGCCAAAGTCACTTGATACAAACATGCTTTTATATTTCTATAAATAATTTTTTGATTTTTTTTTTCTACAAAAAAATAACTGACTTGTGTAGGTAAAAACTAATGATATTTCATTAAAAAATACCAACAATTTAAAAAAAAATTACTTACACAAATCATTAAAAATCAAAAGAATAATCAGTAGTTTTTACTTACAGAACATAAATAAATGACTTTAAAAATTGAATGTTAATGAAAGTCTTTATTTTTTAGTGTGTTATTTTTGAAACAAGGGACTGAAGTAGTCATTAATAAAAACTGAACATCAAACAAATGTTTTTTCTTTTAAAAACGACTAAACGGAAAACTTTTTAAATAAACCACAAACAGTTAATGACATAATTTTTTGAGTGTAGTTTTTACTACATAAGTTAGTTGTTTTTTGTCAGTTAAAATAACTAACATTGTTAGTTGATTTAACTGAAAAAGTAGTTGACCCCAAAACAAGAATTAGAATTACTGACGTTGCCTTCTTTCTAATAATTTAGCTATAAGTATTGTTTTTTGAACCCTGTCTAAGCCAGTGATGCCAGACAAAAATTTTTAAAATTCCATACAATTCTTCAAAAATATGAAAATTATTTCCTAACATTGTTTTTAATTATTTGAATTTTTATAACACAAAAAAAATCATCAGATGTTTTTTTTCGAACAAGAAGTTTCACCTGGATTTTGAAACGCAAAACTGAAAGATAAATATTATATTTGGTCTGCGTTGGATTAATTATTAAAATTAGGATATTGCAAACGTTGGCGCCTAAGGTAGGGTATACACAGGTAAGGCATACACAGATTCTTTATCATAAAAAGGCACTTTAAAATTTCTTTGAAAAGTTATATTTTAAAGCTATTAATCCTAGGGTCACTTTTTTGAAATATAAAGTACAAAAGTTATGGTCAAAAGATCATATAGTAAGATCCTTAAAGTTATCTGGTTATGAATGTACCAAAAGTTAAAAAAAAAATCAAATAAGAAAGCTATATTCGGCTATGCCGAATCTTTAAATACCCTCCACAATGTTAAAAATGCACTATGGTTTCGCAGACGACCTTTCCGGCCAAAATTAAATTTTCTCAAAATTGATTTTATAGAAAATCGTAAACACTTACAAACAGCAGAAACATATTTTGTTTTTGTATACTCAATTACCGTTCAAAAACAAATTTAGCTAAAAATAAAAAAAAAAAAAAACGTATTTTTTAAAATTTTTTTTCAATTATTTTTTGGAGTTTAAATGCAAAAAATTACTTATAATATTATACATGGAAAAACCTATTTTAAACCAAATTTTTTTTTATTTTTGTAATTTTGGCCAAGAAAAGTAATGAACGGAACCATAGTGCAAAGTAAATTTAAAAAAAAAAAAAAAAAAAATATTTTATAAGTATGTATGAAAATTATATAAAAATTATGAAAATTGTATAAAAGCAACCACTTGTATGACACATACTACGTGTTTTTTACTTCTATTGATGCAAATAACAACTAACAAACCAACAAAATATCAACAACTACAAAATGGCGCGCTGCCACGCCATATAATGCCGGTTTATATTGAAACTCAACTCTATTGCTCATAGCTTCTTAACCCCTGAACCGATTTTGCCATAATTGGTACCAAAATAATCAGAAACACTTGAGAACAATAAAATATGAAACTATTTACCGAAAGAAACATCACGGTTACAGTAGTAATTGATAGGCAGCATTGCCTGAGTGTTGTTTCTTTTTCGAAAAAAAAAAAAACATTCATTCAACAGGTGTCAAGTTATAGCATTTTTTTTTGTAAAATTCGCCATAATTTTAGAGGTACCTTTACGTTTTCACTCATAACTTTTAAAATACTTAACCGATTTAAATAAAAAAAATACATCAGTTTCTGCCTAGGAGAATTACGCAACTTTTTGTACCCCAAGCGTTTAAATCGGTTTCGGATTATTGCCAAAAACGTGATTTCAACAGACAGACAGACGGACATCGCTAGATCGACTTAAAATCGATCATGGGGTCCTAAACCAATATTTCAATGTGTTACATACGGAATGACAAACTTACATATACCCTCTATCACCAGAGTGGAGGGTATAAAAATGCTTTTTAAATCAGACCTAGAAGTTTCAAATAATTTGAGCTGGTTTTTGTCTGAATCAACTATTAATCAACTAGAAAGATCAAACATGTCCAAAGTGGATGTTTCTAATCCGTTTAAGTTAAGTTAATTAAAGTTAAGTTATTCTAATGACGTGTAAGTCACCGAAAACGTAGATACGACAGCGTGTGTCGCTTCCGACACAAATGGCGCCCAACCTGTGGTCCATAGCGTCTTAATGATTTGACAAGAAGATGCTTCTAAACAAGCAACTTAAAATGAGTATGAATATTTTTATTTTAATACTTTTATTTCTAAAATCACATAAGGAAGTTTTTTAAATGTAGTAAAATCATAGAAATTAACTGGGTGAATGTTGGATGTATCTGGATCAAGAATGTATCAAAACTGCAATTTTTCTAATAAGCTCTAGTGTAACATATGTAATCCCAACAGAAATTTTGCTGAGCTGGAAGCAGCTTTTGGAAAGGAGTCACGAGTCAAATCTCCTCTCGAAACATATGTTTAAAAATTCATTTGTATGCGTTAAAGAAATACAAGTTTATCGATATTTAAACATTTTTTTTTAATCCACGCCCACTAAAGGGGGGCGCCGAAAAAAACGACATTTTCTAATCCTCTGGGTCCAAATGCAGGACTTTGAACTTCTTATTCCATGAAAATGTTCTATTTGTTAAACAAAAACACAAAAAATCATGTAAAAAAACAATTATTTTTAGAGGTTGGTTTAGTTCTTTAAGGGGAACATTTTTCACCTGGTCCGATTTTGCTCATTTACGAACTTAACCTGCCTAGGAACATAAGACATATTCGTGCCAATTTCGGGAGTCTAGCTCTTTTATTTTGGACTTCATCGTGTTAACTACAGACGGACAGGCATCGCTAGAATGTTTAAAATCGATCACTGATCATAAATATACATATAAACTTTATGGGGTCCTAGGCCGATATTTTAATGCGTTACAAACGGAATGACAAAGTGAGTATACCCCCATACTATAGTTAGAGGGTATAGAAAGAGCATAGAAGAGTCCTGTGTTAACCCCATGAACTCATGCATGACTCCTGTAGGCGATGTCACAGTTTAGAACACTAGTTGGTAGCACACGCAGTAATGTCGTGTGTCTTTTCGGCACTAATTAAAGCATTCTTTTGTATCACTTTTTTATCTATTACCGCCCCCTTTCTTTAACTGCGTCCTCAAGAGCGCTTTTTGGATGTGGTATGGTATGCTATAAAAAGAAGCTGTGCTGCAAAAATCTCATTTTATTTTAGCTCGGAAGTTACAAATTTGCACTTATGCTAAAAATTTGACATGAATACCCTTAACATTTCTACTTTTTTGCATATGATTTTAACTAAGCTTTTCTTTTTATTTATTTTTTTTTAAATTTGGCAGACAAGTGATAAACTTTTGTGGCCCCATTTTTATTTTTGTGTTTAAAGCTCCAAATGCATGCGCCTTTTTACATATTCCTCATATTACCTTGATAGTGCTGCAAGTATGTATCAGTACATTGTCTACCTCTCTATCCTCTAAAGTCTGTGATGTTTCTATCAGTTGGTAAAGTATAGCAAAGAGAACCAAAAACATGAATGAATCTTATGAACATATTTATATGTATTAGAGATGGGCTGGTAAAGTGATTTGCATGATTCACGTGCATCACGCGTGAGTGAGAATGATTTTCATTTCAATCACGTGACTGTAAGTGAGAGTGAGTTAAAAAAATCTGCGTGAGTGATCATTCAGTGAGTCATTTATTTTTGCGTGAACGGATTTTTTGATTTGATTTATATTTTTTGTATTTTTTTCATTTCTTGCAAACAAAATATTTTTTATGTGCTTTGTTTTTTTGGAAAGAATTTATCATAGCGTCTGTAGATTTTGTGTGACTCACGCGTGAGCGTGATTGAATCTGATGTGAGTCACGCGTAATCGTGAGTAATTTCTTTTTTACTCACGTTAATAGTGAGTCAGTGTGAGTAAAAAAAGTTTGCGTGAGTGTTTCGGTTATTGTTTGCGTGAGTGAGTGTGAGTCAAAATCCACTCACGCGCCCATCTCTAATATGCATGCATGTCCAGCTGACTCCAAGCCTTTAGTTTTTTTTTTTGTTGCTGTTGTTTTTGATTTGAAATTTAAGCTACAGGTTGCTGTGGTTTTCATTTCATCGCCTTTCAATATTGATTTTAAACTCAATTTCCATATGTAAATTTCAATTCTATATTGGAATTTAGGTTTTTCGTTATATAAATGAAAAAAAAGCGGAATTGAAATACTAATTGATTAGCACCAAACAAGATTTTTATCTTTTTGAAAACTTAATTATTTCGAATAAAAAAAAAATAAAATCAAAAGATATTTCATGATTCCTAAGAAGATGTATTTTAATTTGATTAAAAAATGTATACACTTAAAAAAAACTAAGAACAAAGCAACAAGTAAAGGATGTAGGAGTGTTGGTATCAGCAATTAATTAATTCATAATTTTCATTAGATCGGGGGAGTATTGCATAAAATAATCATTTACCTCGTTCATTCGTTTCCTTTTAATTATCTATCACAAGATGAATTTTATAAATGAACCTCTGAACTTGTACATCAAACTAGTTCGTTTTACAGGGCCGAACTACAAATAAATCTCTCAAAAATTAACTAATCAAAAAAAATCTTATATTTTTGTAAGTGTATATTTCAGTACTTCTCAGCCTGGTAAAGTCTTAAATTCGTGAAATGAGCTACAACCTCGTAAATCGAACTAGTTCGAACTTAACAATATCTATACCATTTACAGATGTAAATTGTGTAGATCAGTTGTACATCAATTGTAATTTGAAAATTCTACTTTTAATTTGAAGACTCCATTTGTAATTCGAATATTTAATTTGGAATTTAAAGATTTTACTTGTAATTCCAAGATTCCATTTGTAATTCGAAAATTCGATTGCGATCCGAAAATTCCAATTGTAATTCGAAAAGAAATTCAATTCTAATTCGAAATACATCAATTGTTATTCGAAATAGCTCAAATGTATTAATGAGAAAAAAGAGGTTAAAGTTAAATTGCAATTAAAAATGTTAGATGCTATCTAGAATATTATTTTTTAGTTAATAGAGATCCTGAGATATATTTTAATCGTACAAGTTAAAAAAATACCATCTTTTGCAAATACAAGCACCAAAAAATTGCCTTCGAAGTAAGTCGCACTTATACCCCTTGTGCTCTAACTTTTTTCATAAATTTCTAAATTTATGAAAGGAATGTTAGTTAAACGTAAAAGGAAAACAACATTTTATTACAAAAATCTTTAATGGTTCTTTATTTTATTTTGTAGTCGTCATAATCAGATTCCATGACATCATCGGGCTCATCTTCATCTTGATTAGGGCGTCCGTCAAATCTAAACTTTCGAATTTCGTGCCGTAATACCTGCCGAATAATGGCCACGGAGTTGCTAATTGTGGGAAATTTATGAAATATTTTTGCAAGGTCATCTTTAGTTTAGTCGGCAACCAGCGGTCAAAGTTTAAAAAAAAATTACATTTTTGGACCAAAATTCATATCGGAATTATTTAACCAAATCTGGCTCAAAAATAAGGAACTTTTGCGTACTTTATTAGAAAAATATTTTAAAATTCTAAAAATAGCGATTTTGGTTCACAGATGCTGATTGTCAAACATAAAAAATATTTTTTAACCAAATTTGTCTTAAAAGTCGAAAAATGTTGAGTATTTTATGTGAAAAAATATTAAAAAAAAAATAAAATCACGATTTTGGTCCAAAAATGATGATTAGCATCTGTGGACCAAAATTTTTGATCAGTATTTTTAAACTAAAATTGTGTTTTTTATATTTTTTTAATATTTTAGAGATAAAATGCTTTACATTTTCAAAGTTTTGAGACCAATTTGGATAAAAAAATAATTTTTGTGTTCAAAAATCAGCATCTATGGACCAACATTTTTTTTTTATTTTTTTATATTTTTCCTTAAAGTACGTAACAATTCCTAATTTTTGAGCCGGATTTTGTGAAAAAATTTGGATGTGAATTTTGTTCGAAAAACGCCATTTTTTCAAACTTTGAACGCTGGTTACCGACTTAAGATGTTCTTGCTAAATTTTATTACTATTAATAGACGAACTTCTCGGAATTGAACCACTTTGTCCACGTGAAAAATTAAATTTTAAAATTTGCTTGGAGCACAAGGGGTTTAAGTGCTCATATACCCTTTGTGCTCCAAGCAAAACTAGTATTTTAATAACAAAAGCTTAAAATTGTCGCCAAATCTCGCTAACGGATAGGAATTTCAAATTGACCTCTTGTGCTCTGAACTTCTGTGAACTTCACCTACTAATCCCCTGTTAACTCAATTTTTTTAAAAAAAAGTCACTTGAACCCCTTGTGCTTTGAGCCCCTCAATTGTTGTTCGAAGAATATTTATTGTAATTTGAAACAGATTAATTATAATTCAAACAAGTGAGAGCGTTTAATTCGGCTGTGCCGAATCTTTTATACCCTCCAAAATGTAAAAAAATTAAAAAAAAAAAAATTGTCAGGGGCGTTTTTTGGGGGGGGTCTGATGGGGTCAAAGGTGGACGTTGAAAGCACCTTTCACTTAGCCTGCCTAGGACCATAAGACATATTCGTGTCAAATTAGGAGGATAGCTCTTTTATTTTGGACTGCATCGTCTCATCTACAGACAGACGGACGGACGGACGGACATTCACAGAATGTCTTAGAATCGATCATGTATCAATAATATATATACTTTATGGGGTCACCGACCGATATTTCGATGCGTTACAAACGGAATGACAAAGTGAGTGTACCCCCATACTGTGGTTGGAGGGTATAAAAAGACCAATTGTCTCGATTGTAGTTCGAAATAGATCAATTGAAATTCGAAAAAATCAATTGTAATTCAAAAAAGATCAACTGTAATTCAAAGATTCCAATGGAAACTCGAAATATATCAACTGAATTTCCATTGATCTTTTTCGAATTGGAATTGGAATCGGTGAATTACAATTGATCTTTTTCAAATTAAAATTGATGTTTTATGAATTTCATCTGATCTATTTCGAATTACAATCGATCTATTACGAGATACAATTGAAGTTTTTCGAATAACAATTGATCGCTTTCGAATTACAATTGATGTTTTCCGAATTTCAGTTGATCTATTTCGCATTACAATTGAACTTTTTTAAATTACAATTGATCTTTTTGGAATTACAATAATTCTTTTTGGAATTACAATTGATTTTTTTCGAAATACAATTAGAATTTTCGAAATACAATTCCAAAATTGAAAAAATTTTATAATTTTTTAAATTTTTTTAAGTGTATAAACGGGATATCTATCTATTTTAGTATTTCTTAGTCTGGTTTATTCTTGATATGTGGCTGAGTTTTATTTATTTTTAATGAAAATGTCTTTTGTCAAAAGCTAAATTGTTGTTGTTTATATGAACAACATTTTATGTTTGCCATATAAGTCTTGGTGACTACATGTAAGTATGTTTCAGTTTTTTTTTTGTCTCATTTCGATTTTGTAGTATTCAGGACATACAACAGCAACAACATTTTCTGTCCATATAATGTTAAATATGCAATTTTAACATCTTCTTTAAGACGATCCCTACAATGACTGTGGGACACCATCCACAGCCAATAATGCAACATTAAATGAATGAAAAAAAAAAATTAAAACAACAAAACGCGTTTAAAGCTGTGTTTAATGTCACATAAAAATGTCATTTTAAAATTGTTGCCAAACGTTGTTCGCTTTTACTACAGAAATACCAAAAAATTTGCATAAGATTCCCATATGTTAAAAAAATAAATGAAATGACCGGAAATTTGTAATCATTGCAACAATGATTTCAATTTAAAATCCAAATTTGATTATAATGAATGAAATTTATAAAATTTATTTACCTTATTTTTATTTTTGTTGTTCTTTAAAGAGGAAAAAGTTTCACACGAATTTTTGTCAAGAACAGCTAATCCAAATAAAAAGAAAATTTGTGGAAACTGTAAAGAAAAAAAATAGAGAAGAAAATTCAAATTAAATTTTAAAATACATATTTAAAAATGTTTACAATTGTAGTTTATCTAAGACCACAACCTTTTATGTTTCATATAAGAATTTTTGAATGTGTGTTTGTTTTATGTGGTGTGGAAATTTTGTGTATTTTTAAATTAGTGCGCATATTCATAAAGTAAAATGTTATCTTTTGAACGCCATCTGTTGTTTCGTAGTCAAACTTAGCAATGTTAACGTTACAATTGTTGCTTATCCTATAACAGAACAGCAGATGTGTATCTTTTTGACTGTTGGATGAGTTGATTAGATAGAGATACATGTGTAGTTTATTGAGATACATGTTTTAATTCATTTGAAGTGTTAAATGAACTGTAGAGACTGAGAACTACAATTAGGACAACAGGCTACAAGATATATTGATTAAGAATGTGACGAAATATGAGAATTTGTTTAAAAACACATTTTTTTAAGGGATTTATGTGAATATCGGAAAGGTGGTTTGTTTGAGGACTACAAGTAAAACTAGTCCAATCCCTTTAAATTTTAATTATTTTTTTTTCTACCCTCCAACTACAGTATGGGGGTATACTCACTTTGTCATTCCGTGTGTAACGCATCTAAATATCGGTCTAGGACCCCATAAAGTATATATATTATTGATCAGTGATCGATTCTTAGACATTCTAGCGATGTCCGTCTGTCCGTCCGTCTGTGGAAGACACGATACAGTCCAAAATAAAAGTGTTAGACTCCTGAAATTTGGCACATATATGTCTTATGTTCATAGGCTGGTTAAGTTCGGAGATGGGCAAAATCGAACCAGGGGGGAGAAGTTCCCCCTTGACGAAGTAAACCAACCCATGAAAAAAGGTAACTTTTTATAGGTTTTTTTGTATTTGTGTTAAACAAATGAAACATTTTTATGCTTAAAAAAGTTCAAAGTCTTGGACCCACACTGAAAATAATATCGTATATTTTATTTTAATTAAAATTTTAATTGTTTTTAAATTTAATATTAATTAAACTTTTAATTAATATAATTAATTGTTTAATTAAATTTTTAACTTTATTTTAATTAATATTTTAATTGTTTTCAAATTTAATATTAATTAAGTATTTAATTTATATAATTAAATGTTTAATTAAATTTCTAGCTTTACTTATTTTTTTTGTTTTGTTTTCCGTGTGTGTGCGAGTGTGTGTTTTTCTCTTGCATTGTATTACATACAAAAAAAAACATAAGTATAAAAAGTTTGTTGAAAGTTTTTTTTATTTTTCAAATAGGTTTTTGAATTCTCATTTTGTTTATAGTTTTATGTGTATGTATATGAAAGGTTTATAATCAACTTTATAAAATCATCTCACTGACTATGTCTTTACGGCATAAATAAATTTGGTAAAGTTTGAAGAAATATTTTTTTTTAACTATTTTATTCAAAAAGAATGTTTTTACAAATTATTTTTTGTTAATATAATATTTTTAATTAATTTTTTTAATTTATACAATTAAAATTTTAATTATTTTTTTTTTAAATTTTAATTAAATTTTTTAATTTATAGTATTAAGTCTTTAATTAAATAAATATCCATTTATTTTTAATTAACGACATACAAATATTTTTAATTTATTTGCGCATTTTAGTGATTGGTCCGGATTTAATTAATTTTTTAATTAAATCTACGAATTTTTTAATTAAATATTTTTTTTATTTTTTTCTGTGCAGGGGTTTTGAAAATGACTTTTTTTCTTGGTCCACCCCCTTTTGTTGCCGTGGATATTAGCAAATAATTTATATAATCATGAAATTGTATACCTTTTGTACAAAAAGCATAGTAATTAAGTTTCTAAACTTTTTTGACCAGAGAGAAGGTGCCCCAAGGACCCCCGACAAGCCTCCCCCCCCCCAAAAAAACCCCCTGCAATTTTTTTTTTATTTTTTTAAAACATTGCACAGTGGATCGTATAAAAGAAGGGTATTCAATACTAAAAATTTAACTAATTTTAGTCCAAAAGGACCTAGTGCAGAAATTGGTAACCAATACTAAAATTTTTAACTAACATTAGTCAAAACCAGTAAAAATTACTAATGTTAGTACTTTGAAGATACTAAAATTAGTAACCAATTAGTAGATTTTGGTACAATATCACTTACTAAAACTTTTACTGTAGAATTATTTTGAGTGTATTAAAAAAAGTATTTTTATATGTTTTAGGGGCCTCTGACTCCGAATTTGACAAAAACAAAAAACAAAATTTAAAAAAAAATCAAAAATGCCGATTTTCTATTTTTGCAATATTCGCGTTCATTAAAGGCAAACTGCTATAATTTCCCTTTAGTTCTGCTTCAAATCCAAAAGTTTAACTACAAAAAAAATAAAATCGGTCCATATACAACAACAAAGTTCTACACTGAAAAAAAAAACAAAAATTTTAGGTTAGAATAAAAAAAAATTGCCCAAGTTCTTTAAAAAAGTATGAACAGGAAACTATAGGTGTTTATGTACTCATTAATTTCCATTTAGGTTTTATAACCATTTTATTGAACCCAGCCGAAATATTTAACGGTTAAAATTTAAGAGTATTTTTTCAGTGTATTATTTGCCGAATTTGGAAATATTGTTAGTCAAATTATAAATACAGATGATATTTATCATTTATATAAACTTTATAACCTTTCATTTCTATTTTTTGTTTTGTCGCGTTTTCTGAATTTTGCTATTCGCGCAATTTTTTTGCAAACTAAGCATGTAATGTTTTAAAACAAATCCCTATTATCATATTACATAGCATAAAAAAATAACAATAAATTACACATCTTCTTTGCAAAATTATATAAAAACTGAAAAAATCCAAAAATAAAAAAATTTGGACCTCAATATCTCGTAAACCGTTACAAATTTTAAAAATCTGAGAGCACATTGAATTCAGCGACCAAAAATCCATATAGGACACAAATTTCAACGAGTTTGGATGATTAGTTTTACCCTTTGACCGCAACTTTCGATTTCGATACACTGTGCGTTGGAGGGTATACAAGATTCGGCACCGGATATCATACCGGATATCATATCGGTAATAACAGTGTCATTATAACACTGTGGAAGAAATTCAGGTTAGCAAAAGTTAGGTCGATTCTGAGAGTGAGGGGTGAAAATAGACGCTAAATTAGAAGACCCGTATCGCGGCGTTTGTGTATGTTAGTTCGAATTTTTTTTTAATCGATCTTCGAACTTTGCAGTCAAATGCCGATTTTCAGTATATTGTTTATATGGTTTTTTGGCTATAACTCATCGATAGCTCTTCAATCTGTAAAAACCAAATTATTGCTAGAGTGGTGCTTTTGAAAACCCTTTTTACAAAAAAACAAATCAGAGAAGTCGTAATTTCGACATTTCGCCCAATAAAAATATTTCCGATATTCACATAATTAAAACCATGATGTTCTCATAGTATAATTTTCAAGAAAATTATTTTTATTTTAAATATTTTAAAGGTCGAATAAAACAATTTTTATTTTTTTAATAAAAATTAATCAGAATTTGAATTTAAAATAACTTTTATTTTATACCTATTGGAGTAAATAACTTTTATAACAGTTATTAAAAAAAATCAATAAAATTTTATATCTTTAAATTATTTTACTTATATTTTAACAACTCAAGTTTTTTTTAAGACTCAAAGAGTTTTTGATAACAGTTATAATAAATAAAAGTTTTTTATTTCTATTATTTTGAACAAATATTTCTTTAAATCATTTCAAACCGTTATTTTTAATTTTTATTTGAAAAAATATTTTTAATCAGTTAAATTTGATTTTTTTTTCTATAAATCTCATAACTGTTATGATCTCTGATTTATACATTCTATTTATTTACAACTCATTTTTAATAAATTCAACTTAACCGAGAACTAGTAACATTGACCGTCGTCTCTTTGTATCGAAAAAAACAAGGGTTCTGGTGGAAATCAAACCCACGACCCCCACGTTGAAAGGCTAGCACGCTACCAACTAGCCAACTGGGGCCCCCACAAAAGATGATTATGATAATGTTTATCAAATAATGAGAGTTCTTTATCTTCAAAGAGTTACTTAACTACTGAACTAATTCCCGAGTAAAAATGTTTAGATATATTCTTTTTTGTCACATCCTATCCAAGACTTGAAAGATCAGTACTTATCCGAGTAAGATCAGTACTGATCCGAAATATGGATCGCAAATATTTGATCAGTTTTAATCGAACGGATAATATGTCATCCAAAAAATGGGTTAATATAATTAGATAAACCTTTTTTTCAGATGAAATTGTATCCGTACTGATCTAATCTTAGCGATCCATTTTTCGGATCAGTACTGATCCTTAACATTTTTACTTGGGATGTGTAAAAATATGTGTAATTAAAATTCCATTTATTTTGAAAAAGTATCAAATGAGTCGCGGACTTTTGAACTTGAAAAAGTATCAAATGACTTAAATCGTGTTTTAGTTAAAATATCGCGAATTGTTTATTAGACTTTGCGACATTGAAAATAGTACAAAACGCTAAGTTGACTTAAGACAGTAAAAGAAAAATTTAAATATTTTATATTAAAAGTTGTATGTCGCCATTTATTGTCGTCATTGTATCACAAATTTCAGTTGCAAATGAATATAATATTTTCTGCCAAGAAAATTTTATTTTGAAAATCAATCACACAAATAAAACCTTCAAAGACTTTTTTTGCGCTGCCTTAATAAGATTTCAAAATATTCAATTTATTGGAATATAAATCACAAATTAAATCAATCATTTGAAAATGATAACTGCCATAAATATAAATAAGAAGCAAAAAGTGCAATGAAATGCATTTGCATTTATATGACCAAAAGACCACCCACTGGCAAAAAAATATTGTTTTTTATTTTAATTTATTTTTTTTTTTTTCGATAATTTTTTATTATTTTTTTATTTATAATCATAAATTAAATATTTAAAGCACAAACAGTAATTTAAGCGCCAAAACCATAAACTATTGTTGTGTCAATTAATGGAGTGTAAAAACAGCTCAAGTCCCCCTTTTACACTATACAACATGTATACAAACTAACATGCACTCACATACCACATTACACGTTACAGCACGATTTTTTCAGTTGAACAACAAAAAAAAAACTATTTAATGCAACTTACTCGAGGCAAATTATAAAAAAAAAGTTGTATTTAAAAAAAATATAAATAAAATAAAGAAGCAGCTTATTGATATGGAAAATTGTTAAACAACACAAATTGTTTTATTTAGTATGCATATGTCGAATATTGATTAATTGCATACACTCAGTCAATCGTTCATTTTTCATGTGCACATAGCACATAAACGCTTACTTGCAGTTAAACTAGCATTCGATTCAATCCGATCCGATCGATCGCGCTGTTTTAAGTAATTGAATGGACGATGATGATGATGATGATCACAATCAGTCACATACAGTTACAAAGTAATTTGCAATTAAATAAAATGTTTAGCAAAAAAATCTATTAAAATGATAAGCATTTTTAGTTAAGTTTATGATTATACACAATATGAGTGCAAATTTTGCCTGCAACCAAATGTTTTTTTAGTGATTTTTTTTTTTCAGTTTATAAACAAAAGCAATAAAACCGAAACAAATTTAATTGCTTAACCTAAGTAATGCATACTAATTTTGAATGACCCGTTAAAACAAATAAGGAAATTTATTATAAAAATTATTTTTTTGTAATTGTGTGTGTAGTCACTACTTAATATGAGTTTAAATTTATGCTAACAGTGACATATTTTCTGAAAGTGTATAGAGCTTCAGTTATAAAAGAATGAATTCTTTATTGGGAAGAACATAATAGTTTAATGGGAGCGTTGGACTTCATTGAAATACATTTTGTATAGCTCTTCATTTACTACAGCATTAAGTTAGATTAATAAAAGTCCCTATTAGAGATGGGATCGTGAGTGACTTTTCAATCACGATCACGCACGCTCACGAAAAAAAAAATTGTAATCACGCACGATCACGCACGAACATTTTTTTTCTGCTCACGCTCACGCACGCTCACGTGAGTAGAAAAAAAATTAATCACGCTCACGACGTAATCACGATCACGAAATACTCACGAATTAAAATATGCAAAAAAAAAGTATGTCATGTTTTTTTATGCATTACCCAGTTGGGAAAGTCCTTAAGCCATCCGTGGTGACGACTTGCTGACATGTCAGAGTCACACCTGACATCCCCATAACATCTCCAATTACCGAGTTGAGGACAGTTTCATAAAAAAATTCAAAATTTCCTCAATCATAATCGGCAGTTGACATTTTCCCTAAGTCGTCTTTGTGGAAATGTCTGATATTTGTAGGTCATACGAAAATGCAAAAAATATTCGTATTTCCATTAGTTTTTACTTCCATACATTTTCTTTATAAATTATCTTTATCTTATTAAGAAATAACTTTTCGACTTTTCGATGTTTTTCTCAGAAATTAAAAAGTCCCAATATTCAGGGCCGTCTTAAAGTATGGCACTGGGCACATAAGAACTTGGGGCTCCGCTGGAAAGTAAAAAGTCGCACAAAAAAAACATTCTTTTGGTACAAATAAAATTCTTGTTATTACCTGTTTTAAGAAAAAGAAACTAAAAAAAATATTTTGGGTAGGGAGGTAATTTTTCTTAACTTATTAAAACCATGATATTCGTGAAAAAAAAATTCCTGTACGAAAAATGTCTCAGAATCTGAGAATATTTTTATACGAAAAACGTCTCTGAATCTGAGAGTTTTTCAATACGAAAAGTGTCTTAGAATCTGAGACTTTTTATTTTGGAAAAACTTCTCTGAACTTTAGACTTTTAAAATCTCAGAATCTGAAACTTTTTCTGTACGAAAAATACTTCACATTCTGAAACTTTTTATGTAGCAAATATTTCTATGGATTTGAGACTTTTGATAAATTACAAATTTCTCCTATAGAAAAAGTCTCAATGTATACGAAAAGTCTGTTAGATTCTGAGATTTTTTCTGTAAGAAAATAAGAAATTTTCTTTTAAAAGATAATAAAAAATCTTTATTTTCGTATAACCGAATTTATTGGCATTTCGGTCCCCTTATGGTTAAAACGGTACTGCCCAGGTAGATGTAAACGTTTAGTTTGATATACTGCTATTGTGAAGACATTTCCTTATAGATGTCTTAGAGGATTTTTTTACAATCTTAAAACAAACATTCATTGATGACAATGTTAGAACATGTTCTCAAGAAATACCTAATATATGTCAGAATTTGAAGACATTTCCTGGTGGAAGCACGGTGCAAATTCCTCAGTGAGACATTGAAAAAACCCATTAAATTTATAGGCCCTTACCACAAGAAAACAAAAAGTCTATTTTAACAAAAGTTTTATTTTAAATTTCTAATTTTCAATACATTTTTTGAAAGTCGATTTTAAAAACAAAAACAATTTGTATGGAAATAAAATTAAAAGCTCATTTTAAATTTATTTTATTTTCTTGTGGTAAAGCTGATAATTTTTTTGAAAGACCATGAAAAAATCAAGAAAGCGTAACCGAACAAAAAAATCTGGGAAACAATTAAAATCACGAAAAATTCACGCAAGAATTTTACTCACGCACGATCACGAACGAATTATTTTTTGGTACTCACGCTCACGCACGCTCACGTGAGTAGAAAAAAATTTACTCACGAATCACGTGATTCATGCGTGATTCACGTGAATCACGCAAATCACGTGAGCAGCGCCCATCTCTAGTCCCTATGAACCTCGACCGATGGGATCTTTATGCAGCTTGGAGAGTGCCCTATATGGTGAGGACTTGATAAAGAAGGGTCTTATTTGGCACTGATTCCTATACGACAATAGGAATTTTTAAATATTTATTTCTATTTATTTATTTCTGAGACTGATAAGTGCTTCTTCCTAAGTTGATAAATAATCCTCTAAATACCCCACGATGTGAAGTGTCTAAAACATAAGTTCCAGTGATCGGAGACTCAGGTTCCCTCCATGATATTTTTAGTTGATGAACCAAGTGCGTGAAATATGATGAATCATTAACATTTACGCATTTTATACAAAATGTCCATTTGTAGTGTGGAATTTTTTTTTCGAGTTTTTCCGTTTCCAGTTCTGTTTAAATGTTTAGATTGATTTAATCCAAAACCATCACTGCTCCCTCAAAACACCATCTGTCAGACTTTGAGTAAGTTCCATAATTAAGTTTGGCAGTTATTCAAGATTTCACATGTGTGCTTTTGATTAGAATAATGTAAAATCTGTTGTGTAGTCTTACAGGTTCATCCATCTGCACATCTCTTATTAATCTTTTTCACGAAAGAAAACAGGTATATGTATATAGGTATATTTTGCTTGCAAGGAACCAGTAAGGTAGGAACCTGTAAGGTAGTTCCCAAACATGCAATCGCAATCCGTCAATCCGACTGAACTTACCACAATAAGTGATTGCGAACAAATGCATCATATAAATAACGTACAAAACTATACAAAAATCGCAACATCCTCTTTCGAAAAAAAAAAACAGCCTGAAGTCTGGTTAATTTGCAGGCCCTGATGGAATACCTCCCGAGATTCTGAAAATAGACATCACCCTAGCAACGTTACTAGAACCCTTAATTTCAAACTTTTGGTTAAATGAGAAAATTCCTGTCTTAACTGTGGTCACGTAAAACGATAGTAAACTATCGTCAATTTCTAAAGCGTTGTTGCTCTTAAACTAATCAAAATGTTTCCAAATTTTTTAATGTTTCCAGATTAGACAACACTCTTTAATAATTTAATAAAGAAAAACTTTCAAATTTCCCTGAACAATCGCATTTCATCCATTGGGCTTTAGACCAAACAAGTCACACTCAAAAAATTATGTCATTAACTGTTTGTAGTTTATTTAAAAAGTTTTCCGTTTAGTCGTTTTTAAAAGAAAAAACATTTGTTTGATGTTCAGTTTTTATTAATGACTACTTCAGTCCTTTGTTTCAAAAATAACACACTAAAAAAAAAGACTTTCATTGACATTCAATTTTTAAAGTCATTTATTTTTGTTCTGTAAGTAAAAACTACTGATTATTCTTTTGATTTTTAATGATTTGTGTAAATAATTTTTTTTTAAATTGTTGGTATTTTTTAATGAAATATCATTAGTTTTTACCTACACAAGTCAGTTATTTTTTTGTAGAAAAAAAAAAATCAAAAAATTATTTATAGAAATATAAAAACATGTTTATATCAAGTGACTTTGGCACGATGGGTAGAGTGTCTGGCCAGAATGTAGTTGATTGCGGGATCGATTCCCCAAAAATTTTATTAAAAATTTAAAAAAAAAATATTTCAATAAAAAATTACCTACGAAATCATTAATTTTTATTGTTTTCGTAGGTTATTTTTTTGAAATTTGTTGGTAAAAATAACAGAACTATCATTAATTTTTAATGTTTTCGTTGGTAATTTTTTTGAATTTGTTGGTAAAAAATAGTGAAAAAAACGTAATTTTTTAATGTTTATTTAATTTAGAAAATTTTGTCAACAGTAAAAAATAAATGTTGATGTTTGTTAAAACAAATGAATAATTACTGGGATGGTTTTCAATTGTTTATTCACTGGTTTTAAGTGTGTTTTTCATTTGTTTTTGCCTAAAAAAAATATTTTGAGTGCATGTATTGACAGCATCAACACCTTGAGGGTTATTGTTGAGCAGTCGGTTGAATGGTTCTCAGCCCTTTACTTAGTGTTCCTACACAAAGAATAAATAAATTTTCTACTGAATTTTTTAGTTGCATCAACGCAAAATTTGGTTGGTGTTACTACATTCGGCTGTGACAACCGAATTTATAACTAAAAGCCAGTTATATTAACCATATTTAGTTGTGACTACCTATATTCAATTGTGACAACCTATATTTAACCGAATTTTTTTCGAATCTGACTTTCAGTTGAAAACTGTCAAATTTATTTTCTGTGTAGACTTCAAACATGCATTTGACACAATACAACCCAATGCGATCTGGAAAGCTCTAAAATGCAAAAGAGTTCCCAAGAAAATAATAAATCTCATTAAGGAGCTATACAGCAACACATATTGTTCAATACTCCATGAGTATTCAGCAAGCAAACCCATTAGAGTAAACGTAGAATATTGTCAAGTCTGTGTTTTGTTTCCACTAATATTTAACATAGTCCGCTAAATATAAGCGCCAAGAGTCCAGGGGACCTTGCAGACCTACGAATGCTTGGAGACGCCAAATTGAGAACGACTTACATGATCATGGTGTTTCCTAAAGTGAGATGAAAACGATGTCTACTGATAGAATACGGCCCTTTGTTAAATAAATGCAATCGCATCGGCAGTGCAAATTCCTGGAATACCCTTCTGCCCTCGGTCCCTTGTTGACGGGTGTGTACTGCAAGCGTACCATTTTGCAAAGTGTTTGAGCCATCCTCCGTGTCGACGCGCTGACTAGAGCTGCAAAAATATCGATAGTCGTTCCATTCGATATTTTCGATAGTTTGTTATTAAACTATCGATACTATCGATACACTCAAAATAATTCTACAGTAAAAGGTTTAGTAAGTGATATTGTACCAAAATCTACTAATTCGTTACTAATTTTAGTATCTTCAAAGTACTAACATTAGTAATTTTTACTGGATTTGACTAATATTAGTTAAAAATTTTAGTATTGGTTACCAATTTCTGCACTAGGTCCTTTTGGACTAAAATTAGTTAAATTTTTAGTATTGAATACCCACGTTTTTTTTTTTTTGGGTGTAGTATCGGATATTTTAAAGAATTGTATGATTTTTTGTAAAATTACGTTTTTTTTTCATTGCAACTTGGTACTTCTGAACACACAAATGACAGTTTTCGCCGTTCACTGCCATTCCAGTCTATTTTAAATCCCTTCGGCGATCTTCCACCATGCCGTGCTTGTTCTGTTCGGACATTAAATTTCGCAATAACATTAACACGAGATTACTATCATTGCTTTAATACTTAAAAAAGTAGAATTATTCCAAAATGCTATAAAGATTTTAAAAACTGTTCACTTTTTGATAAATTTTTCAGCAAGTGACAATCTTTTTGAAGCTTATGTTTTTTCGGCGATAGTATCGTTATCGGGTAAAAACTATCGAAGTCCTTTTAAAATAAAACTATCGATAGTTTTGCAGCTCTAGCGCTGACATGTCAGACTCCCTGCGGACGTCCCCAATACATCTTTTTATACTGAGCTGAGGACAGTTTCATATGATTGTTCAAAATGTCCTCAATCATATTTAGCAGTTGTCAGGAGTGCTGACATTTCCCTTAAGACGTCTTTCTGACAATGTCTGATATAGGTCATCTGAAAAACATCTTCGTATTCTTCCATTTTTCTTCATAAATTACATATTTTCCCCCTTTTTTAGTCCCAACTGGATAAGAATCTGGAACTTCCTGTTTATTAGTCCAACACCTAACTTCTCTATGGAAACTTTGTATGTTTATTAATTACTTTATACTACTTGTAAGAATAGTTTCGCAAATTTAATTATTCACACTCTTAAAACAAACATTCATTGATAACAATGTTAGGACATCAGTTCCAGATAAGTGAATTGTGTTCCTGGCTGAAATACTTGCAATTCATAATGCATAACGTATAATAATGGCAAGGAACTTAGATCCATGCACTAAAAACATTTTCGAGTAAACTCAACCATCTCCGAAGGTCCAACACGTTGAATTCGGGACGTGTTAGGAGTAGGCTAAATCTGACAGCACACAGTCAGGGTTGTTGACTGATTAAAATACTCTTTGTCGTTTGGGGATCAGGTGGAACCTGGAATATTCCCCTCTAGTAGAGGTAATAAACTACTAGACCCTCCCATAGGTCCCTCTAGTTGAGTTAATGATAACGATCTTGCTGTTAATAAAGCACTGACTTCGTGTAGGATATGGCGTGCAATGTGAGCGCTGTCAAATCCGAAGAGGATGAAAAGCCGCTTTCCTTTTAAAAAGCAGACGGTTTGTATTTTTGTGGAAGAACTGACAAAGCACTGTAAAATCGGCTGAATGGGATTTTCTTGAAGTAATCATTGTAGGAGTTTTGAAGAAGTGGAAAAGGGCGAATCAGTTTAGAATCTGTTATGTAAATGTCCGGGACGGACCAGATAGCTTTAACTATCTGGTCAATTTTTTTGGATGAGCTGAACTGCATTTACGATATTTCTCGTACTTCTTTAGTAAAATATCTTAGGGAATCGTGGTTGTTTGAAAAGTATCGTTGTTTTAATATGCAAAATAAGAACTATTCTCAAGGATTCAAATTTTGTATTTTATTGTACTCTCGAAATATAATATCTTTCAAAATAACAGGAATTTCTGCTAAAAATACCTAAGTTTGAAAACCTTTGTTCAATCCTCAGAAAATTCTGTTCAGAAATCTGCTAATTTTTGCAGAAACTATTTGGTATTCTCTGTCGAATCACAATATTGAATCAAATTCCTTAAGTCTCCCCTAAGAGGCGTTGAAACTGTAGAAGTAAAACTAATCTTGGCAACTTGGCCATTTGTATTAGGCTTTCGGGGAAATTTATTTTGCTTTATATTCATTAGAAGTTCTTGAAGCTTAATTCGTCGGAGACTTTTGAGTTATTTAGGATAATGAATTCCTCAAAAGTTCTGTTCGAATCTCAAATTATATCTTGTATCGAAATTATCTTACAGCTTAAGATTTGGATTTTTTTGTTTATATCTGCTGCTGCTACTCCTGCAAGAAACCCAAAATAAAGTCTCAAGCAAAAATAGTCTTTGTAGTGTCAATTGTTTTCATATATTCTCATATTCTTCCAAAATAAACACCGACACAATTAACACTCTTTGCTGTGAAAACGTGTGTACATGGTGTCGAACCAAGTGCATACATGTGTCACTCTTTTGTAATAGAATCTCAAAGCGAAACCAACAACAACAGCTAAAATAAAGGACGGCATCCTTTTACAGACAACAAAAAAAAAAAAGCTCTGTTAAATTGGTAAAGCTTAAACAAACGAATTAACTTGAATCATTCGGACTACCAACTGTTTACCAACTTTAGAAATACTACTGAAATTGGCAAACACTCATCCAGAGACTCCTCTACTCTGTCGAAATCTGTTTAACGAGGGAGTTTTTTTTTTTGTTGTTACAAAATACCGCTCAATACACCAAAAACTTAAAAACTATAACGAGTGTGAACTACGCTACAAATGAAACTAAAAAGGTTCAAACTACAGGATAACTACAGAAAGACAGATGGACGGACAATTTTTAAAGCTTAAACATATTTGGCGCGACAATAGCGCAAATGAATGAAATCGAAATGTGTCGGTTGTTCTGTAGGTTTCGTTTATTCGCCTGACTGCCTCTGTTTGCCTTTTGTTTTAACTTTAAAATTTCAAAACTTTACAATATGACACCATACAATTTTCATCGAAGTTTTTTTTTTTGGATTTTGTGACAATTGGTTTTACCAAGTACAGGGTGATGATTTAGAGGGTTGCCTGCAACATCTTACACAAATGTTTAGTTTTGTATTTAAAAGGTGCTCAAACTTGTACTTCGGTTGCAATAACTTTTATTTCTTAAAGAATCACCCTATTTCTTATATGAGGATATTCTTTGGTTTTGTTTTAGGGCATCTTTAAAGTCATTCTCTTTATGGCCGTTTCTACCGTCAGTTTTGATGTGCATTGACATTAAAAGCTGGGAAAGTGTCAAATAAGTGGTAACAAAAAATGAAAAAGAACTACGTACTTCTACTACTTTTGGTTCAAAATAAAATGTATGTGAATTTTTTCTTTGGTTTAGGTTTTATTTATTTTTAATATATTATTCATTGTTTTTTTTCTAAAGTGTTTTAACCATTTTTGACAAATTGACAATATTTCCTAATATGAAATTTGTTTAGTTTATAGAATATCTTTGCATAAAATTAACTATTGCAAGACTTGTATTTGGGTGGCAAAACTAAAAAAAAAAAACATTGTTGCTTGTCTGTGATTGTTACTTAAAAGGTAAAATGTAATAAAAATTTTAACACAATTGTTGAATTAATTTTTAATAACAACAAAATGATTTGTAGTTCCTTGAATGCAAACACTTTGATCGTTAATTACACTAACCGACAAAAATCATGTTTTGTATTCTGTATTTCTGATACTGTATCTGATCTGATAAACGTGTCTGAAAATATTGCACAACATTGAGATGAATACAATATAATCTGATAGAATATTAAAGAATCAGATCCAATAATATCGGTCATTTACTACAATAGTGACATAGCTAAAAAAAACGTAATTTTTTGGTTACAAATACAGTATTATTCGAAATATCATGCTTTATATTATTTTAAAGAAAATCGTATTAAAATCTTGTAAGCTCACCGCTTGAAAAGAGAATATAACATTTTACATGTACCGGACTTTTTCAATGGAAACCATCTTCAATCTAGGACTTTAAACACGTTTTCTGCAAATTACTACTACTGACATAAGTCAAATCCACTTATTATTGCGGCTTAAAAAAGAAACAAGGACTGTCTTCGGAATAAAAACTTTTTTACTACAAATTCCTAACAAAATCAAACATCCAATGTTTTGAAAAATTTTTGCACTTTTGTTTAACTTATGAAGTTTATATGCCTACATTTGGGGGAAACGTAAAAGTTTTTACATTGTTGACCATCGGGAATAAAAATGATTTTTAAAGTATTAAACAAAATTACAAACAAATCTGTATGAAAATTAGCTCTTTCTGATGTTTCCCTTTAAGAATTATTTCTTTGCGAAGGGAAAGGTGTGAAACGAACCCCTCCTTGCAGCTCACGAAACTTCCTTGTCAAAAATTTGTTTTTATGGCCTCATCCGAAACATCCAGTCTGATCTAAAACCTTTAAGGTAGTGGAAATGAGAGGGAACATCAATGACATGACGGACCCAGAACAATTTGATTTCTCCAAATGGATAGGATCGAGTTCAATTTACATATCGCTCATTTACTTGTATAGTGTCATAACTCAAAATATTTGATTTTGCAGAAATCGAGTTTAAAGTTTACAACTGAAACTGGGTTTTCATTGAAAAAGGTCGGTACATTGAAAATGTAATAATATTAATTCGATTTTTGACACAGTATAAAGCTTGATATAACAAGTACTTATGCATCATTAACTCAAAAATCACGTTTTTTGAGCTATGACGTTATAAAAGTAAATGAGGGATATGTACATAAGGCCCATTCTTGTTTGCCGACTGACAAACCATTCTTGTTTGCCGACTGATAAAACAATAAAATTTTGATCCCGTGATCAATGCACTTGATTTATTCTTTACCATATTAACACAAATAATTTAATTTTAACGTAACCGAGAACTGGTACAATGACCGTCATTTCGTTGTAGCGAAACAGACAAAGTGTTCTGGTAGGAATCGAACCCTCAACTATTAAATTAAAGAGACACCATGCACTGCGATCGGAATGATATTTTGTGCAGCCTGAAACAGGGGCCCTAAATATTTAATAAAGAGGAAAATTTGATAGTGAGTTCCATACGTCAGTTATTAAATGTTAAATGTAATGTAAGTTGCAATATCTATTTAGGTAGGACGTAAGGATTCGGAGATTCTTTGCGTTGTTGCCAAACTGGATGGAGCTATGAATCTCTCTCTTCGACCAGAGCAAACGTACAAATATTTTTTGTTGAATATCAAAGTACAAAAACCGTACTGCTGTAAAATTATGCGGTATAATCAGTCACAAATAATTGAACTGATAAAAATATGTTTCCGTAAATTTTGTATTTTTTTTTTAACAACTGTATAAATCATTTAATACATTAGTTTCCTTTTTTTCTTTAATTTTTCTTTTCCTTAATTTTCTATCATTAATGCAAGGTTTTGCTTTGACAGAGTGTTGTTTTTAAACATAAGGAACAAAATGGTCCTTTTAACATTATTTAAGGACTGATGTATTGAACACTTATACTTTCATTTCAAATATTTTTATTTTTCCTTAGCAAATTATTTTTATAATTCCCTCTGCCGTGTAATTAAGGTACTATTTTCCTAAAACAAAACCCTCTAGACTACATATCAAGGACCACAACCATCAAAAGCTATAAGGACTACTCCCAGAATAATAACAAAAATTACCACCACCAAAAACAGAGCGCTAGTGCACATAAGGATAACAATAGAAACTTACATTAATAGACAGGATAAAAGGCAGATGAGTTAAAGAAAAACTGTAACACAAACAGGAAATTTATATTAACATATACATAAATAACAGTTAAAAAACTTTTACGGCGTCTTTATAAATTTATAATGTCTATTACCATTAACATTTTTAAAGACGTGGTAATTCCAAGAGGCATCACACTGACTTGATAGTGTGATAAATTGTGGTGATAATGTGACTTCTTAAAATCGAAGTTGTATGTGAAATGGGTACATTTTACATACAACTTGGGCGTTAAAACTCAAAAGCTATGTACTTAAAACCATGTTTCCATCAAGATCAAAAACACTTGATTTGAGCAAAACACTTCGAGCTGTTTCCACTCAAGTTGAAGTGATTTGCAACGTCAAATTAATTACGAATTTTCGTAATTAATTTGACGTTTTCACTACAAAATAGTTAAAACAACAAAATTAAGAAAATAATTACCAAAAACAATTAATTTTGTAGTTTATTATAATTAAATAAAGATGTTTAAACAACTAATTGTAAATTATTTTAATAATAAAAAAAATAAAATGTCTTCTTCTTCTAACGAACACTCACTACGAATGAGTAGCTTTTATTTTCGAATATAAAATACAGTGTTGCACTGACCAAAACAAGTGATGAGTTTAAAAATCGACATGTTTTGTACCAAAACACCAAATTTAAGATGTTTTGCGCATATGAAAAATGTATAGGAAAACATGTAGAAAATGACATGATTTCCTCAAAACACTCTGATTTGCCAAAATCATGCCACTGGAAACATACTATAACGAATAATAAACAAAAATTACTAACGCCAATCTCTGTTAATTTTTGTTTATTATTCGTTAAGTTAATAGCTTTTGAGTTTTAACGCCCAAGTTGTATGTAAAATGTACATACATTGTGCTCAAAAGGATAACACAGAATTATACAGGATAACAGACAGAACAGTTTAATGAAAACTGTTATAACATAAAAGGAAAATGTTGGTTAACAGTTGCATAAATAACAGTAAACATTATAGAGGGCATTAAAAATTGTTTAACAGACTCTATAGACGTTATAAAATCCTATAACATTCTGTATCTACAGAATGTTAAAAAAGCCTTACATGTAAGTTAATCTCTTAACTTATGTTACAAAGTTCTAAAATTTACCGCAATTTTCTGTTAAGGTTAAACAACATAAACCGTTTGAAAACTGTTAAGGCTGTTTGATGAATTTAAAATTTCCATTACCATTGAAATTTAGAGAAAAATAAAATAAAAAATTTCAATGTCATTACTAAGACCACACAAAATTTTTTAAATTTTTTTTTGTTTTATTTAAAAATAAAAAAAATACGTGTAAATTTGGTAACCAAAATACACAAATGCGGTACTAAACTATAAATAACAAAATACATGTTTTTTTTTTATTTAAAGTAATTTCCTTTTAATTTAATGACTTTGCCGACACGTTAAATATAACAAAAACAACAACAACATTTACAAAATTTTTAAATTATACACAAAAAAAAAATCACACAAAAAATTACATGATTCGTAGTAGCATGATCTATGATAAGTCATAAATACTACTCGTACATACAATCAAAATACACAAAAAAATAAATAAATAAAATAAATAGCACAAATAAAACCAACACTTAGCTAAAATGAAACACAATTTATGAGTATGAAATGTGAATGATACCCTACATATGATATAATATGTGTGATGTTGAAGATGTACTGTAAAATAATTAAAATTACGTTTTTTGTAACTAGGAATTTTGTCTTTCCCTAATTTCAGTTAATGCATTTTAACCTTCACTTACTTAAAAAAATAGTCGACTTTATCCAAAAGTGTGAATAAGTTTTGATGAAATCGTTATGTAAGAATAAAACGAATCGCACAACCCAAATTCTGACGCTGTTACAATAAGTCAATGAATTTGAGATCTAACAAGGAAGGTCTTTTACAGGGAACCGATTGTCCAGAAACTTGAATATGAGAATTATGGGGAACAAATAAGAGTTACCTGTTTTTTTAGCTGCCCAATCTTAATGAAAAAATAAGGGCTTTCGGGAAAATCCGTATAAATGCCGAACTAGCAGGAATTTCGCCAAACGAAAAATTAATTTTGATAGAGATTAATATATATGATTTTGGCGATCGTACGTATATACATCTCCATATAAACTACCCCAAGACCGATGCACCATTGGATAGGCCTTCAAAAAACCTTCGGCCTGTGTAAAATGTTCATACAGTTTCTTTAAAAGAAATGGGAAAAATCTTCAAAAAACGAGAAAATCCCGTTTTTCCCCCTCCTGGGCAGCTACACTCAAAATAACGACTCTGTTAAATTACAGAGATACTCTGCTGAGCCAGCAGAAAATACCATAGATTTCCAACCAGCAAGATTTTTTGTTATTTTACGAAGAAAATTCTGTAAAATGATTTCGGTAAAAAAAACTGTAAATTTACAGAATTATCTGTAAAATATTGATAAAACCGAAAAGAATTTTACAAAAAAAAAAAAACTCTGTAAATTTACAAAGTTTTAGTTAAATGCATATTATGAGTTCAAAATTTTACAAAAAAAAAACTCTGTAAATTTACAAAGTTTTAGTTAAATCCATTTTATGAGTAAAACTTCTCTGCTTTAAAAACATTAATTAAAATTTAAAAAATTTAATTTATTAAAATTAAAATTTTTTTTAATTTGCCCGCTTTAATGCTCCCAAATTGTTAATTTACTTTTTTTATTTTTGTGAAAATTACGAGTTTTTTAACGAGTAACTCCAATTTTACAAAATTTTGTTTTTCGGTCACAAGAAAATACAAAGTATTTTTTTTTAAATCTGTATTTCGACAGATAACTTTGTCAAATATCTGTCAAATTGAGATTATAGTCATTTTACAGAGTATATAACAGATAAATTATTTTGAGTGTATAAAAAAACTGGTAACTCTTATTTTTCTGCCCTCGTTCCCATATGCAAGTTCTAGGACAATCGGTGGGTGCCCTGTGAAAAAACCTTCCTTGTAAGTCTATACTTAAAACACAATGCAGAAGCTTCAACAACTTATTGAAGGAACACAATACGGAAGCTTCAACAATTTATTGGAGGTCCCTGGCGTATATGGGATTTGTATCCCACTGTGGAGTAAGGATATTGGTTGGAATTAATTAATTCTTAGCAACGAGGATACAAATGTTAGCAACCAAAACTAAGCTCGATCAAATGAATCGAATTTGTAACATTTTTGACCCTGTGTGTATTACCTATCATTTCTCAATCGCAGTACCGTTTTAACCATAAGCACACACTGGACACGTGCCCAGGGCCCCTGACCTCAAGGGGAATGAAAATAATTTCGCTTACACGAAAAAAAGATTTTATTTATGAGACTTTTTTTGTAAGAAAAAGTCTCAGATTCTAAGACATTTTCGTATAGAAATCGTATCAAAGCATTTTTCGTACAAAAAAAGTGTAAGATTCTGGAACATTTTTCTTGCACATTTCTTAAAGTAAAGGTCTCTGATTCTGAGAAACTTTTCGTATTAAAAAGGTCTAAGGTTCTGAAACATTTTTCCTATAAAAGTTTCAGTTTCTAAGATATAACAATTTTTTTTGTGATGCGACTTTTTATATTCCAGAGGGCCCCTAATTCGTGTGTTCCCTGTTTATGGCCCTGCCATACCTTAAGACGGCCCTGCATGAGCGTTAGCAACCACTTTGGACCTCAAACATAACCTACGTGTTTATCCTCGTCCCTTAACCATTCAGCCCATTTATGGGTTAATCATAATTTTTGAGTCTCGAGTGTATTATAACCTATGATTCCTACCTCAAAAAGGCTTTTAATGACTTTGAGAAACTAAGAATTCCTAATAAACTCAGCTGAAATCGGTTTAAGAAAGCATACTTTTAATTTGAATTCTTCTATATGGGGCGCTAATTCTTGGAGTCGATATTCTACTCGAAAGTGCCATTTTTCAATTTTTCTTGATGCCTAAAATAATGTTTTTTAAATGTGTCTTTTACAACACTGAAGCATTAAAGCATGAAAAAATATAAAAAAATTTTCAAAGCATAATTTTAGGCAAATATACAAATTGAAAAATCGCACGTTGGAATGCAGATCTTCTTGATCGAATGTAAGAAGATAGAACAACTGCAAGTAAAGCTTGATTTACATGTTAACTACCCTTGACCACCCTTACCTACTATTTCCCAGTATTGGAGGATAACAACCCAGCAAAAAAAGTGCGGAGTACTTCTATTTGGAGTGCTTTAAAACTAAAACAAATGTAATGAAATACAACAAAAATAACAGAAAACACAAGAAAAAAACACACAAACAGTTTTTTCTACTCCATAAAAAGTTGTTATTCAGCACTTAACTCATTACCTTCCGCGACACTCCCATTCAAAAGTAAGTAGATATTCAGTAGATAAGAAGTACTCCGAGCTTTCAAACAACTTCCAACTACTTCCACGGAGTAGTTCTTTTCTACTGAATATCTACTTACATTTGTATGGAGGTGTCGCGATAGGTAATGAGTTAAGTGCTGAATATCTATGTATTCTGGAGTAGAAAAAACGGTTTGTGTGTTTTTGTCTTGTGTTTTTTGTTATTTCTGTTGTATTTCATTACATTTGTTATAGTTTTAAAGCACTCCACTGAGAAGTGGTAATGACTTTTTTTGCAGGGAATTGTCAAATTCAAATAAATTTTCATACAAAATTATTTAAACCCGGCAAATCGTATCACCAATACTGGGAAATAGTAGATAAGGGTGGTCAAGGGTAGTTAACATGTAAACTGGCCTTAAATGTAATTCCTCCATTTAAGTCCTAGCAATCCAAAAATGCTTCTTGCAATATTTCAGTATGGGTTTATATTCAATATGTTTTTGGAATGCAAACGGTGTAAACCAGCACAAGGCTGAGATATCTAATTTTTTGCACAACAATAACATCGATGTGTTATTGTTATCGGAAACCCACCTCACAAATAGATATAATTTTCAAATCCCAGGTTATACATTCCACAAAACAAATCACCCTGACGGTAAGGCTCACGGTGGTACAGGTATTTTGGTGAAAAGTAGAATTAAGCACCATGCTATGGAAACTTATTCTACAATCTACCTTCAAGCCACCTCAATACATCTTGATTGTGTAGGAGGAGGACTAACTCTGACATCAGTTTACTGTCCTCCGCGATTTTCAGTATCTAAGATACAATTTGAAAATTTTTTCAAGACTCTTGGTAATCGCTTCCTAGCTTGTGGAGACTACAATGCGAAACACACCTATTGGGGTTCACGTCTAATAAACCCTAGGGGAAGACAGCTTTACTGTGCTCTTATTGACCGTAGAAATAGTCTGGACGTTATATCGCCTGGCAAGCCGACCTATTGGCCTTCAGATCCACGAAAAATTCCCGATCTTATCGATTTTGGGATAATGAAACATATCGAGAGAAGAAAGTTATCTGCTGAAACATCATTTGATCTCAATTCAGACCATTCTCCAGTAATATTAACGTATTACGATGAACCAATTTCGGTTAAGACACCCTGTGGACTCATTTCGTCAAAGACGAATTGGTTAAAATATAAAAAGTACGTTAGTAGCCACATCCACATTAATCCATCTTTGGAATGTGAGGGGGATATAGGTGAATGTGTCCAGGACTTTACGTCCATTCTGAGATCAGCAGCAGAGCACTCTTCGTCTTCCGTTACCATTGCTTCCTCTAATCGCAATTTTTATGTTTCTAACTCTGAAATCGAGCAACTACTGGCCATCAAAAGAAGGCTAAGAAGAGAATGGCAAAACAGTAGATCCCCTGCTGCAAAGCAGAGGCTGTCTGAAGCTACTAGAAACCTTAGAAAAGCCCTTCATTTGGAAGAGGATCGCATAAATAGCGTATATGTAGAAAGTTTATCGCATAAAAGTTCAGGGAACTATTCACTTTGGAAAGCAACTAAAATTAAAGCACCGGTAGAGGGCGAACCACCGCTAAGGAAGCAATGTGGCAATTGGGCACGCAGTGAAGAGGAGAAAGCATACTCATTTGCAGAACATTTAAGAACTGTATTTGAGCCAATCTTGGCGGAAAATGATTTTACACTCCCAGATCCGCCTCTGCATTTGGATCACAACTTAGGTAATACATGGTTTTACGCCCAAGATGTTGAGACAATTATACGTACGCAGCTCAGCCCAAAGAAAGCGCCTGGGTATGACTTAGTCACACCAAACATGATAAAAAACCTACCATTTATAGCGGTTGAAGTTCTAACGAAAATATTTAATGCGATCTTGCAAATAGGTTACTTTCCGGACATATGGAAAATTTCTCAAATCAAAATGATTCCCAAGCCTGGAAAAGATTTAACTTTAACTTCGTCATACAGACCTATAAGTTTACTTCCGTGCCTATCAAAGCTGTTTGAGAAGGTTTTTCTTCAGAAGATTCTTCCAATTATCGAAAGTTCAAACAGTATTCCAGCTCATCAGTTCGGCTTTCGTGAAAAGCATGGAACCATAGAGCAAGTGAACCGCATAACTTGCGAGATTAGGAAAGCCTTTGAAGAAAAAAAATATTGTTCTGCCGTTTTTCTGGATGTTGCTCAGGCTTTCGATAAAGTATGGCACGAGGGTCTTTTATATAAAATAAAATATCACCTACCAACTATTACACACAAACTTTTAGAGTCTTACCTTCTTAATCGCTACTTCAGGGTGAAATATCAAGAAACTACAACTTCTGATTATAAAATGAATGCAGGTGTTCCTCAAGGAAGTGTTCTCGGCCCTGTGCTTTATCTCATATTTACTTCAGACTTGCCGATATCTGAACATATTACAACATCAACATTTGCGGATGACACTGCTTTAATAAGCACTCACTCAGACCCATATGTTGCCTCCTTGAGACTTAACAACCATCTTACAGCTGTGGAGACGTGGTTCAAGAACTGGCGAATTAAAGTAAATGAACTTAAGAGCAAGCACGTTACGTTTACACTTAGAATGGGGTCTTGTTCCCCTGTCTCATTAAATGGTGTAATTATCCCACAGTCTGAGAGTGTTACATACCTTGGTATTCACTTGGACAGACGTCTTACATGGCGAAAACACTTAGAAGCCAAGAGGCTTCATATGAAGCTAAAAGCCTGCCAACTACATTGGCTAATTAATAAGCAATCAAAGCTAAGCCTCGACTCTAAAGTCATCCTGTATAATTGTATTATAAAACCAATATGGACTTATGGTATCCAACTGTGGGGTACAGCCAGTATGTCTAATATTGAGCTTATACAGAGGGCACAATCCAAAATTCTGAGGATCATTACGGGAGCTCCCTGGTACGTCAGAAATATCAACATTCACCAGGACTTAAATATTCCGTTTGTAAGAGAAGAGTTTATGGACATCAGAACGAAATACGTTGAAAAGCTCAGGAACCACCCAAATACATTGGCGAGAGCCCTTACTCGAACCCAAACGCACACCAGACTGCAACGTGCTGACTTACCGCCCATTTAATTTAGAGGCCCGTTCTTCAAAATGGCTCCTAGGGAGTAACTAGTATTTAAGTTAGTTTTGTAAGATTTATACACTTATTGTTAGGCCAAGAATAGGCAGATTCAATAATCCAGATAATAAAGTATTTAACAAAAAAAAAAAAAAAAAAATGTTTGGAAACAACTATGATTTTGATTCCAGAAGAAGCTTTGTAAGCCCTAATCTACCAAATATTATTGTACAATCTAGGAAGTCTTACTAAATTAAGAAACCTTTACAAGAGATCGTTTATTTACATCTGTCAGTTTAAGCATAATAAGAAAATTAAGTGAATGCAGAAACTCTGAGAAGTGACAGCAAAGATAAGTGAAAAGTGCAGATACTTCCTACAGAAAATATCACAACTGTTGTGGTTGTGATAACCAACCACCACCATTTATGGTGCAACAGATATCATCTCTGAATTTGAACTGCTGAAAATTAAAAGTTTTTGTGTGCTGACGCGTCAGCACATAAGGCATAAGCAGTTGCTTTAAACCTTACTTGATCAATCGGGAAAGATTATTTGTCATTAGTAGGGATGATATTTTCATGCACTAAAAAATCAAAAATATGAGCTTAAAATATGCGCTAAAAAATTAAAAAAATTTAAAAATCCTAATAATCAAAAAATAACGATAGGTTTAAATAGTAACATTTAAAACTTTATATAAGCAAGACTTTTTTAGAAATTTAGACGATCTATAAAAAAAAAAAAGAAAAAAGAAAAAAAAAACTTTTCTTATTTTGAAAATAAATTATTAAAATTTAAAATAATTTTTGTAACAAATAAATTTTTAATTGTGTTGTTTGCTAATTTATACCAAAATATGCAAAAATATGCACTTAAAAGTTAGAAAAATGCGGAAAATATGCATTTAAAACCAAAATATGCAAAAATATGCATTTTCATTAAAATATGCATAAAAATGCAAAAACAAATCGATGCCATTTTAACTCAAATTTCTTTATTCGGAAAGATAATTTGTCGATATCGTTTTTAGACTATCGACAAAAAACATGCATTTGCATGGAAATCCCATCCCTAGTCATTAGCCTTTGGGCTCTCCAATGTCTGCATAAGAAACTACGGGACTTCAGAGACTAGTCATTGCATGGCACAATTCAAAATATTTTGTATATTGGTATCGGAGAGAAACTAGGTTAGCTTAGGTTTGAACTTGACCGCCATTTAACTCTCGAAATAATATATTGACTGTGGCAATACATTGTGTGCCAAAAAGCATTCTAATCGTCTGTCAATCTTCCAGTAAGAGTTAACTCAAGCTCCCCAAAATAATTCCTGTGAAGACACCTTTTCCAATATAAATGCAGAAAATCCAAATTACAATTGAAATTTAGAAGAGCCCTATTAAAGTTCAGAAATCCCAACTGAAACTCAAAACATTTTAAATGAAACCCCCAATTGGTATTCAAAAATCTAAAAAAGATGCCCAATTCTAGTTCATAAAGCAGTGGTGCGCACACACATACTATAACATTTATGCCTATGTGGGTAGTAGCAAGCGAATCCCGCGGGAATAGGAATTACATAAATTCCCATCACTGTCATAAAGCCTAATTGGACTTCAAACTGCAGATAAACTTATTGACTTTTTAGGACTTCTTAACCAATGCTCTTTTAGGAGAGCTTTAATTGCAGAAAGTAGAACTTTTATTGCAGAAAGTAGAGCTTTCATGTTGTCGTTATTACTCAAATATAATTTTGCTACATATTGTTTTCCTTTAATTTATCAAAACAACAAGATTTGCATTTTGATGAATTACCCTCGAAAAAAATGTTTAAATTTCGGTAAATTTTGTGTGATTTTTTTTCACAAGTTTTTTTTTTTCGTTGTCAGTAAAGACCTGTTTATACACGTATAATTTACTTAAAATACCATATTTTATGACATTATAACTAAATGAGTAAACACCGAGACCAGAAGTCCAGTTTATTTTTAAATGTTTGTATATTTGGCTGTATCTTGGTTATTTGTTTTGTATTTCGGAGAAAATTTGTGTGACTTGAAATTTTAATTAACCTCAAGTTTAGTCGGTTGCAAATAAAACAAAAAAAATAACAAAGGTTTTCTAAATTTAATTTTTGTTTCAATTGTAAACTTTAACAATTTTGTGCGATTTTTAACTGCAAATACAAGTTTATTTTAGAAAAAAAAAAGCTAATTTAAATTAACAACAATAAATGGATAAATTGGATAGGTTGACTTGGCTGTTTGGGGATGGAATGGATGATGAATTGTTTACTAACGTCATTGTAAAAGGTCACGTTTTTTTTTCTTTTATAAACGTTTGTTGTTATGCCGCCTTCTATTAGTACATTTGTCCCTCGATAGACACTTAGGTTAGGTTGTAAGTGGCTGCTGACGTTTTACGTCAACACACGTAGACTCTGAGGTCCATTGTGATACCACGGGACCGTAATAGGTTTCCGTACTAGTCCCTGTCGTTAAACCAGTTGGAGCTTCTTATGAAACTCCTTAGATATTGAATTTTGACATACGACAAATCAGAAAGATCGTACAGCTCCCTAGATCCCAGTGAAGCAAGTCTCTGACCAGAAAGTGCCGGGCAATGGCAAATAAAGTGTTCAATAGTTTCCAACCCTCTTCATCCATGCAACTTAGGCAAAAGTCATTCGACGGCACATTTAACCGCTCTGCGTGCTTCCCTATTAGACAGTGTCCGGTAATTAAAGAAACCACTGTCGAAATCTCTCCTCTTGGGAGCGATATCAGCTCACTTGTGCGCCCCTGATTAAGAGAAGGCCATATCAGCCGTGTTGTCTCGCCGTGTTGTCTCACACGTGGTAACAATAACCGTCGTCTCGTTGTAGTGAAATTGACCTAGGGTTCTGGCGGGTATCGAACCCACTACCACCAGGTTCATAGACTAGCACGCAAATAGCAGAATTGGCTACCAACCTTGCTGTCTCAGCTGGTCGAACAAACTCATTGAGTCAAACGGGTTTCGGTTTTTTGTGTAAAAAATAATTTCATACATATAGGCTCAATGAAAAAAAAAATTATGTAGCGTATGATTTGTGACGTCTTTAGAAATTTTTTAAAAACTGTTGAAAATCATTCGACTCACCGGCATAAGAATATAATTATCTTTTGAAAACCAATAAATGGAAAAAATTGTAAGCTTTTCAATGTTAAACGTATGATTTTTGCTCTGCCCAAATATATGCACTAAAAAACCAATATTTTTGACAAATAATTTTAAAATCTTATTGGCTGATAGGAATTTATGTTCTATTTACATGATTTCCATTACATTTTTGCCATGCAAATAGAGGGATGGTTGTACTGTGTTTTTGAATTTTATTTATGATTGTCTTGTTAAAACTATTTGTATCTGTCCATTCGTCCGCCCATCTGCCTGTCTCTCCGTGTTTATATCAAAAAAAATAACTACCGGCAAACTACTAAATGGACACTTCACTTCAATTCTTTCTAGTACTCGCACATGTTATGAATGACAAGACAACAATGATAAACTGTATGATTTTATCACTTATTAAGCTTTTGTTATTGTTGAATTTTTTTCGCTTTCGTTTTAATTTTTCGTCTTCTTCAGTTTAACAAAGTTTGCAATACTACACTTAAACAGAAATACCTAAAATTATTTTATTCAAATTAATTTAGTTTTGAAAAATTTAATTTTACTGGAATTAAAGAGCTTAAAATACTTAAACTAATAATTTAAGCAGAAACTAACTTTTTACAAAAGTTTGTAAATTCACATAATTTTTTTTGTCGACTGCCTAAAAGTATGCAAGAGCTCCAATGTGTTTTTTAATAATTGTCAGAGGAGCTAAATAAAAATTGAGTCCTTAAATTGTGCAACAAAAATTTTACAACAATGTCGGATAAATACAATTCTTCCTCTTCTCAAAGACAATTTTTATAAGATTTTTAGAATTCTAAACGCAACCTTAAGATATGTATGAGCCAAGAAAAAACTGCTCCATTGAACTATTAACTTTTAATTATTATTTTTAGGAATAATTGCGGAATGCGTAGCCTTCTGATCTTGGCCAAACGATGCTTCCCATAAAAACATAATTTTAAATCAATTTTGTTGCTAAATATTTTTGAAAAATCCCCATTTTCTTATTTATAATTTTTTGTAGCATAATTTTGGGGTCTTAAAAATTACTTTTACATTTGCATCCCCCATTTTCTCAAAGTGTATTTTTTTTATACATGCGAATACGATTACGAGGCATATCACAGTCACTGAATTTTTACTTGCTAAATGAATATTGGTCAAAGAATTTATGTTGTCATTTTTCATGTCTCAAAAAATAAAAGCTAAACATAGAGAGATCACAATTCAGTGATAAAAATCACTTTACTCGCATATGACGACAACATTGTTCAAAAAAACACTGAATATTGAAAGGCGGCTTCTTTTGTTTTGTAAATTTTTGCTTTGCGTATTTTATGTTATAGTTTCTTATTTTGTGATTTACCGAATTTTAACGCCATGACCATGTGTATGTCCATTGCCTGATAAGTAGTTGTGATAGTGAGAAAATATGTGTAGTGAAGAATAATGCGAAAAATTGCCTATAATAGTAGATTTTAGGCTTAGATTTATTTTATTAATAAATCTTTTTTTCTAGAAATAAAAAAAATATTTATAGTTTTATCTTTCTATTCGCATGTATTATTTATTGTCTCCAAAAAAAAAAATAATATTTGAAGTGTTAAAATATTTAATATTTGCTCAGGTTTTAAATCATATTTTAATATAAGAGAATCACTAACAAAAAATGTTTGAATATTTAATTATAATTAGAAATTCTGTTTTAATTTTTAAATTAATAAAAATTATTTATTCTTCGACCTATAAATTCTATTGAGAATACTTCTTCAGCTCGAGGTCAGATTTCTTTACTAATCATTACGATGAAACTAATTTTAAACTGTTGTTTGCAAATTGATTGGTACCCAGCTAAACTTAGATTACCAAATAAGGTATAAAGTAAAGTATAGGATTTCTTATTTTATACATAACAGCATTGATGATTTTAACAGGGGATGAGACTCAAAGTAATGCATCCACATTATAACAAAGAATACCAGTAAGGTATAAAATAATAGATCAAATTTATAACGAAGCATACGAGTAAGGTATATAAGGTGTTACGAGTAGTGAAAAAGTAATGTTAATTAAAGTACAGTTACTCGCGTAATTGTAAGTGAGTGTGAGTGAGTGTGTGTGTCACTCGAAAATTTCTGTCGTGAGCCCATTTATAGTTTAAACTTATGCATTTTTTTTATAAAATATTTATTTTTTATGTTATTATAATGCATTATGAATACAATTATAAATAATGCATTATTTCAAATTTTGAAATAATACATGGTTAGGTGAGGGGTGGCGGAGCTCAAAATTTTGAACTCCTCGCATAGACCAGCTGGTCCATAGCAATACCACATGTTCCTTCAACGACGTGGATAAAACGCGTTAGTCCATGTTGCAAACAATTTAACGCACTTAAGGTCCATAACTGCGATTTCCTCCAGATTCTCGAGTTCAGCTTTGCTTAAAATTTGTTTGCGATGCCTGGCCAATGCGGGGCATTTGCAAAGGATATGTTCAACTGTTTCATCCGTATTCGGTTCATCACATCTTCTACAATTGGAATCAGAGATGAGTCCAATTGTTCTTGCGTGGAAAGCAATTAGGCAGTGTCCCGTGACCACTCCCGTGAGTAAACGACATTCTCTTCTGTTGAGAGAAAGTAGGTAGCGAGTTCTTTTGAGGTCGTAACGCGGCCAGATTATTCTGGTAATTCTGCTTGTACTTAACTCTCGCCATTTCCTGTTCGCCATGGGAATACACTGACAATCACTTCTCGATCTGAAATAATACATAATGTAGCCAAATATAATTCATCCATGATTTAATGTTTAGAAATATTAAATATGAAATACATTTTTTGCAATAATCATGCATTACGTAACAAGTTATTAGTAATACATTAATTTTCACATTCAAATAATACGTTGTTTAACAACTGTTTGGTAAGACATCCCAAAAAATGCTAAAAATAAGGGATATACATTACCTGGTAATGTGTTATATAATCACTACCCATTACCAAAGTTTAGCTGGGTATGGTCGTTTTATAAGACTTACTCGAAACGTGTCGATAACACCTTTATAAAAAGTTGCTTGAAAAGTCAATAAACCAATAATTTCGCACTTTTGGTGGTTCACTGTTACAGATTAATTAAAAAATAGGACTTTATTTCATATAAAATGGACCTACTTGTTCCAAAACTGGAATCCAAATCTTTCTAGCGTTTTCCGTTTTCGAGATATTCATAAGCCTCCAACGCGAATATTTCGAAATCGGAACAGGCTCGAAAAATTTGGATTTCAGTTTTTGAATCAGGAGTTCCAATTTATGTGAAAATTCGGGTTAACTTAAAACTGTAAGTGGAGGTAAATTTTCAGGAGTAAATAAAAACTTAAAAATACAAATTTTTCTATTGAATCGCCAAAGTGTAACAAAAAAATCTTTGTTTAGTGTTGGGTTCAAAGTCTGCAATTTTAAATAGGATTAAAAAAACACTACAATGAGCTCTTTAAGGTGGGAAAATTTTAATCATCAACAAATTTTTGTTATGAAATTAAACTGACGTTTACATTAAGCAGTATTAAACACGAATAAAGTAAACATATGTCGTTAAAAAACAGACGAGGTTCCAAACATAGCAGTGGGCATATTGAAATAACACTTAAGCTTTGTTTTATATAATTCAGGAGCGGATCCAGCTTTTGGGTTTGGGGGGGGGGGGGGGGGGTGGAATTTTTTTTGGTCAAAAAATATTTTTTTTGCAGGGAATTTCAGGTCGAATTTGAATTATTGGTTAAGGTTTTTTAGTGTTTGACTCCTGTTTATAATGATTTTTTTCTATAGAAACATTTTCAAATTTTAAAAATTTATTCCTATAATAAAAAAAATTTAAATGTTTGATATTTTGAAAAATGTCTTTTCAAGAAAATTTCGGGTTCTAAAGCATTTTTCTGATAGCAAAAGAGCCAGATTCTGACATAATTTTCTAATAGAAAATAAGTCAGGTATGAGATATGTTTATTCACAAAGAGTTTTCTGATTTGGAAATTTTTCCAAGTCATTTTCTTAAAGAGAAAGTTTATGATTCTGAGACGTTGTCTCAATAGAAAAATTCTGAGGTTCTGAGGCATTTTGATTTCTGTATCTTTTAAAATTTATACTAAAATATTTTGAGTAGGTTTATTCTAGCTCGAGGTCATTATTTCCATTACTTATTAACTGTGATATTCTCATAGAATAAGTTTCAAACAAATATTCTATGAAAATATAATAGTCTAAATAAGTAAAGGAAAATATAATATTTTAAAGGTTAAATGTAACAATTTTATTTTTGAATAAAAATTAATCAGAATTCTCAGATACTTATGCAATTGTCACACCAAAAAATTTCTATATTTAGAAAAAATGTTCGTAAAGAAAAATTCTCAGATTGAGTGAGTATTTTCCCATTGAAAACTTCGTAGGTTCTGAAATATTTTTTTCTATTCTATTTTTCTACAAAAAAACCGAATACCGAAACGATCTTTCTACACCTACATTTTAGGGTTTGAACAAATATTTCAAAGAAAGAAAATGAGATTAGAAAAATTGAAGACTTTAATGCTTTTTAAAATTTTTGGAGGCAATTTTCTAGATTCTGAGAAATTTTTCTATTAAACTAGTTTTGTTTTTTTTCCTATTAAAAAGTCTTAGAATCTGAGACATATTTCTAATAAAATGCTGATACGGAAAATAATTCTATTGCATTATTTGTTTAAAAAATTCTCAAATCTTTCCTGAAGAAAATTTTCATATTTTCTCTACAGAAAAATTTTATTTTAATTTATGATTTAAAAAATTTTTTCTAAGGAAAACTTTTGAGATTCTTGAAAATTCTAGAAAAAATTCTTACTCATGATTTCATTTCCTCTTTCTTACCCAGAAAAAATGTCAAATTTCCAATATAGAAAATTCCCAAATTTTTCACTTAGAAAAATTAAAAAAATTTTCGTCTAGAAAAATTCCCAAATATTTCGTCTAGAAAAATTCTTGTATTTTTTATAAAGAAATGTTTTATCATATAGAAACATTTTAACATTCAGAAACATTTTAGGATTTTTAGACATTTTTCATGGAAGAATTTCTATAGAAAAAAAATTCTCATATAGAAAAACTTCCAGATTTTTCCTATAGAAAACTTTTATAGAAAATTTTTTGGAACAACCCTACAAAAAATTAACATAAAAACAGGTCATAAATGACTGAAACCGAGTTGTGATTAAGATAACTCAAATTCTAAGCCGAAGTTAAATCAAAAATCCTATGCCAAGTTATCGAAACACAACGGGATCCAAATAGATAATCGGATTGAATTTTAACATTATTTAGTTTAACATATACGAACTTCCTGTTTTAACGAAACATTTAAGAAAAATTTAAATATTTAACAAAATACAAAATAAGGTATCCCTTCATAAATACTTTCTTTAAATCCACAACTGTATGCAACAAAAAGTTGCATGTTATTCATGTTCAGTGTTTAATTTTGTTTTAGTTGTTTTTATTTTATTTTTTTTCTAGATTTAACAAAATACTATTTTGTAGGTATGTATGTAATAAAATGTATATTTACATACAACATGTAAAATAAAATAAACAAACAAGATGAATGTGTAAAAGTTCTATAAACTGTTTGTAAATATATATAAAAATGTAGTCTATACACAGAGTTGCTCTTCCAAATGATGCACTTGCTTGCAACAACAAACTACAACAACAGCAACAGGGACAACAAAGATGCCCTTTTAAAAGACAATGATTAATGGTTAAATCGATAAAATATAGGTATGAGAAACATAAAACCACAAAAAAAGAACCAAAAACATAGATACACAAATACAACGAGAATTTTTACTTACACATATAACAATTTTCGAAATGCATAAAGATATGTATACCAAATTAACTTTAAATTCATTTATATATAGTTTTTTTTTTTTGAGAACAACAAAGAAAAGTTTTCAATATAATGAATCTTATTTGTGGTAAATTTGGTATTAAAATTAAACATTTCTAATTTTTCTTCTCTTACTTTTTCTTATATTTTGTCTAATATCAAAATGATTTGTAGCTAAATGGTTTCAAATCCCAGCAAAAAAACTTAAAGTCATATGGAATAAATGTCTTTTTTCAATGCTGCAAAATATAAAAAAAACAACAACCCACAAGACATGGCGCTTTTTCAAGCTTCTGTTATTCTTCGCACCTAAAAGTATGCTTTAAAATATTGCAAAAATATTTGCTTAAAACAGGCTGTTTCGTAGATATTTAAAAAACATCTGTGATTTAGATTTAGTCCACTGCTTGGTAAATCCTAATCGATTTATTTAAAAAACACGGCTTATGTAAATTATATTTCGTCCTTATTTGTAAATCGTGTCTTCACTTTAACGTACAAATATTTTTTTGTTATTTCAAAGAGAGAGTGAGTTGTAGTTGCTGTAGTAGTATATTAAATTTAAAACAAATGAATTTTTAAGTAAACTTTATGACCATTGGCAGCAGCATCAAATTTTCCGTATACAGGGTTTAAATTCCATATACTATTCTATATATTTTATGTATCTTCAAGTGATGGAAAGAGTACATTTTGAAAAAGTACTATTGTTTTGCGAAATTCTATTTACATTTAATTGGTTTGAGAAAAGTTGTTTTTAAATATTAAATTATAAAGCTGAGCATATGAAACTTGGATTAAAGTTTAAATTTTGTTGTACAATTTTTGAAATATTTTTAAAGCATACCTTATGGTGAAAACTATAACAACCCTATCACAGAACACAATATGTATAGCGTCATCTGTAGTTTAATGCCAAGTCATTTTTATAAGTAATTTTAATAAAACAGAATTTTTAAAAATTTATTTAAGCTTCCTCCAAGATCTTTTTTATTTTAACAATTACAAAAAAGGTACATTTGAGGAAAGTACTAAAGTACTATAAATTTCATTCCTGCAACACACAGTTGTTGTAATTTTAGTTTGTACAAATTTTAGTTTGTACAACAGCAAAATTCATCTAAATAAAGTTTAATAAACGAGCCACTTGTATGCCAACAAAATTTTGTTGTTGTCTGTCCATTTGAATACCCTTCCCTTACCGATAGAAGTAATTATAAGTTTGTCATTATGTTTGTAACTCATCGTAATATCGGTAAAGGACGCCATAGAGAATACTGCATTTTTTGATTCATGATCGATTTTTAGATTTATATCTGTCTGTTGAAGTCCTTCTTTTGACAGAACCCAGAAATCGTGGAGCACGACTTGAATCCCAAAATGTTTATTGATTTTCAGGGCAAATTAAGTTAACATTAGCAACATTTAGAGGATATAAGAAATTGTTGGAAACATTTTGGAAAATTCAGTAAAATAAAAAAAAATAGAAAAAGTTCCGCCTAATTGAAAAACACAGAAAAAATTTAGAAAAATTAGCTGAATTAGCAAAAAATCAGGATAGTACTGAAAAAAATTAAATGAATTCACGAATTAAAAAAAAAATATGTAAATTAAAAAAAAACAAGTAAAAAAGTTAAATTCGGCCTTGCCGAATGTAGTGATACCCTCCACAATTTCAAAAAGATTATTGCAAAAAACTTTATTTAAAATTAAATTACTTTTGAAAAAAAAAAAAAAATTTTTTAAAAAAAATTTCCGCAAAAAAAATTTTTGTTAAAAAAAAAATCCGCGATTTTTTTCTTTTTTTTTTTGTAAAAAATATGTTCATACTTGTTTAAATACCATTTGGTGTTCAATTATGTTCACATATGTCAACCAGAAGCCGAATTAAAGCATTTTGTATTTTTAGGTTATGTTGAATGTACTGAAATTTTTGAGGTGTGCTTATATTTTCGTTCATAACTTTTGAACCGCTGAACCGATATCGCTCAAATGCAATACCAAACTTCTCGGGAGAACTTTCAATAAATATGTTAAGTTTCAGTCATCTCTGTGCAATATTTTGTCCACTACGTCATTTTCCACTGACAGACAGACGGACATCGCTAGAATGTCTTAAAATCGATCGGGCATCATAAATATATATACTTTATGGGGTCCCAGACCGATATTTCGATGAGTTACAAACGAAATGACTAACTTATATATACCCTCTATCACTAAAGTGCGTATGATACCTGCTTTTTTCAAGTTGCTTGTTGCTGCATTTATTAGGGTTTTTCTATAAAAATTTCGATAACTTCAACCAAAAATTTTGAATTTATCGAAATTCCCATAGAAAAACCCTAATAAATGCAGAAACAAGTAACTTGAAAAAAGCAGGTATCATAAAGGCATAAGTGGAGGGTATAAAAATAATAATTTCAAAGAAAAGTGGAGGACATTTTTGATTCGTTTCTGCCGAATGCATCATTCTTACTTGTTTTTGTTAGTTAGTTTTCAAAGGAAAGTTTATATATTTTACTGTCACTTCTGTTTGGTTTCTTGTTGTTGTCGTTTTTATTTTTGTTGCTCTATTTCCATGTCTGTTACTTAATTTGAAGCGGTGAGGGATATGGAAAATTTTACTACACAAACAATGAATATTTTAATAACAAAATTTGACTTAAAGGATAAATGTTTGTCTGTGCATACCAAATTTACAAAAAAAAACAAATTTAGTTTTCGAAACAAAAAAAAAGATAAATCGCATTTAGAAGTTTATTAAGTTTGTATGAAATATTTTTTTATTTAAATTAAAAAAAATATATTTTTACAAATTTATTTTTAAAATGGATTGGGTCTGATTTGATTGATATTATGCCACATTTGCGTTAATTTTTTTAAACTCCCAGCAAAACTTTGGTAATTGGTGGTGATTATATATCACATTACAAGGTAATGTATATACCTTATTTGTAGCATTATTTTAGGGTGTCTTACCAAACATTTGTTCCACAACGTATTATTTTAAAGTGAAAAATAATGCTTTACTAATAATTTGTTACGTAATGCATGATTATAGGAAAAAATGTATTTCATATTTATAATTTCTAAACATTAAATCATGGATGACTTATATTTGTTTACATTATGTATTATTTATGCATTACTTTAAGTCTCATCCCCTGCACTCAAAAAAAAAACTGTAAAGTTAGCAAAAAATTTAGTTAAATTTAACTAAAAAAACACCTGATTTTGAACCTACTAAATATCTAGTTAATTTAACAAAAAATATTTAGTTAACTTTTCGTAGAATGAATGTAGCAAAAAAACCGCAATTTTAACTAAAAATCCAGCTGAAAATTTCGTAACATTTTTTATAAGTTGAATTCAGCTAAACTTTTTGTAAAAAATTTTAAGTTTGTTAAATATTGGTTTTAAAAACTAACACTTCACTTTTTTTTTCTTATTTTTTTCACAGCTTAAGTAGGACTTATGAGATTTGCATAGGAGGCTACAAAAGAAATGTTTAAAATTTTTCACTTGACAAAAATGTTACAAAAAATCAGCAAACTAATTAGTAAAAATTCGTAAACTCAGTTTTAAAGTCAACAAAAAAAATTAATTCAAAATTTGTACAAAACTAGTATTTTCGTAAATTGAACTTAACTAAAAAAAGTAGTTAAAACGCTGATTTTAACTAAAAATTTGCTAAAAAGCCAGTAAACTCGAGTTAACAAAAAAAATTTTGTTAACTTTACAGTTTTATTTTTTTGAGTGTGGTAAAATCATCAATGCTGCAATGTATAAAATAAGCAATTTTATACCTTATTTGGTAATCTAAGTTTTGCTGGGATAGTTTATACACGTGTAATATAAAACTTGTAAAAGTACTTTAGTGGGGTTTAAACAAACAAAAACAGCCTTAACGTGAGCAATTTTTTAACAGCTATTGAAAAAATAAACTCGTAATATTTTTTAGTTCTGTTTTTTTCTTTGATTATTTTTATTTAATTATTTTTAAAATTTTATAACACAAAATATGGTGAACTAGATTTGTCAGGGTTGCCATTCAATTGTAAAATCCTTTTTTTAATGGACAACATCGTCGGCAGTAGTACAGCAAAAACTATTGAACCAATTTTGATGATTTTTTTTATTTGTATATTATAAAATTATTTAGTACTTACAGTGGCCATTTTTTTAAATTTTAACCTACTTAATTGTGTTGTTAATGAAAGAAGAAAAGTATATTTTTCCATTTTTCAAGTTTACTTTGACATAACTTCCACAAAAACAAATACTTTTGAAAAAAATGGCTACGGTAAGTACTAGAGAATTTAATAATCTGCAAATAAAAAAAAAAACTCATCATAATCGGTTCAGCAGTTTTTGATGTACAACTGCAGCCGATTTTGTCCATTAAAAAAAGCATTCTGGAATTGATTGGCAATTTTTAATTGACCAAATTTTCTGTTATAAAAGTTTAAAAATAATTAACTAAATAAGAAAAACAAAATTTAAAATATTGCGTATTTATTTATATTTTTATATCTGTATTGCTCAAGTTAAGGCAGAATCTAAAACCGTTTCTATAGGAAAAATATGTTCGAAGAAAAATAAATTTCCAACCGAGTTTTTCAGCTCTATCAACTCATAATTCGGTTGCTGCCACTATTTTTGGATGTTGTAACCAAATTTTGTTTGCTGATTCTATTAAATGTCTGTTGTATCAACCGAATTTAGTTGAGACTAACGATATTCAGTTGAGACGACCATTATGCAAATGTATCAACCGATTTTTATTTGTATTAACTAAATTTCAATTGGAAATTTGAAAATATGTTTCCTGTGTGTAGAGACTTCTTCTACACGAAGAAATGTTTTAGAATCTGAGAAAAAGTCTCTGAATTTGAGACTTTCTTTATAGGAAAATGTATCAGACTAAGAAAATTGTCTCAGAATTAAAGATATTTTCAGAGATTTTTAGCAACTTCAACACTTAAAAAAGTTTTTCGGAAGTCTTAAATTCTGAGATGTTTTATATAGAAAAATGGTCTCAGAATCTAAGACTTTTCAAATAGGAAAAAAATCAGAATCAGAGACTTGTTCTATGGAAAAAAATATATCAGGAAAACATCTCAAAATATAAGACTTTTTCATAGAAAAATGTCTCAGAATCTGATACTTTTCAAATGTCTCATAATCTGAGTCTTTTTTTTTTTTTTTTTTTTTTTAAAAGAAACAACACTCAGGCAATGCTGCCTATCAATTACTAATGTAACCGTGATGTTTCTTTCGGAAAGGGGATAGAAGAGAGATGAAAGATTTGAAAGATAGATACGAAAAATGTCTCAGAATCTGAGATGTTGTTCTATACGAAAAATATCTCAGAATCTGAGATTTTGTTCTAGTCGAAAAATGCCTCAGAATCTACACAGAAAATAAAATCCTCAAATTTAAATCAACAAACATCAATTTTAAATCAACCAAACATGATATCAACCAAACATTTAGTAAAAACGGCCGACTGTTAGTCCATAATACAAAACGTCGATTTTGTTTTCAACAAACTCAGTCAAGTAATTTTATTTGAAAATTTTCTTTACATGTCAATAAATAGTGTTTGTGTTTGTTAAATTTCTTTGTTGAAAAAAAAAATTTATTTTTCAGATCAACAAATTGTGTTTGTGTTTGTTAAATTTATTTGTTGAAAAAAAAAAAAAATTTTACTTTTGCCAGATCAACAAATTGTGTTTGTGTTTGTTGAATTTCTTTGTTGAAAAAAAAAAACATTTTTTTTTTTTCAACAATCAAAATTTACAAACTTTCAGTGAAAAAATTAATTGTTTTCGCAAATATGAGGATCAATATAACAATTCGTTTTTTTCTGTGTAAGACTTTGTTCTATACGAAAAAAGTCTCACAATATGAATTTTTTTTTAATATGAAAATTTTTTCAGAATAAAAGACTTTTATACGACAAATAACTCAGAATCTAAGACTTTTCTTTCAAAATGTGAAATTTTCATAAAAGATTGAGCTCCATTTTCGGAATTTCAAGGCCTCCGTGTAGTTGGGACCCCCGGAAAGTGCCCCGTGTGCCCTTATAATACTGAAGACTTTATATTTCAATATTCGATTGCAAATACAAAAATCATTTTGTTTTAGCACAAATTGTTGCTGTAAATTTGTCCATATACATATGACTACAATCCATTATCTCCATATAAACCATTTTTATTTTCATTTTATTCCTTAAAGCCCACAATAAAACCTTTATAATGAAATATAATTCCATACCAACAAAACTCCAGCCTTAAAACTCTAAAGCTTATTTAGTCTCCGGTATCACAACATTTGCACACAAGGGGTGAATTTTGAATGACCTTGGCATCCAACATGTATAATATGTTCCTAGAATATATGACAAAAACATAATTTAAATACTGAATGTACAAAGTACAAAATATATACTCTATACTTCTACAACATAACTACACTCAAAAAAAATCTCTGTCATGTCGGCAGAAAAATCCGTTAAGACTTTAGAACAACTTTTGCAGTTAATGCATACGAGAAAAGTTAGAGCTGATGTTAAAACTGAGAGAGATAGGCCAAAATGGATAATCATGTCTCACAAATCAAGCAACCTGGGGGCTAATTATGTAACTTGATAATCGTCATCGTTAGCTCATTATTCTATTACCATAAAATGACATGGAATAACGGTGGAAAAGATACGATTGACGACTATAAAGTTACATAATTACCCCCTTGGTAAAAATTAATGAAATTTTGAATACTCAAATCTCTGTCGAATAAGCTTAAAAATGTGTTGAGAAAGATCTGGATTTGTGGTTTTACAAATTTCTGACAGTGTTTTGATTTTGAGTGAACAAGTATTCCAACATATGAAAAATGGAGACCTTGTTCTCCAAAAAAAAATATTTTTTTATTTAAATATTAAAAATCTATTCTATCAAATACAGATACAGGAAACAAATTTTTGTTACAAGGCTCACAGAGTAGTTCAGTGTTTATTATTAGATTATGAGAGTTAAACTCAATCAAGTGTTGTGGTAAAGAAGTTTATTAGAGATTCTAAGTTCAATTTATAAAACAGAGTTTTAGTCTAAGGCAGATAAGGGTGTATTATTTAACGCCTGTGTATGCGTGTATTTTGCTAATTTACTAGACAGGCATACATACGCCTTTAAACCTCAGAGCTCATTTATTATAAAAATACCAACCATCATCAGTTTTTTTTTTGTTCTGTTTTTTTGTTAGCAAGGGCAATAACATATTGTGACACTATACGGCCTTTTTTCGTCTACATAAATACGACAGATTCATTTTATACCCAACATTTAACATTCACCCTTTTGTTTTGGTTTTGGTTTTAATTTGTGTGAGAGTCAGAGTGAGTGAGTGTGTATTTGTGTAAATTTTAAAATAGCACCAAATCTATTGCATACTTTTAGGTGTTCTTAACCCTTCTATATGGTTGTGTGTTTTTGTGTGTTGGGCATATAGTATTTTTTGTATGGGTAGGGGAATTAAAAGAATATTCATGTAAAATATGCTTGTATGTTGAAAAACAAAAAACAAGAAATAAACTAAACAGGAAAATGAAGGCACACATTTGGATTTTGTATTTTTTGTTGGTTGGTGTTATATGAGTTTTTAATTACAAAATTAGTTTTTCCGTTTTAAACAACCTCATTTTCAACAGCCACGCCAAGGTTATTTATAGTTAAATTTGAAAAGATTAAGTTAAAATAAAAATATGTATACATATGTAAATATATGATGAAATATTCAAAATTCTAAGAATTTTTTAATAGAAAAATTTTTAGCATTTTAAATCATTTTATAAGTTTGGACTGGGCATTTTTCAGTGAGATTTTTCTACATGTTATAGAAAAAATTCTCTGATGTAAAAATTTCGTTAAAAACATATTTTTGAAACAAATATCCTTTGCTATTTAAAAAATTTATAATTATAATTTATTTTTATTTGAGAAAAAATTTCAGATTCTAGGAATATACTTAGAATAGAAAACAGTTTTCAGAGTCTAAAAATATTTCCTTGCACAAAAATCTATGAATCAGAGAATTTTTCTCTTGGTTTTTTTTTTTTTGTAAATCTGACAATTTTTCTATAGGAAAAATTAGTTGATACGAGGCTCAATGCCTCAGGTTCAAATCTTACAGCTGGCCACTATGAAATTTCTATGTAAGGACAATTTTCAAATGTTATATATAATAATATAGAGTCAATGATGAAGAAAAAATGCAGAAACAATGCACAGTTTAATTATGAAATTGTTACTATATTTAAAATTTTTGGAGTTATTAAGTTATTCAATTTTCAAATTCACAATTTTTCAGAAATAAAAAATTATATTTCAAAATTTTAAAAATTTTCTGAAGCAAAAGTTTTTTAAAATCGAAAAATTTTTTAGTAAGAAAAATGTTCCAAAATTTTATTATTTATCTGTGGGAAGAAAGAGTCTCATAATCTTAGAATTTAAGAAATTAAAAAGTTTTCCAAGATAAATTAAAAAAAAGTTTTCCAAGGTTTATTAGAATCTAAAAAAATTTAAAATGGAAAATTTTTTTGGAAAATTTTGCTTGGGTTCAATATCTCATACATAAAAAACGCTTACAGAAAAAGTGTCACATATTCTGATTCCTAAGCAAACCCGTTTCATAACCCGGTCCGAAACACTTTTGTGCACATGGACAAATTCTCCGACAAATTCTCCAAGTTTTTCTAGATCAATTCGCGTTTTCGCGAAAAATACCAATAAAAAAAGTTATGTTTTGCCAAAGTAGTGTGAAATATTTCGCAAAATGTATTAAACCTACTTGTGAGCTAAATAATGTTTAAATATTTCTTTAGTTAAATTTAAAGACGGTTCTTTTCGTAGAACATATAACCCCCTCTATCTCCCATCTTTAGTGGTAATTTTTGAAATCATTTCTAATGATTTCATAGAAAACCATTAAATTGTGCATTTAAAGGGTTAAAATGTTCTACAAAAATGTTATGCATCAAATTTCACTAGGAGGCCAATAATTTGTACGATGATAGTAAATTTGATGCAAAACTTTTTTGTGGAACATTTTAACCCTTTAAATGCACTATTTATTGATTTTCTAGGTTAGTATTTAAAATAGGACAAACATGGCACGTAAAAATTGGAGATAATGGGTTAATATGTTCCAAGAAAAGAACCGCTATTAAATTTTACTGAAGACATCTATTAACCCATTTTGGACCAAGATTCAATTTTATTTTTTGGAAAAGGAAGTTTTTTAGGGTAATTAGCACACGCTAATCTCAAAAATCTTGTAACAAAAATTTTTCAATGTTCCGTTATTCCAGAAAAACCTGAATTTCAACTCTTGATGCAATTTTAATATTTGGATTTATTTGCCATTTCATTAATTTATTTCATTATTTTCAAAGTAAATAGTTTCAAAATTATTCAGATTATTTATATATGATTATAAATTAAATCTAAAAAAATTTAAAATTAATTAAAAAAATTAAAAGCCGAAAAAAAAAAATTCTAAATTTTTGTTTTTGCTTGAAACAATTTCTGTGCTGATGCACATTGCATTTTATGCACAAATAAATTGCGGTGGTCAAGGGGGGGATAATTTGTTTTAATTGCAGAAAGATGAGACTTAACACTCGTAACAAAATATACCTGAAATTTCACCTTTTTTTTACTGTTCGAAAAATCGAACAATGGACCGAAATGGGTTAACACTATTTTTCTCAGAAGCGTATTTACTACATTTTTTTCGAATTATTTCATACTTCTTTTGTGAAACACAAGTTAACATTATATTTTGTTTGCACTTTTCGCGAAAAACGCGAATTACTTTAAAAAGCTGGGAGACATGGAAATGTTATTTTTATACCCACTTTCCGACTGGAATGAATTTTTTCTATAGTGCAACATTTTTTTTTTGCATTCGCGAAAATCGCGAATTGATCTAGAAAAACTGGAAGACACGAGTATTTTCGGCCATACTCTCAGAATTTTTTGGTCCGCTTCGCCTAGAAAAAAATAATATTTCCATTTTATTGAAAGTGTTTGTAAAACGCAAAGACAAGTGCAAATTTCCAGCACAATATACATAATATTTTTTTTAAAGATAAGAAAAATTTTGAAATATTATTAGAATAAAAATAAATTAAAAGAAGAAAAAAAAATCTAAAAAAATTGCCTATGAGAGTATCATGGATTTAAATAGTAAAGAAAATTACCTCGAGCTAGAATTACCTCACATAAAATGTATGACTAGAATGAGTATATAAATAGTTGGAGCGACTTTCCCTTTTTTTCGATTTGCGAAATCGTTTATCATATTTATCTTTAAACATTATCCAATCCCTAAAGTATGCTTTAAAATGCTAAAAGCCAAATTTTAAATAAAAAAACAAATGTTGCAAAAATAATATAAAAAAATTACCAAAAACGCGAAGAGTCGTAGATTTATCAAACCTGAATGTAATTTAGATTAGAATAATTTTCAATTTCTATGGTAAATCCAACAAAAAAAAAAGAGCTGCCAGTTGTCAGTTTCACTAAAAATAAAATAAATCAGAGTAATTTGTCAAAATCTGAGTCTAATTCAATATTTTTGTTAAGTTATATAAAAAGCCTCCTCACTGCCATTGCATTATAAATATTATAATTACAAAATTTTACAGTTGAATCTGGAAAATTTCGCAATAAAAATTCAAAAATGTTTATAATTTTTTCATAAGCGCCATAATTAATAATGCACATAATGTTTTAAACTTTTGTTGTATCTTTTGTAAAATTAGCAAATTATTACACCTTTTTTTATGCAATCACTGAAGCTTCTTAGAAAAGTTCATATTCATATTATGCATATTTATAACTTTTTTTTAATAATAATAATAAAACTCGTAAATTCTTGCTTGTTTAAACTTTCGTATGTGCGGAATAAATTAACTAAAAACAATAAGAAAAACATTTCGCAAAAAAAAAAACGGAAAAATTAAATTAACACTACAACTGCAAAGAAGTAGCGAAATAAGTCTTATGTAGTTAAAGCCGCCTTAAATCAGACACGTCACATACTCGTGAAATAAAAAAGACACCAAAATATTGAAAAAAAAACATAGTTAGTATGCGCCTTTAGATGTGCGTGCCTGAATGCGTGATGTTGAAGCATGAAGAAGCACAGGAAAATAACATGTGTAGTTTATAGCAGAAATTATCATTCCCAGCAAAAAGTAGGAGCTTTTTAAGAATCAGGGAAATAATTACAAATGCTAATAACAAATTTAAATACTACTAATAATAAAGAAAATGTGGCATACTTTTAGGCAGAAAATGATTAAACAACAAATAGCAGCATTTTTTAATGAAAAATATTTTTTTTGTCTATAATCTTCTTAAAAACTTTTTTTCGATACGATTTCATTTTTTTATTATGAGGAATTTTTTTATAAAAATAGTTAATGCTACCCAGCAAAACTTAGATTACCAAATAAGGTATAAAATAAGGTATATGATCTCTTATTTTATACATTGCAGCATTGATGAATTTAACAGGCGTGATTGTAAGTGAGTTTAAGTAGATAAAATATGCTCGTGAGTGGGCGTCGTTAGAAATTTCCTGTCGTGAGCCCATCTCTAGTTTAAACTTATGCATTTTTTTATAAAATAATTATTTTTTATGTTATTGTAATGCATTATGCATCCAATCATAAATAATGCATTATTTCAAACTTTCAAATAATACATACATGTTTATAAATAATAAATATAAAATACATTTTTTCCAATAATCATGCATTACGTAGAAAATTATTAGTAATGCATTATTTTTCACTTTAAAATAATACGTTGTGGAACAAGTGTTTGGTAAGACATCCTAAAATAATGCTACAAATAATGTATATACATTACCTGGTATTGTTTTATATAATCACTACCCATTACCAAAGTTTTGCTGGGTATGTTTGCACCATACCACTGACAGGGAAGTCTCCCTGGTGCCACCCTCCGATCTTCATGAAATTTGGATATGTTGTTAAGAAAGAAAATTAACTCGATACGTATTTTTTTTAGCGGCCCAAACTCACTTTTAGGGAGGGTCGATTTGTATGGGGGAAAATTTACCTTTTTCAGTTTTTTACGATTTACGCCTATTTAAACAAAATAAATATAGGCATGTGTGGTATCAGATTAAAGGTATTAAAAATACCAATCTCGTGGTGCAACAACAATATGACGAAAAGTTGTGCATGTTTGGACACGTTCTTGGCACACGTAGATAGGGTTTCCAAAGACCTTTCATTTGGTATGTAACATGACTAGGTTTCTTTGCATAATATAGGAGATAAACGAAAAAAACTAAAAAATGGCCTTGTCATCCCCCTCCTTTTTACCCCCTAAATATGAATTTGGGCCGCAAAAAAAAATACGTGTCCCTTTATTTTTTCTGCTTTACAAAATAAAACCAATTCCATAAAGATCCGCGGGTGACACTAGGGAGACTTCCCTTGTGAGTCGAATGATTTTTATGAAAAAGCAAGATTTTTTATAGCATAATTTTATGCATGTATTAAATACATCATTGTTATTTTAAGCGACAAAAACCCCTATATATTGCTAAACGAATAAACAAATATAGCAATTTATTTAATCTTAAATCCATTTTTTAAGAAAATAATAAAAATCATTGTTTTGCTTGGATTTTTTTTTCGATCATATATTAACAAAATGCCTAAAATTATGCTACAACAAAATCTTACTTTTTATAAAAATCGTCGTAAATAAAACGACACAGTCGTATGGTGTAAACACAGCTTAAATAAAAGTTTTACTGCCCATAACTGACGGATAACTGTGAAAAGTTTAATTAATGCAAATTTTTATGCTAACGTGTATAAATTACCTCATACAAATTTGACGTTTTTAGTTATATATATACGGAAAAATTATGTCAAACTTGTATGGTATAATTTATATACGTTTGCAAAAAAATCGACCTTAAATTATTTTAAAAGTATATTATAATTTTTTGAAGCATACTTTAAGGGATTTAATTAATTTTCTTTACTTGATTTCGTGTTTATGTACTCGTATGTAAACATAATACTAACATTTGTTGTGATTTTTTAAGTATTTGGATTTAATAAGTACATTTTCTAGTATTATCCCTAAAGAATGCTTTAAAAATGCTAAGAAATATGTTTAACTAAAGTTTTCTTCTTTTTTTGCTGGGTTATATTTTTGCGATGAAAAGACCTGGAAAGAACATTTTTTAATTTACTAATGGAATTATGAAATTAAGTTTTCGCAGTTTTTATTTTTTCATTAAAATAAAAAGTTATAATACTATTTTGTAAAAGAAAATCAGAAAAAAATTTACATATTAATTTTTCAATAATAGATTATGTAAATTAGACATTGTGTAAAATACATTCCCTTCAACTATTTCTTTTACCAATTTATTTAACCAATGATTTTAATTCTTTCTGGCAAACTCATTCCATATTGTTCCATTATAATGTATTCCACTACAGGGTTAATTATAATTGTATTATTGCTGTGTTAACAATATCATAAAAACCAAAAAATATTTTACTGATTTTTGCAATTTTTACAAGCAATAAACACTCAATTAACAATTTTTAAATTAATTTTTCATAAATTTTCACATATCGCATTATGCAAAAATACAATAAATTGTACGAGTATTAATTGTGTATGTAAATAAACTGAAATCTGCATACAGTTTTCAGGATTTACTTGCAGAATATTTTATTTGCTCATCACAATACGTTGGGTTCATGAAGGTGTTTTCATCCGCTATAATATAATTAAAATATGACCCTTATTGCAAGTAGATGCAGTAGTTGTGGGGTTTATTTCAGTTGAATGAATATTTAATTAATATGAAATGAGAAGTAAAAAAATGGTATTATAAAATATGTGAACATAACGCATTTTAAATTTTTTTTTATAAATTTGTTGCATTTCAATATTAAGGGTATTCATAATTTAAATAATTTATAGTTATTAAAAAGTGCTTAGATATTAATTTTTTACAAATGCTTGAAAAACTGATAAGACTAATTGCATAAAATTAGGCTTCTTTTGATTGCCTACATAAAGTTACTTTGCTGATTTCAGTTAACTAACTTTTAGTAATTTTTGCAGTAATCATAATAGAAAAATTTTAAGTCAGCAAATTTTCGAGTAAATTTTAAGATTTTTGACAATCATTACAATTTTTTTTTGGTGGCGTTTCAGAAACATACGTTTAAGTCCGGAAATGTGCAAAATCGGACCAGGGGGAAGAAGTTCTCCCTTGAAGAACTAAACACACCTCAGAAAACGACAATTTGGTAAAAGTCTAGCATTTTTATTTTAGGTTATGTTAGATAAGTAGGCAGCCGCCTTTTGGTCAGCTGACATGGGTCCTTTTTTTATTTTGCACTGCATCATGTTAACTAAGGACATCGCTAGAATGTCTTAGAATCTATGTACATATGAGGCATTCCACACCAAATGTTCAGCAAAAAAAAAGTGATGTCGTGTCAATATGAAATCAATTGCTGAGTATTCAGTTTCTTCAGTTCTTTCAAAACTGAAACAGTTTCTTTCAAAAAGTGGGTCAAATATTGAAAATATCTGAATTTTTTGTCTAAGTACATTTATTTAAATATTTATGCAAAATTAGTGAAACACAGTGAAGCCTTTAAAATAAAAGTTTTTTATAGATTTTTGTATGGGCTATCGATTAAAAAAATAAATATTGGAAAATTTTCAGAAGAAGTTCTGAATTTTTTAAATTTAAACTTTATTTATCAAAAAACATGCCACAATTTTATTTCTTTTTTAAATGTTTAAAAATTAGTTCTGAAATTTTCAATGATGATTTTTTCCTTGTTTTCGAGAAAAAAAATGTTGAACATTGCACTATGCTTATAATTTACAATAATGGGGTATATTACGTATGCGAATGAGTAATATTAACTCTTAAAAAACATTTAAAATAGAGATGTTTTCGTGGGTGAGTTTTTTTTTACGATCACGCACGCTCACGAAGACAAAGCTTTAATCACGCACGATTTTTAATTTTCCTCACGTTCACGTACGCTCACGTGAGTAGAAAAAATGTTGTCACGGGCACGATTTTCACGTGAGCGTGACCAAGCGTGAGCAAAATAAATGGTCATGCGTGATTAAAATAATTTCCTTGGTGAGAGTGCGTGATGGTAAAAAAAAAAACTTACCCACGATCACATCTCTATTTTAAATGTTTTTTAAGAGTTAATATTACTCATTCGCATATGTAATATGCCCCATTATTGTAAATTATTAGCATAGTGCAATGTTCAAATTTTTTTTTCTCGAAAACAAGGCAAAAAACCTCTCTGAAAATTTCAGAACAGATAGATATACAACTTAACTAATTTTTAAACATTTAAAAATGAAATAAAATTGTAGCATGTTTTTTGATAAATAAAGTTTAAGTTTAAATTTAATAAATTCAGAACTTCTTCTGAAAATTTTCTAATTTTTATTTTTTTAATCGATAGCCCATACAAAAACCTATAAAAAACGTTTATTTTAAAGACATCACTGTGTTTCATTTTATTGGCATAAATATTGAAATAAAGATACTTAGGCAAAAAATGCTGAAATTTTCAATTTTTGACTATGCCTCCAAGGCCCACTTTTTGAAAAATCTTAAATTTAATTTTTGTTATTAAATAGTGCCCTAAGGGCGAATACTTTGCATATGATATCCTATTGAAATCACCATGGTTTTTCTGTAGTGGAACAGTTGGTGTGGAATGACTCATATGTAGCATGGATCAATAACACTGTGCTACAAAAAACACAAAATAAAATTCACTTTTGAAATAAGGTAGTTAAGGTTGCAGGTTTCGTCAAAAAGATTTCAAAAATGCCCATCAAACTTACCAGACAACCTTCATTTCAGTCGTTAATAAATGAAATTAAGAACTTTTAATAAACTGCCGGAAACAGTTATAAAAAACACCATCTAGTGAACAGTAAAAAGAAAAAGCATTTGCTGCATCTTTATTATTATTTATGTCCCACCTCACAAATAGATATAATTTTCAAATCCCAGGTTATACATTCCACAAAACAAATCACCCTGACGGTAAGGCTCACGGTGGTACAGGTATTTTGGTGAAAAGTAGAATTAAGCACCATGCTATGGAAACTTATTCTACAATCTACCTTCAAGCCTCCTCAATTCATCTTGATTGTGTAGGAGGAGGACTAACTCTGACATCAGTTTACTGTCCTCCGCGATTTTCAGTATCTAAGATACAATTTGAAAATTTTTTCAAGACTCTTGGTAATCGCTTCCTAGCTTGTGGAGACTACAATGCGAAACACACCTATTGGGGTTCACGTCTAATAAACCCTAGGGGAAGACAGCTTTACTGTGCTCTTATTGATCGGAGAAATAGTCTGGACGTTATATCGCCTGGCAAGCCGACCTATTGGCCTTCAGATCCAGGAAAAATTCCCGATCTTATCGATTTTGGGATAATGAAACATATCGAGAGAAGTAAGTTATCTGCTGAAACATCATTTGATCTCAATTCAGACCATTCTCCAGTAATATTAACGTATTACGATGAACCAATTTCGGTTAAGACACCCTGTGGACTCACTTCGTCAAAGACGAGTTGGTTGAAATATAAAAAGTACATTAGTAGCCACATCCACATTAATCCATCTTTGGAATGTGAGGGGGATATAGGTGAATGTGTCCAGGACTTTACGTCCATTCTGAGATCAGCAGCAGAGCACTCTTCGTCTTCCGTTACCGTTGCTTCCTCTAATCGAAATTTTTATGTTTCTAACTCTGAAATCGAGCAACTACTAGCCATCAAAAGAAGGCTAAGAAGAGAATGGCAAAACAGCAGATCCCCTGCTGCAAAGCAGAGGCTGTCTAAGGCTACTAGAAAGCTTAGAAAAGCCCTTCATTTGGAAGAGGATCGCATAAATAGCGTATATGTAGAAAGTTTATCGCATAAAAGTTCAGGGAACTATTCACTTTGGAAAGCTACTAAAATTAAAGCACCGGTAGAGGGCGAACCACCGCTAAGAAAGCAATGTGGCAATTGGGCACGCAGTGAAGAGGAGAAAGCATACTCATTTGCAGAACATTTAAGAACTGTATTTGAGCCAAACTTGGCAGAAAATGATTTTACACTCCCAGATCCACCTCTGCATTTGGATCACAACTTAGGTAATACATGGTTTTACGCCCAAGATGTTGAGACAATTATACGTACGCAGCTCAGCCCGAAGAAAGCGCCTGGGTATGACTTAGTCACACCAAACATGATAAAAAACCTACCATTTATAGCGGTTGAAGTTCTAACGAAAATATTTAATGCGATCTTGCAAATAGGTTACTTTCCGGACATATGGAAAATTTCTCAAATCAAAATGATTCCCAAGCCTGGAAAAGATTTAACTTTAACTTTAACTTCGTCATACAGACCTATAAGTTTACTTCCGTGCCTATCAAAGCTGTTTGAGAAGGTTTTTCTTCAAAAGATTCTTCCAATTATCGAAAGTTCAAACAGTATTCCAGCTCATCAGTTCGGCTTTCGTGAAAAGCATGGAACCATAGAGCAAGTGAACCGCATAACTTGCGAGATTAGGAAAGCCTTTGAAGAAAAAGAATATTGTTCTGCCGTTTTTCTGGATGTCGCTCAGGCTTTCGATAAAGTATGGCACGAGGGTCTTTTATATAAGATAAAATATCACCTACCAACTATTACACACAAACTTTTAGAGTCTTACCTTCTTAATCGCTACTTCAGGGTGAAATATCAAGAAACTACAACTTCTGATTATAAAATTAATGCAGGTGTTCCTCAAGGAAGTGTTCTCGGCCCTGTTCTTTATCTCATATTTACATCAGACTTGCCGATATCTGAACATATTACAACATCAACATTTGCGGATGACACTGCTTTAATAAGCACTCACTCAGACCCACATGTTTTCTCCTTGAGACTTAACAACCATCTTACAGCTGTGGAGACGTGGTTCAAAAACTGGCGGATTAAAGTAAATGAACTTAAGAGCAAGCACGTTACGTTTACACTTAGAATAGGGTCTTGTTCCCCTGTCTCATTAAATGGTGTAATTATCCCACAGTCTGAGAGTGTTACATACCTTGGTATTCACTTGGACAGACGTCTTACATGGAGAAAACACTTAGAAGCCAAGAGGCTTCATATGAAGCTAAAAGCTTGCCAACTACATTGGCTAATTAATAAGCAATCAAAGCTAAGCCTTGACTCTAAAGTCATCCTCTATAATTGTATTATAAAACCAATATGGACTTATGGTATCCAACTGTGGGGTACAGCCAGTATGTCTAATATTGAGCTTATACAGAGGGCACAATCCAAAATTCTGAGGATCATTACGAGAGCTCCCTGGTACGTCAGAAATATTTACATTCACCAGGACTTAAATATTCCGTTTGTAAGAGAAGAGTTTATGGACATCAGAACGAAATACGTTGAAAAGCTCAGGAACCACCCAAATACATTGGCGAGAGCCCTTACTCGAACCCAAACGCACACCAGACTGCAACGTGTTGACTTACCGCCCATTTAATTTAGAGGCCCGTTCTTCAAAATGGCTCCTAGGGAGTAACTAGTATTTAAGTTAGTTTTGTAAGATTTATACACTTATTGTTAGGCCAAGAATAGGCAGATTCAATAATCCAGATAATAAAGTATTTAACAAAAAAAAAAAAAAATATATGTCTTTGCTGCAGGATAATAGGCTTGTTTTTGCAAACCGGATTAAAATTAGGATTAACTTTATTTACTTAAAAAATGGGTCCAATTAAGTTCAGACTTTTTTTTATAATTTGTTTCTGAATCTAGTTAAAATTAGTAAAATATAAACACAAAAAAAATTAAGCGTTGTCCAAAATGTAAAGAATGAAAAATAAATTTAGTTAAATCCTAGAATAAATAGTAAAATCCTAGAAATAACCTTAATCATTAAAAAATAACGTTTTTTTATTTTTATTTAGCAAAAAATTCAAAAAAAAAAAAAATAACCCACGAAAACATTAAAAATTAATGTTTGTTCTGTTATTTTTACCAACAAATTAAAAAAAACTACGAAAACACTAAAAACTAATGATTTTGATTATTATTTTTTACAATTTTTTTATTAAATAATTTTTTTAAAAAATGTTTAATGAAATTTTGGGTAATCGATCCCGCAACCAACTTCATTCTGGCCAGATACTCTACCCATCGTGCTAAAGTCAACAAACATGTTTTTATATTTCTATAAATAATTTTTTGATTTTTTTCTACAACACACAAGTTGGTAAAAGCTAATGATTTTTCTTTAAAAAATTACGACAATTTAAATACAAAAATAACTTACACAAATCATTAACAATTAAAGAAAATAACTTAATTTTAATTTCAGATCAAAAATAAATGACTTAAAAAATTTAATGCATGAAAGTCTTTATTTTTTATGTAGTTATTTTTGAAACAATACACAAAAGTATTCTTTAAAGAAAACTGAACATTAAACATTTTTTTTTTTCTTTAAAAAACAACAAAACGTAAAACCTTTTAAATAAACTACCAACAGTTAATGACCTAATTTTTTGAGTGTATAGACCAAATCAGTCCATGTTGGGGCCTGGGGACAGATTTTTAGCTTGTGTAGGGTATTATATGGTCGGTATTGACCGCCTATAATTTTCTTAATTATTTTTAATTGATTTTTGTTGTTATTGCAACTAAAATCAGTGTTAATAATTATAAAAATAAACAAAAACATAATTCGTTGTTTATTTGTTTTAATTTTATCTATAAATTTATCATGTTCTATACATTTGTGTGAGTGTGTGCTTGCATTACTGTCCGTCTGGCCATTAATTCATTCATACATTTTAACAAATGTAATTTTTGTAGTTCACACATTTTACAAAAACAAATTTTTTTGTTCCCTTTTTTTGAAAATTTATGTACTTGCATTTAACGTTTATGAAAACCAAAAAAAAAACACCAACATTAGTATTTCTTCACAATACAGCAGCAAGCAGCAGACAGTAAAATTTCCACATGTATTTTGTTGTTGGCACAACATTAAAAATGTGGAAATTTCGATGTCTGCTGCTTGCTGCTGTATTGTGAAGAGACACTTAATTTACAATTGAATTTTTACAAATACATATAAACATACATACACAAATACAAACATAGTCATACATACACTCAAAGAATTATGTAGGTAAATTCCAGTGAATATTCACTTAAAACAAATAAAATTTTATTTAAAAACCATTCTACTGTTTTTTCATTTAAAATAAAAACACATAACAGTCAATTTTAAATGTTAATTTTATGACTAACCAAAACATTAAAAAACTAGTGAATATTCAGTTATTTTGTATTGAAAAACAGTAAAACTATAGAAGAATTTTTTTACTGCCGAAATTAAATGTAACAGAAAATTCGTTTTTAATACAGTAAATTATTTTTTTTAAACTACAGAAACATTAAAAAAATTAAATCCTTTATAAAATAAGTGATTTTTCTTTTAAAATGACTTTACTGATTACTTTTTAAAATAACCTACAAACAGTTAATGACATAATTTTCTTAGTGTATGTTAATGTATGCAAAATATACAATTGCATTCATACACAACAACGACAACAAAAACTTTTAAAGCTTTTACAATGCGCTGCTGCATCAACAGAGCATTACAAAACAACAACAACAAAAAACCAGAAAAAAAAAATAACAGCCATAATTTTCCAATTAAGCGAAAATGAGCGATTTATTTGCCATGAAATCAGTGAGAATCGCCGATAAAAATCTCTTCATTTTCATGCTGTTGCCACTATGAATGCAACTGCTGCTGTTTTATTTTTTGTTTTGTTTTGTTCTTGCTGTTGCATATGAGTACTTTGGTTTATTGCAGCAGTATGTGGCGTGGAAAACAAAAAAAAAATGGAAAACTCTATTTTTTTACTATGGGTTTTTTTGGTGGTAGCCACTTCCACTGTCAGTTGTTGTTGTTGCTTTAAATTTAAGCGCACGCGTGTGGGGAGTTTACAACTTTTTGCCGCCTAAAAAGTGTAGGTGCTGTTGGGTGTCATTGTTGTTGTTGTTATTTACTACTTTCGACTGGTTTATTTACCCAATGTCAGAGTAGTAGTTGCTTGTTAAGATTTGCAATTGTTTTAATGTTTTTGGTGGTCTAGTTAACCAAAACCCTTTAAGTCCCACAACATCTTTGGGGAAGAGATGGTGTCAACACGAGATGAATAAAATTTGTATGCACTTCATTAAAAAAAAGTGGTTTAACGTATTTTTAATTCTGTATGTAATAAATCAAAATATAGGTCCAGGACCCAATACAGTAAATTATTCTTGATTCTTTGTGGATTTGAAGTCGTCCGGTTTTCGGCGGACCGGGTCATAAAAAATAAGTATACAATTATATTACATTTATGAAACTATTATAAAAAAGGTTTTTGCGAGGGAAGGGGGATAGGAGAATCACCCCCAAAGCGTCTTCAGCAATATTATGGAGAGTATTTAAGATTCTGTACAGTCGTATATAAAACTATCACTTGTCTTTTTTAGTAAGGTTTCCCTTGTCGAGTTTCGTTGTTGTTTTTATAAAAACCTGCAATCTCAATTACTTGCTTGGATGTGGGAAACGTCTTACAAGGGGTAAAAATGTGTATACAGTGGGACAAATCTTGTAATAACTTTCACTAATACCTTTCCCAGCTAGTTTGGAATATGTCACAGTCCAACAAAAACCCGTTATCAATTCAGAATGTGCCAGTGTTGTTAGGTTTTTTGGGGTTTTCCCCAGAAAAAACACTAAATCGACTTGGACTTATGGTAACGTTTAAATAAACGGTGGATAGTTTAGATTATGGTCAATTTAACTTCTTGAGCATTTTTATACCCTCCACTCTAGTGATAGAGGGTATATATAAGTTTGTCATTCCGTTTGTAACTCATCGAAATATCGATCTGGGACCCCATAAAGTATATATATTCATGATGCCCGATCGATTTTAAGACATTCTAGCGATGTCCGTCTGTCCGTCTGTCTGTCTGTTGAAAATGCTGTCGCGGACAAAATATTGCACAGAGATGACTGAAACTTGACATATTTATTGGAAGTTCTCCCGAGAAGTTTGGTATTGCATTTGAGCGATATCGGTTCAGCGGTTCAAAAGTTATGAACGAAAATGTAAGCACACCTCAAAAATTTCAGTACATTCAACATAACCTAAAAATACAAAATGCTTTAATTCGGCTTCTGGTTGGCATATGTGAACATAATTGAACACCAAATGGTATTTAAACAAGTACGAACACACAAAAAAAAAATCGCGGATTTTTTTTACCAAAATTTTTTTTTGCGAAAATTTTTTTTTCGCGAAAATTTTTTTTTTCAAAAGTAATTTCATTTTAAATAAAGTTGTTTGCAATAATCTTTTTGAAATTGAGGAGGGTATCACTACATTCGGCAAGGCCGAATTTAACTTTTTTACTTGTTTCTATTAGATTGATCCATTAAACAAGGTAAAATGTGTAACTTTTTCTAAAAAGTTAAAGTTAAATTTACGCTTTCCTTCACAACTTTTAATCTACCTAGCCGATTTCGAAACAAATTAAACCTATTCTGACAGGTAAAATATCAAATAATTGGGCGTATAAAGGCTTCGTTTTTTGAAGCTTAAGTTTCAAATTTCTTTCAAATTGATTGATAATTGCAACCTGTACCGTGCTTATAATGTTTACTGAGACATATGGACGAAATCACGGACATCCCTAAATCGACTCAAAAAGTTGGATCTACTAAAAGTTGGATCTAGGACCAATGCTTTGGGTACACTCACATAACAAATCCCGTTACCACAAACTTAAATATTCCAACCTCTTTTTTGAGGTTGTTGCTACTACATTCCGGTTAGCACAATCTTATAGCAGTTGTCACAACGCATTACATTTGCCATAACCGAAGTTAATTTGTGATTTTCACATGACCGGTAACGACATTCTCCAAAATGAGGTTGGAGTTACAACTTACTGTACCCTGTACCACAAAGTTGTGTAGGAAATAACAAGTAAGAAGCGTGTAGTCGTAAATCATTCACCTTAATTTTTTGTAGAATGATACCCCGGTATAAAAATTGTGATCAGTATTAAAATAACTTTTGTGAAATAGAGGACAGACCAATATACTAAAAGTTGTTTCATGAAGTTATTCTCAGTCGATCTGTATACTTAAGAGTGAGTGTACAAAAATGCAAATTTTATGCGTCGGGAGCATTGAAACCAAAATTTTCCATCTTGATTTAGTATTACTTGCCCTAGGTGTCTCGCTTGTTTTTGATCTAGTAAAGTCTAATTTTTAAAACTAATACATCCTATTTTCAAATTTAATTTGTCCCCCTGTTGCCCCACTGTAGTTTTGTCATTATTTAAGTAAAATTTTGCAAAATTTAAGCGAGGGTGTTTATTTTTGTTTGTTTATTTTGCAATATTTTTATACAAATTCATTTGGTCACTTTGCAAAAATTGTATACAATGCACTTGCATTGTAAAACAAAAACAAATGTTTAATAAAAATAATTCTCAGTGGACAGAATGAAAAAAAAAAATTAAAATGCACATACAACTACATATTTTAGCAGACATACAGAGTAGACGACTACCAACATACTATAATTGTATGATGGCCCTTTATAAAAGCGAATAATTCAAATATTTACAGTGTAATGTGGCAAGTTTGGACAGTGGTTATTAGGATAGTTAGCATTTGTACTTTAGTACGTTTCTAAAAGATTTCACTGCATTTTCGTTTGTATTTTTTGCATACCCAAAACATAGTCGGGGGAATGCTACTGAAACGGAATTTGTAACAGTTGCATAAATAATGAAAATTACGCGGCAGCAGAAAAGACAACTACGAAATGTACGACAACCAAAAAAATAAGAAGAAGAGAAACGCGCTTTTGACTCGACGACAACATTTGTTTTGAATGGTCTCTGTGGCATCATGCTGATCATGGTGGAATACCAACGTGCAACTTACTTAACTAAAAAATGTTTACGACTACGTTGAGTATAACTAACTAAGTATACCGAAATGCGTGGTGTGTTGCAAATGTTTTTATCATTTAATTTGTTGAATTAATATAGAAACAACAACAAAAAAATTGTTTACACTAAAAAAAAAACAAATTTTCAAATTAAGCGAAAACAATCTCAATTTAAAAATGAAACAATGGAAAAAGTCAACAAAGTTTGTTTTTTTTTTTAACTTAAAATTTTCATTGTCAGTTTTAATATGACTTGAATAACAACAAATAAAATTAAAAAAATTAAATCAGAGAACATTGAATTAAAAATGTTTTTATGTTCAGATCAAAGGTACCTCAGGACTTTTATTTTTTATTTTCGATTTTCCAAAATCGAAGCCCACCCAGCAAAACTTAGATTACCAAATAAGGTATAAAATAAGGTATAGGATCTCTTATTTTATACATTGCAGCATTGATGATTTTAACAGGCGATGAGACTCAAAGTAATGCATCCACATTATCACAAAGAATACCAGTAAGGTATAAAATAAGTCATAAATTTATAACGAAGAATACTAGTAAGGTGTAAAATATATGATATTTTATAGGTTACGAGAAATGAAATAATATAGCATCCCAGCAAAAACGTGGTAATGAGTAGTGAAAAATAATCATTACCAAGTACATTATTTATAATGAGTACCCATTACCATTAACATTATTTTAAGCCCAAAAGTAACTACTTCTTAGTAATATGTTATAAAAGCACCTCTAAGTAATAATATCTTCTTGCACTTGCAGTTTTTAACCTTTACAATTCGATTAACTCAAAAAGTACGTAAAAACTTAATAAAAATTACGCAATTTTTAAGTTTTAGTAAAAACAAGTTAAATTTTAAAAGTTTTAATTTACTAATTATTTTACTTCTTATTGGTAATGGGTTTTTACTCCTTATTTGTAATCCGAGGCAGTAACTACTTATTTATCTCCATACTCTTCACTAGTTATTTTTGTCTCACGCCCTTGTTAAAATAATTAGTGTTTCATTCAATAAGTAACTACTTATTAACATCTGTTTCGGATTACAAAACCCATTACTAGTAATGCCAATTTTTGCTGGGATACTAGAAGATAATATATAAGGTGTTACGAGTAGTGAAAAAGTAATTTTGTATTAAATTTACTTACATGATTGTAAGTGAGTGTAAGTAGATAAAATATGCTCGTGAGTGTGTGTCGTTAGAAATTTCCTGTCGTGAGCCCATCATAGTTTAAACTTATGAATTTTTTATAAAATAATTATTTTTTATGTTATTGTAATGCCTTATGCATCCAATTATAAATAATACATTATTTCAAACTTTCAATTAATATATAATGTAACCAAATATAAGTCATCCATGATTTAATGTTTAGAAATAACCAATAACATTTTTTCCAATAATCATGCATTACGTAGCAAATTATTAGTAATGCATTATTTCTCACTTGAAAATAATACGTTGTGGAACAAATGTTGGTAAGACATCATAAAATAATGCTACAAATAAGTAATATGCATTACCTGGTAATGTGTTATATAATCACTACCCATTACCAAAGTTTTGCTGGGCAGTTTTGTGTGAGGTTAGGATAAAAAAATTTGACAAAAACATGAGCTCGTAGACACGATTGGATCTATGATTTATCAAATCTTTAATAATTGTAAAAAAAACACTTACAAACCAAATTTGAGTGAAATAGGGTTTTTTTCTGTTGTCAATAAACTGCTTAAACTGAGTATCGGGCGAAATTTTCATATGGGCCCTAAGTCCAAAAATGGTCCAATTATAATTAAGTTTGATTGGGTTATTAAAGTACGCTTTTAATGCACAAATAAAATTTCAATTAAACTGATTGAAAATTTCATGAACGTGGGTTCGATTCCAATCAGAGTTAAGTCTGTTGATGAAAAAACATTTAGAAAAAACAGTCTTACAAAAATCAAACAATTTAAATCCAATGTAATTATCTTCACTGAAGACGTAGAGATGGCTACAGAAACCATGGTCTGGAATAAATCGATATTAAAAATAATCTTTACAAATACAATGTTTTCTTTTTCAATCACAAAAACTCTTAATAACAAACAGAAATGTCATACGCCGATAAAAACACCAAAATTAAACATTTTATATTTTCATGAAATTTGTGAGATTTATGTAGGGTTGCCATTTGCATTTTAAGAAAAAGAGGACGCCAACCTCAAAAAAGGAGGACATTTGACCCAAAAAAGAGGACAATTTTTTTTTAATAAATTAATTTAAAAAAGGTCAACAACGCAATACAATATGCAAAAAAAAATATTTTTATTAAGAAAAAACTATTTTTTTCCACTAAAAAATATATATATTTTTTTTTTATATTTTTCAAAAATTTCCATTTTCATTTAAAAAATTTCTAAATAGTTTTAAAAAAAATACTTTTGAATTTAAATAAATTCAGATATTATAATTGTATTTCAAAAGTTTCCATTTTGATTTAAAAATTATGTAAATGGTTTTCAAAAAATTTCATTTGTATATCAAAATTTTCTGAAGCGCATTTGAAAAATTTTTAAATACAAATGAAAATTTTTGATACATACATATGTACTTAATTGGAATTTTCTGCAAAGCATTTAGAAAATTTTAAAATATAAATTGAAATTTTTGAAATACAATTGTAAATTTAGGAAATGGAATTTTTAAAAAGCATTTAAAAAATTTTAAAATACAAATGGAAACTGTAGAATTACAATTGGAAATTTCTAGAGTCCGACCGAAACCAGTTTTCGAGGCCGAACCGAAACCGAACCGAATATTCGGCCGATAAAGTAATATTCGGCCGAAACCGAAACTTAAAAAAAATTACCGCCTGGCATGAATAAAATTATTAAAAAGTTGTTAAAGATAAATATACAGCATATACATAATACTTTTAAACCATAGGAATGTTGTATTTTTGAAAAAAAAAAAAAAAAATATGTTTTTAAAAAAACTTACAAAAAAATTGTTTGAAGATTAGGAGAAAATAATTTTTGAACTGAAACAGTTTTAGTTTTAGTTTATGCAATAAAACTTGTAACATTTTCTTCAGTTGAACTGAATCAAGTGTAATGAAATACGAAATCAAAAAATTCAGCGACTTTTTTACATATTTTTTAAAATACCAAAAAGTTTCGGTTTCGGCTAATATTCGGCCAAAATTTTGCCGAATACCGAATAGTGGCCGAAATCCCATTATTCGGCCGAAACTGAGACCGAAACCGAATATTCGGTCGGACTCTAGAAATTTCTGATACACAATTTTTGGAAATTCAAAAGGAATTTGCCTAAAATCATTTAGAACATTTTTGAAACGGAAATTTTTGATACCCGGCTAAAAATAATATATACAAGCTCATGTACGATCATATATGATAATTTATGTTAAGCATGGGCCAATATATGATCGCATATTATCATATGTTTTACCATATATGGTCATATATTGAATAAGCGCCAATTTTAATATATGTTCATATATGATCATATATGTTTTCGAATTAATGATGTATGGTCAGATGTGTTTATATATGCTCATATACAATTCATTTTTAGCCGGGTACACAATTTTTTTTTCGGAGAGCAAACTTTAAGACTTACAGAGCTGATAATAAATGATGCCAACGTAGTTATTTTCGCACTACATAAAGTGCTTTTTTAGTCGAAATATACTAGTTTTTAAGTGTCTTTTTTTATTTTTGCGCGCTTTTTGCTCTCAAAAAGTTGACATTACTGCTGGTAAGCTAAAATACAGCGATGCAAATAATTCAAACGTTAAGAAGTAATAAAAAAAATGTTTGGGGAAAAGTGCAAAAAGTAGGACAACCCCGGACACTTTCTAAAAAAGAAGTAGGACAGCCCCGGACGCCATAAAAAAGAGGACGGTGTCCGGGGAAAAGAGGACGGATGGCAACCCTAGATTTATGTGAATTTCGGGAAGGTGGTTTGTATGTAGGCTACAAGAAGAACCTGTAGAATTCAGTATGATGATTTGTGAATACAGAACACGTTTATCTACCAAATTTCGAAAGGGCCAAGAGCTTAAGTTTAAAATTTCAAGTCAATTGATCATAAATTGCTACCTGTATCGTACCTGTACCCTTTACATGGACAGATAGACGGACGGAGGGGCGGACTTCGCTAAATCGACTCAAAAAATGATTCTTAGTCAATCGATATATTAAAAAGTGGGTCTAGGAACAATATTTCGGGTAGTTACAAACATCAGCACAAACTCATTATACCCTGTACCACAGAGTGGTGTAGGGTGTAACTTAGGGTTTCTAAATTCCCGGACTTTTTCAATTCCCGGGAAAGCGTTTAAAAAAACGTGTTCCCAGGATTTTTTTAATTAAGACAATTGCTGAATCTTACATACATAAATTATTATTTTGCCAGTGTTTGTTACATTTTTGTTTTGTTATTGGACCTTATCATGGTTTTCATATTTCCTTTGACGTGTTTCCACTCCATACAAAATTTTTTTTTTATTCATCAAAATCTATATATGCGTTATGAGCTGATGATTTATTTTTTCCAACTCGGAGACATTTATTACTTGTCAAATTTTAAATTTTTTGTGTTGTAATTATTTGCGAATTAGACTAATTTCGACTGTATTTTGAGAGGTATTTTTAAAAAGTGTTTTTTTGCCACCATTATCAGGGCTAGCAAGTAAGATATCCTTACTATTTTTGTCCACACAGAAAAAAAAATTGAGTAAATTTTTAATACTATTGAGTAAAAAATTACTCAATTTTGCACCAGTAAACGATTTAATAGTATTGAGTAAACTTTTAATAAAAATTTATTAAATGTATGCCAAAAAATTTTAGTAAATTTTTTACTTGACACAGTTAAAACTTTACTCAAAATTGTTCGTATTTTTTAATTAAGTTTTTAATTGAGTCAAGTAAAAATTTACTCAAAAGTTATCAATTTATTTTCTTAAAAAGTTTAAAAAAGTTTCACTTTCTTTTACAAAAACTTCTAAAGGGTACTTTCCACTATCACACTTTTCCATTATACACATCAAAATTTACCAACTTCCTAAGGATTTTTGCATTCTTTTTTGATTGAAACCTAAATTTTTTAAAAAAAATATTTCGCTAACATGGTGAAATTACGCTTGTACACAGAAAAAAACAGCCCGTTTTTTGTTGTTTTGTCCAATAAAAAAATATTTTACAACATAAAAGACAAAAAGTTTGGTCAATATGAAAGGTGATTAAGTGAAAAACAAACCAGTTTGAACTTTTTTCATTTTGGTTCAAAATTACCCCCTTTATTGGAAAAAAATGAAAAAAATTTAAAAAAATCAATTACTAAATACACCGATTCAATTACTTTAGTATTTGAATTTCCTCCGAGCACGAAACTTGTAATATAGATTACTCAAGTAATTGGGCCAGTTACTAAAATAATTGAACCAATTACTTTAGTAATTGATTTTTTTATTTTTTTCCAATAGAGGGCGTAATTTTGAACCAAAATTAAAAAAATTGAAAGTAGTGCGTTTCTTAAACAATCACCTTTCATATTGACCGATATTTTGCAAACCGTTTGACCGATTTAAAAAAATCTTGAAATATTCTTGGATATTCGTGTTCAGCGCATCAAAATTAATAAATATGATGTATTGCAAGACATTTTATTATTTTTTTATTTTTCGTACTCACCATCAAACTTAAAAGAGCGTCGGGCACGGCAATTTTATTTTCGAGCTCATATTTATGTCAAAATTTTGTTTATCTTATCCTCACATAAAATTGGCCTCCGATTTTGAAACAGATGAGTTTTCAATTTTCCCATACATTGGAGGTCCACCTTAAGTTACACGTATTCAAATTAAAATGATAACAAAGTTTAATTTAAAATTGACTATTACACTACTGAACATTTAACAAAAAACTTTATGCGACTGGGACGCGACATTTCACAGATAATTGCCATTGTTCTAGTGATCACAAATCTGGTCTCCAATCATTCCTATTTGCGGTCTAACTTCAAAAAAATCGACGTTTTGGGCGTTTTTGACAAAAGTAATTTTAAAGAGTAATTTTAAATCTTAACACTCGGCTTATTTTGAAGTTGCCATTACATTGGGTTTATCCACTATGAGTTTCCAAAAATGCCCAAAATAGAGATTTTTATGAACTTTGCCTCAATTTTCTCAAAAACCTAATGTGATGGAGACGTTTAGAGACTGGATTTTTGACCAACAGAACAATTGTAATCAATTGTAAGGGGTGGTCCAATAACAAGTATCTTTTTAAAAATGCTATAAAATGATCAATACTCAACTTTTTTTGGAATGTTATGGCTTTATTTGAAAGAGCAAACATTCCCGTTTTTTATGGCAAACGACTTCATTGATGCGTTCTCAGCTTGCTCCGCTGTATCATGTTGTAGCGCAGTACTGCGCTGCCAAACTGCACGTTTTTCGAAAAAAAGTTTTTAACCGAAATAAGGCACTCAAATGAGGTTATGTTAACAAACAAATTGCTACATCTTGGGATCGGAAAACTCGGACGGTATTGTAAAGAATCCAATTCATCTATGGGAAGAAACAGATTTGAGTATCAGCATCATTACACAATATTTTCAAAAATACAGCTGAAAACCCCATTTTCGTCAAAGATGAGCGTTACAGAGCCATGATTACCGACTTTTTGTTGGCCGTAATAGAATATATCAACTTGGATGACATTTATTTTCAGAAGGATGTCGCAATATGTCCCATAGTCCATCAAACAATCGATATTTTGCGCACTTAGTTCGGAAATCGTGTTTTTAGCCATATTCGCGGTGACAATTGATCACTTCAGAGCTGCCGATTAAAACTTCTGGAAATTTTTTTGAGGGGTCTCGTTAAAGATTCATGCAACATGGGAAATCCAGAAATGTTTTAGGCCCTTTCGACAAATATCGTTCAATCCATTCGTGAGATAGAACCAGAAACATTAGAAAAATGGGTGCCGAGGATGAGCTACTGTGGAGCTAACCCAGGCAGCCGCATGAATGAAGCCGTTTGCCATAAATAATGGGAATATTTGCTCTTTCAAATAAAGCCATAAGTTTCCAAAACTATTGAGTATTGTTCATTTAATTGCATGTTTTAAAAAGATACTGGTTATTGGACCACCCTGTATAAGGCAGCGTCCCAGTCGCATTTTCGATGTTTAATAGGGTTATTACACAAATTTAGTTTATTTTGATTTTAGTTTATATTTTTTGACTAGTTTCAAGTGAATGAGTATTAATGTAGATTAAACAAATGTTCGCTAATGTTACACCACGAGACTTTTTTTTGAAATAATGGTGTGTCACTTTTGAAGCTTCGTAGTTGAAATTGTTAAAAACTTATTTTACACTAAGAAAATTATGTCATTAACTGTTTGTAGGTTATTTTAAAAAGTAATCAGTAAAGTCATTTTAAAAGAAAAATCACTTATTTTATAAAGGATTTAATTTTTTTACTGTTTCTGTAGTTTAAAAAAAATAATTTACTGTATTAAAAACGAATTTTCTGTTACATTTAATTTCGGCAGTAAAAAATTTCTTCTATAGTTTTACTGTTTTTCAATACAAAATAACTGAATATGCACTAGTTTTTTAATGTTTTGGTTAGTTATTAATAGGGCAAGTACTTTTATGAAAATGCATATTTTTACTCCGCACTCTAAACATAACATAAATTAAATATCTATCCGAATCAATAAATTTGCAATAAAATGGCATCGATTTGTAGTTGCATATTTTTGCATATTTTGGTATAAATGCATATTTTTGCATATTTTCACATAAATTGCACTTTTTTTAATTTTCATTAACATTTTTTCAAAAAATCATTTCAAAAATTTAATCTAACAAACATAATCTAAAACCGGTCCACAACTTCTTGTAAAAAATATTATTTTCTGATAGAAATGATATTCTGAGACAGTTTTTCTAAAAATTTGTTTCTAAAAAAAATTTAGATTCTTAAATAAAGCTTTAAATTTAAAAATATCTTACAGAAAAATGGACTCAGAAAAGCCTATACAAAAACATTTATTCTCCAGGTCAGATTGGTATTGAATTTTAGAGAAAATTGCACAGTAGTTAAGAAGTTATGAACAAATCCGTGAAACTAAGATTGGTTTTATCCCGAATTCACGCGTTGAACAAAACGCTTTACGCTTTTTAGTAGAGATTTTTGGCCACAAAAATATTTTACTAAGAATTTTTGTGACTCAAATATTTTTTTTAAACTCAAAAAAATTTTACACCCCAAAAATATATTTTTTTTTTTTTCAAAAATTGATAAAGTATTTGACTTCAAATTTAATATTTCTAGTAAACATTTTTAAGCATTTTTTTACGTCCAAGTCGATTTTAAAGTTTCTACTTGTTTATTTATAAAATTTGTTCCAGAAATATTTTTTGACCTCTAAAGAAAATTTGTTCATTTAAAATTTTTTTATCACAAAATGTGTCATTAAAAAAATATTTTCCAATTAAAAGCTGAGTCCACTCAAAAAACATTTCTTTAATATTGTAGAGGGAATTAAAGTATTTGAAAAAAACTTATTTATGTTAACAAAGCCCTTTTTTAAATTAAAAATTTTAATACATATTTTTAAATTTTAAGTGCATATTTTTTTGAATTTTAAGTGCATATTTTTGATTTTTAGATGCATATTATAGGCACATATTTTCGATTTTTAGATGCATGGAAGTACTTGCCTTAGTTATTAAATTAACATTTAAAATTGACTGTAATGTGATTTTATTTTAAATGAAAAAACAGTGGAATGGTTTTTAAATAAAATTTCATTTGTTTTAAGTGAATATTCACTGAAATTTACCTACATAATTCTTTGAGTGTAAACATGTTTATATTCAAAATGAAAATCTTGAATATGTCACCATTAGGAAATCAAAAGTAGTTCTTCCATACTTAATTCAAAAAAGTACTTATATCATTAAGATGAACACCGAAATATATTTTATTATACAATTTAACACATTTTTTTAAAAAAACTTGATATTTTTTAAAATAAGTACACTCATAAAAATATGTTAGTATTCCTTACAAAAAAGTCTGTTACCATTACTAATAAAGTTTTCAATTTGTGCCCGATAACTTTTTCAGTTACCATTACTAACTTTGGTTTTCAAAAATTAGTAATCTTTAAAATACTAAAAAAATTAGTATTACTAAATTTTTCTGTACAATTTCTGTAAAATAAATTTTAAAACCCGGTTGTAAAAATTAATAAAAATACCAGCTCGCTGGCGCCTTGCTTTTGAATTTTGCATATCATATCATGTATGTGTAAAAAAATTAAAATCCAAAGCCTTTGTTGTACGTATATTCTTCTCCTCGTTATGCTATTTCTTAAAGTTACAAATATAAATTAAACATTAATTTTTTAAATGCCAAATAGGTGAGTAAAAAATAGAAAAAAAATAATATTTAATTATAATTTCTTTTTTTCTAGAAAAAAATACGAAATTTACAAACTAATTTTGTAAAATTTACAAAAAAAATATCAAAATTTTGTAGGATAATTTTTAAAAAATTAACTGAAAAAATTATTAAAAAATCAGTAAAAAATCAATAGTTTGTAACGCGAGTTTACAAAAAAGAACTACTAAAAAATAATTTTTAGTAAGAATTAGTAAAAAACCTGTAAAGTTGGGTTACAAACCATTTTACAAACTTTTTTACTGACGTATTTTTTTGAGTGTATGAAAATGTTTAATTTGACAACGACTTTTTTCCTAAGTGTACTCATTTATACAATTTTTAATATAAGCAGCTGCCATCATTTTTAAATAAGTGTTTGACCTTTTATAAATTAAATTAAAGAAAAATTACAATTTAAAAAAAAAATTGTTTAAGGACATATTTTTCTCAAAAGTTTTTTTAGTTTAAATCCTTATTCATTGTCAGTTGTTAAAAATCGATTTTCTTTTTTTAGTTGGTGTATGTATATTTTGTTGGTTTAAAAAAAAATCATGCTCCATTTTCTGTTGTTATTTAGATGATTTATGGATGTTCCAAAAATCTACATTGCCATGTTGGTATTATTTTTTGTTGTTGGAGTTTTGCTTTTATTTTTTTGTTGTTCATCCATGTTCGAGTTACCACCACCATACGGTTAACACATGTGTGTTTGTGTTTGCATTTAAAAAATCTAATACTTGCACCATTTCTATTACCACCATTTTTTTTGTATATTTTACCATATGATAATTTCGTTTTAGAAAATCTTTTTTTTTTCTAAAAAAAAAAAATATCAAATTTCAATATCAAGTTCTTAATTAATATTCTTTGTTATAAAAAAAATCCTTACAAATTGCCAGGATTATAAAAGAAAAGTCCTTGCACACTTACCACTCACACCTCATAATTTCACTTTTTCACGTAGAGCAGTAAAACCACCCCTTTTTTCTGTTGTGGTTTAAAATACCACACCCCGTTAAACCCAGAAAAAAGAAAAAGTAGGGAAATTACAGAAAAAATATAATAAATGACTTGAATTGCCACAATACGAAATGTATGCAGTGACAACATGCGAGTTCATTGATTACGTAGAATGACCACTTTAGCACGCACTCACTCACGCACATTTACATACAAACATACAATGAAATATTTATTTTATATTTGTATAAATGAAATTGCAGAGCTTTTAAGGAAATGATTCAATGAAATTATTTTTTACTACAAAGTGAAAACAAAGTTTGTTGCAAATCGAATTATTTAATTGGATTGACTGAATTTTTCGGGTGTAACAAAAAAATATTTGTGTAAACCACACGGCTGTAGGCAAAATCACCCAAAGAAAAATCGCACAAAAAAGAAAATGAAATTTCGCCCAAAAATTTTTCATACAAATTTGGGTCATATTTCATATGAAAAGTTACCCAAACTTTTTGGGCACATTTTCATAGTTTTTGGGAAAAATTTCGAAAAAATTTGGTGATTTATCATTACGAAAATTTGCCCAGAAATAAAATATGAAAAATTGGCCATTTTTAGTTCGGTTTTAATTTTTGTTAAAATCGTAAAATGTCAAAACCGATTTAAGTTGCAATGAAACAGCCCATAGAAAAATGTAATACCATACATAGTGGAAAAACCTTAAACAAATAGTTTATTATTTTTTTTAGAAACAATACAACGAATTGTTTTTTTTTGACTTGGTCCCAGAGTCTGGTGGGAATCAAACTGACAACCCCTGCACTTACTTCTAGATTATCACATTTCATACTAATCTACTGCTGCCAGTAGAAAATAAAAAGTAGTGAATTAGTTGTAATAAAAGAGCCGCAGGTGAAAAATTTTAACAAAAAATCGCGCGATTTTTGGGTAATTTTTCATATTTTTTGGGCGATATTGTATATAGCAAAACCACACAAACTCCGATGTAACATCTGAACTTTTTGTTACAACAATTAAAATTTTCGATTGCGTCAACTAATTTAGTCGATTAGAAAAACGATTCGTTTTAACAATAAATATGTTTCTCTGTATTAGGTCGGTTGTAAAACCGCGGGAAGGGCTTTCTTGAACCCCCAACGAAAACATATGGAAACTTTTTATGAAGATGTTAATATCAGGATCCGAGATGTCAAGATCAGCTTTGTTAACATACCGTTAGGAGTGTCTTTTTAAACTGTGTTTGGATATTAAATTCTTCATCATAAATTTGATTTGTATTTTAAAAATTATGCTGCCTTATTTCAAACTTGCACCAGCACCCTACAGTTCTATTGAAATTAAAGTAGTTTCCAATCTTGTAAATCAGCATGAATCTAATGGAAACTGTTCCGATCTCATTTTTCTAACATTTTAACGGTGTCGTCGAATTTGGAGACCTCTTTCAGAATGCATTGCCAAATGTTCCTTTATGTGTGTGAGAACTTCTCTTAAGACACTATCGCCACTTCATCAGATTTTAAATTGTTGGAATCCATCATCATTTTCAATAAAGAGATAGTGAAGTGGCTGTTATTGTATTTCTATGGTAAACAGGAAATGGACAGAGTTGAGCAAAACCAGAATTAACAAGTAAAAAAGTTAAATTCGGCCTTGCCGAATGTAGTGATACCCTCCACAATTTCAAAAAGATTATTGCAAAAAACTTTTTTTAAAAGGAAATTACTTTTGAAAAAAAAAAAATTTTTTGAAAAAAAAATTTCCGCGAAAAAAAATTTTGGTAAAAAAATCCGCGATTTTTTTCTTTTTTTGTCAAAAAATATGTTTGTATTTGTTAAAATACCATTTGATGTTCAATTATGTTCACATATGTCAACCAGAAGCCGAATTAAAACATTTTGTATTTTTAGGTTATGTTGAATGTACTGAAATTTTTGAGGTGTGCTTACATTTTCGTTCATAACTTTTGAACCGCTGAACCGATATCGCTCAAATGCAATACCAAACTTCTCGGGAGATCTTCCAATAAATATGTTAAGTTTCAGTTATCTCTGTGCAATATTTTGTCCGTGACAGCATTTTCCACAGACAGACAGACGGACAGACGGACATCGCTAGTAAGTCTTAAAATCGATCGGGCATCATGAATATATATTCTTTATGGGGTCCCAGATCGATATTTCGATGAGTTACAAACGGAATGACAAACTTATATATACCCTCTATCACTAAGTGGAGGGTATAAAAACCACTGGCTACCTACTTTCTCTCAACAAAAGGAAATGTGTTAACGATGGGATTTTTCTGTGATTCAAATACGTATGAAACAGTATAACACAATTTGTGCAAATGACCAGCATTGGTCAGGTATCATCGAGAATCTAGAGGAAATCACGGTTATAGACCTTACGCTAATGAAACTGTTCGCAACATGGACTTGTCGCTGAAGAAACATGTGGTATCGTTATGGACCAGTCGGTCTATAAGATGATCACAGAATCTGTACGCGTCCGTGTCAGATAGATTTATCTTCTTAAGTTGGTAACGTACAATGTCCAGTCCAAATATTGTAGTCCTTTTGATAATGAGCTGGGTAGAATTGCCTGGATAGAATTGCCTCCATATTTTGAATTTATTCCTAACATGTCCAGAGTGCAAACCAAATAACGGACCCGGGCCAATGTAAGGTCGGCTAAGGACTGTATACTAAAGAACCTTTCTATGTTTTCAAAATATAAAATAATATAATATAAAATGTATTAATTCGTGAAATTAACAAAATTGAAGAGTTTGTAAACCAGTGACCTGGAGTATTCCTAAAACATTCCAGCCAGTCACTACTCCAAAATATCCAGTAGACCAGACCATATTTGTAGACGACATAAACATTGTGTGTCCTGGAGTTAGGTGAAACTGTACCGATAGATTGACTACCGAAATCTTTTGTAAAGGTATTTTGTACCACTTGTTACGAGAACTTGCCGACGTTGTGTCAACACAACCAGGTTAATTGATTATGGGTGCCAGGACACGAACTCGCGAAACTTGGAGCTGATGGTGTACGTACCACTGTGCTAGTTTTACCATCACTCCAACACTTCAAAAAAAGACGAGAATCCATTGTTGTGTAGCAGAGTTGGAGTTTCATTATTTTAAGTTATTCTTAGATTAGCACATAAGGGTTAAACAATTTTTGATAAGGTTTTAGTTATTTTATATTTATTTAGGTTATTTAAAATTGTTGTTTATTAATATTTTTTGTTTATTAATATTTTTGGTTTAATATGCAACTAATTTTTTATTAATTACTGCTAATGCAGCATTTACTTTATTGACCTAGTTTTAAGCTAGTATTAAGTTTTACTTTTAGGTATAAATAGAAGAAAAAAATAAATAAACATTGTCTAAGGTCTGATGACGGAGCGGGCGACAGAAGTGCTGTCGCCTCGCATCGAAAATGTAATTGGTTTCTTGATTTTGGAAATTATTGGTAAGTATGCAATTCCCTAGTCCCTTACAAAAGTCGGGTCCTTTGTTTTTATCTTAAAGGAGGCTCTTTAGCCTGACGGTTCACGCGTCGTCCGCGCAGAACGGACAAACCATAGGTACACACCCGCACCAGAACAAAACAATAGGTAAACACTAACACATTTCTTAAAAGGATATTTTTCCTCCAAGAGAAATATCCTTTATCCTTTATTTAAAAGGCCATTTTTTCCTCCTTCTTGTAAGCTAGGATATTTTTCATTCTTGGGAAATATCCTAATTCCGTATATTCTAATATACAACACCATAAATGTTGCAATAACGAACAGGAAGTGGAGACAATTTACAACATGCAAAATCAGCAGAACTTTATGGCTAACTTATGACCTAGGGGAAAACTAAATACCTTTTATCACTTACGAGAAGGGAATGTCGAGCTCTGACGGGAATAGTAACTGGTCACTGTCTCATCGGCATTAATGCTAAGAATATTAGACTCATCCCAGACGCCAGTTGTAAAAGATGCGTCTCACCAGGAGTGGATGAAACAATAGAACGCATACTTTGTCACTGTTCAGCGGTGGCAAGAAGTCGCCGATCGATTACTGTTCAGAAAAGCTTTAATACTTTGGAGGATATAGCACGAATGGATCTTAGAATATTAAAGAGATTCGCAATGACTTTGGACCAAAAGGTCTATGCGAGGTGTAAATCGTACACCGTTACCCTAAGCTAACCTTGTACCACTTGGAATAAAAAGACTAAGTGGTGTAAACTCTTTTAACGAATGTTATTTCGTGAATCTTCGTTAAAGCTCATGAAAAGCTTTTTCAGTTGATCAACCATATATGGCATTATTTTTAATAACAAGCATGATAAATTAACTAGTCTGTAGTTCATCGGTACAAAGACCATAGGTTAGGTTGTAAGTGGCTGCTGACGTTTTACGTCAACACACGTAGACTCTGAGGTCCATTGTGATACCACGGGACCGTAATAGGTTTCCCTACTAGTCCCTGTCGTTAAACCATTTTGAGCTTCTTATAAAACTCCTTAGATGTTGAATTTTGACATCCAACAAATCAGAAAGATCGTACAGCTCCCTAGATCCCAGTGAAGCCAGTCTCTGACCAGAAAGTGCCTGGCAATGGCAAATAAAGTGTTCGATAGTTTCCAACTCCTCTTCATCGATGCAACTTCGGCAAAAGTCATTCGACGGCACATTTACCCGCTTTGCGTGCTTCCCTATAAGACAGTGTCCGGTAATTATAGAAACCACCGTCGAAATCTCTCCTCTTGGAAGCGATATCAGCTCACTTGTGCGCCCCTGATTAAGAGAAGGCCAAATCAGTCGTGTTGTCTCACACGTCCATCCATTTGCCCATCTTTGATTAGTCTCCGTCGCAGAACAAAGCCGTAGGTTTTGCTTGCAAGTTTCTAGAGGCATACCAACACATTCCAATTCTGTTGGAACCTGTAAGGTAGTTCCTAGTCTTGCAAGCTCATCGGCTTTGCAATTCCCTGGAATGTCTCTGTGCCCTGGGACCCATATGAGTCGTATGTTAAACTGCTTGGCCATCTCATTTAAAGATGTGCGGCAGTTAAGGGCAGATCTTGTTTTCAGAAACATTGAATCCAGGGACTTGACCGCGGCTTGACTGTCAGTATAGATGTTGACTGCGGTTGTAGACAAGACATTGCATCTCAACCAGTCAACCACTTCTTTTATTGCCAGCATCTCTGCCTGGTAAACACTGCAATGATCTGGCAATCTACGAGCTAGGCTCAACCCAAGCTCTTCCGAATAGACTCCAAAGCCCACTTGTTCGTGCAGCCTCGATCCATCTGTGTAAAAATTTATGGTAGCTCCACTACCCGGAGTATCCCCCATCCAACACTCCCTGGATGGTATCATAGTGGTAAAGTGGCGCTCAAAGACGTAGCACTTTCCTCATTTTGTGGTATTGTTATCTTTTTCAAGATCGCGCTATGGCCACAATCACTGCTCCTCCATTGCAGCGTGCTATTAAGTCGAATTGCCGACGCAGCCGCATACTGCCTACCCAATATGTCCAAGGGTATCAGGTGAAGGAGGATTTCTAATGCAGTCGTAGGTGTAGTACGAAGAGCACCAGTGATGCACATTGACGTCATTCTCTGTACCTTCGTGATAAAGACAAAGTTCGCTTTTGTTTCTAAAGCAGGCCACCAGACAATGATTCCATACAGCAAAATTGGATGCACCACTGCTGTATAGATCCAATGAACGACTTGAGGGCTAAAACCCCATCGTTTTCCAATGGCCCTTTTACAGGAATACAAAGCAATTGTTGCTTTTCTCACTCGTTCCTCAATATTACGCCTGAAATTCAGCTTCCTATCTAGAAATACTCCAAGATACTTGGCTCCATCTGAGAAGGTGATTTCAGTACCGTCCAGAGAAATAGGATCAAAAGCAGGAATCTTATTTTTCCTTGTAAACAAAACAAGCTCTGTTTTACTAGGATTAACTCCTAGACCACAGTCTCTTGCCCATTTAGACAGATCTTTCAGAGAACCCTGAAGAATGTCCCGCAATGTTGGCAGATGCTTCCCCTTTACCGCTATCGCGACATCGTCAGCATATGCGACAACATGACAACCACATGCTTCTAGAGATAGTAGCATTGAATTCAGTGCCAGGTTCCAAAGAAGCGGCGAAAGAACACCTCCTTGTGGTGTGCCCCTATTGACAAATCGAGATACGACGGACGCTCCCAATTCAGACGTTATACGTCTATTGGCAAGTAGGTTTTCCACCATTAAAACTATTTCACGCTTTACTCCCAGACCAGACAATGCCAATATTATCGATTCTGGGATGACATTATTAAAAGCCCCCTCAATATCAAGAAAGGCCACCATAGTGTACTCCTTTACCGAAAGTGATCTCTCGATGGTACCAACGAGCTCATGAAGAGCTGTTTCCGTTGATCGTCCCTTGCTGTATGCATGTTGCTTTGTCGAAAGCAACCTCGGGTCAATCACTCTACGCAAATATGAGTCTATCATTCGTTCCATTGTCTTTAACAAAAAAGAAGACAGACTAATTGGTCTGAAATCCTTCGGAGCTGTGTAGGAAAGCCTTCGGGATAAATACGACTCTGGTATCCCTCCATTTTAAAGGAATAAAGACCATGTTCATCAAGATTTTGGATAAAAACCATTCACATTCGGTAATACAGTAATCCAAACAAATACCATATTCCGAGCTAAAAGTTCAATTAACGATCAAATTCTTTCAAACATCATTCAACTATACTCACAATTCACTTGCGTTTGTAACTGGAGTCGGCTTATAATTGTAATCATATTAAAGCCAGGCACACATACTCAAGCACACCTTATCCTTTAACGTATACTTCATGGTACGTGCATGTGTGTATTCATATATATAAACGAGCTTTTTTCCACATAATTACATTGAAATCCATAACAAACCTGAAGCAGCCTTTTTGTCCACCAGACTAGACTGACGTGAAAACCAACCCAATGTGAGCCTTTAATGAAATCCCTGAAGGACAAAGTAAAATGACACTTTTCTACAAATTTTCTGTTGTATTTGTTTTGAAAGTGCTTGATTTTATTTTGTTGCTGTTGCTGCTGCTACCTTTTCGAGCTTATAAATGAACTGGCGCCCAATGTTTAAAATATAACTTGAGGCCTTTTTTGGACTTGTTTTTCCAAGTTTTTGCTTTTGTTGTATAAAATTTTAACCATGACCAATGTTAAATTCAGTTGTTTTTTTGGAAAATTGTACAAAGTTTACTACTACGACAACAGTAGACTTGTGCAACTGTGTTTAAATGAAATTCTCTAGCCATTTCAAGCCATGTGTTATATTTTCCATTTTCTGTATGTATGAGTGTATGTGTGTGTGTGTTTGTATCTGTGTAAATGTAAGTTTATATGTAGGTATATATAAATGTATATGTGTGACTATGATTAATTACTTTTGCATAAATTTACATATAAAATTTTTGTAACATTGTGCCAAACGTGGAGTAGAGTAAAACCCCAGGAATATCAAAACAACGTCCTGTTGTACTACATTGTGTATATATATGCTCGTAGTTACATAGAAATTTGTATATATGTATTTTGTATACTCTATCTGTGATTGTGTGTTTTAGACCATCATGATTATCATCATCGTCGTCATCATCATTATCGTCATCATCATCGGTAAGTTGTATATGTTTTTCGTACAGATAATGGTGAATGGGGTGAAAATTTGTAATTACTTTTATATTCAACCAAACCAAGTTACAACTACACGTTCATTACAATTTGTACTTGTTTCTGGTTTAATTTCATTTGCATGTTGCTTTTTTTTCTTATACGCTGTCCTCATCGTCATCATCATCATGATCATCCGTTGACATTATGAAATATTTTAAGCGCGCTTTTTCATACTTTTACAATTTCTGTCTCTTCGTTGTATGTATTTGTTGCATGGTTTAATGCACGGAAGGAAATTTATACTGTAAATTTTTGACAAATTTTTATGAGAATATAAATAAATTGTATTTTACAATTTCAATTATATGAATTTTTCATTTAAAGGTTGAGTTGCTAGGAAGTGGAAGTCTCATATATGAAAATGTGTGTGAAGTTAACGTAAATGAGAAGTGATTTTTACTTAAAGATTATACAACATACTTTATATGATAAATATTGTAAAAAATAGATGAACTGAAGTTTGTAATTGCCCTCCGAGTTGTCCCTTCATTCGCATATCGGCACATAGCACCGACTCATAATCCTGAGTGGTTATCTCAGGAAAATAAATATTTTATAATGCTAGAGTGGAGCCACCCTTAATGGCAAAACTAAGCTTTATTTCTGTGGAGAAAACGTGACAGCTTCGACGTTTTTGAAAAATGTTGTAAATCAAATGGTTCGCAAATTAGCATTTGACTTTTCAGAAAGACTCTGCTGCAGCTCATAAGCAAAAATTTACAAAATTTAATTTCAGTGCATATTTGGTAATGGAACGTTAAGACTACGTTCAGATTACCAGTAATTTACCAAAATTATTTTGGGTAATTTATCACGCAGAAAAAAACATGGTTGAGGTGATCATGTTTTAAGAGCGTCATATTATGATTGCGAACATTATTGTAGCAATAATGTTAACATGATTGAAGGCAACACAGAATATTTACCATAACATGATTGCGGCAATAATAGTCAAAATGTTATATAATTATTGTAATACGATTCTAATTTAATATTTCATTTTTTTTGGAAAATTGAGAAAATATATTTAGTTTAAATAAAACGCGTTAATAAAACTTATATTTTTTTACGACTTTCTTCCAAAAACGTAAATTAAATTAACACCATAATTTTTTTTTAATGTTGTTTTTATAAATTTTGGGTTTATAATAATTTTGGTTCAATTTAGAGACAACATCAATGACGTGCAGAAAACTTATGTTATTTTTCTAAAAAAAAAATACACCAACGATAGCATTCTTGTCAGCCAACATTGAATGATCGTATTAACCATTCAATTATTGGAAAAATCATAACATTTTTGCTGGAAGCTTAACATGTTTGCTACAAGATTAAAATTATTGTCAGCAACTATAATATGTTTAGTAAACAAAAAAAGCCATAAATATTTTCGATAAACACTTTTTATTTAAAATATAAAATTATTAATACAAAACCGCACATTAAATGAATTATATAAAAAGGACTTTTGTAAAAAACTCCATTTATCGATGATCCAATTTTTAAACACAATACTTAAATTTTTTTTAAAGAACCTTTTGTTAGTGGTGTCTTTGTGACTTAATGCTTGCTGGCAAAACACTGAACTAATGAGTAAACCTGACAATTAATGTTTGTTTGCAAACATCAATATTCATTTAGCTGTAATTATCTAATGATTGTTATTATCATATAATGTTCAAATTTTTGGTGTGTCGAGAATATCAGTAACAATAAGATTGTTCCAACAACCATTTTTTACTTTTTAATTTAGCAATCATGTAATCATGATTGAAACGACTATTAAATGCTTAAAGCAACCATATAAATGCTTAAATTAAATTTTAAAATCGATAACTTGATTGCCGCAATCATATCTGACCTTAGAGATCATAGAATAGTTGCCGTGATCATGACGCAACCATATTTTTTCTCTGCGTGATTGTTTCTATGGAGCTAGATCAGAAACTAGTTGGAAGTTCAAGGATCGTCAGGAACAGTTTACCCTTTAGAAAAAATAAATTCTCTAAGGAATATTTAGATGGAAGTAGTTCTGTAATGACATACTAGCATGTATACGGTAAGTACTGCTCTTGTCTAATAACATTTCATTTGAAGAGTAATGTGATATGTTGCGGGAATATTCTAAAAAAAAATTATATCTAAACTACCTTGCCGCAAAATAACAAAAACCCTTGAAAAAAAACAGTGCAAACTGGCGTCAGCACCAACAACACCACATGTCATTCACTGTAAAAATTTACATATGAGCTTAAATCATTTTGCTGCAAATGCTTATAACTAGGGCAAGTACTTTCATGCATCTAAAAATCGAAAATATGTGCCTATAATATGCATCTAAAAATCCAAAATATGCACTAAAAATTTAAAAAATATGCATTTAAAAATTATTGTTCTACCAAAAAAAATAATGTTGTTAACATAAAATTGGGGTTTTTTTAAACATTTGATGTCCCCTACAATTTTTAAAAAAGTTTTTGTTACTGTAAACCATTTTTAACTGGTAAAACATCTTGTTTCATAGACACATTTTGTGATGTGTCTATAAAACAAAAATTTCCGTTCCAAATATTTGGTTCTAGAACGCAACATATTACCCTGCAGCCGATTCTACTTAATATTTCAGAATCGATGATTTAATATCCCTGAAGCGCAAAAAAAAATTTTAGTCATTTTTGTAAAAAAAAAATTTATGTAGGTAATTTTTTTTTTGAGTTTATAAAAACGGAATGACAAACTTATTTACATAAACCTTCCCAGAAAAATTTTCCGTTTAAAACAATTAGTTCCAGAACCCAGTATATTATCTTGAAATCGATTATACTTATCGTTCCAGAATCAATGATTTTTTTAAATTGTCAAAAAAGCATTCGCTTGAATAGGTATTTCAGAGACATTTTTTTTGTTAATTTGTAAATGTTTCAAAATAAGAAAATTTAAAATTTTAATATGGGAAAAAATTCTCAGAATCTAAAAACTTTTTTACCTGAATCCAATTTTTGCAAGAAATGCCTCAGAATATCATTTCTATAACAAAAAATAATTTTTCTCCAAAAAAAGTTGATAGAAATTGATTTTTCTCTAAGGTGAGTTTTGAAAAAAGTGATAAAAATTAAACAAAAAGTGCAATTTGTATGAAAATATGCAAAAATATGCATTTATACCAAAATATGCAAAAATATGCAACTACAAATCGATGCCATTTTATTGCAAATTTCTTGATTCGGATAGATATTTAGTTTGTTGTATGATAAAAGTGACGAGTAAAAATATGCATTTTCATGAAAGTACTTGCCCTACTTATAACTAAACAAGAACAAACTATATTTCCCACATAAATTCACACTTTAACAAACAATTTGCATGTATAGAAATGAAAACACAGCTTTAAAACTGTCAAATCAATTTTGAAAAAAACAACATTAAGTTTTGTTGAAGCTTTCCAGTTCCCAGGAGAACTGCTTGAAACTAATTCCTATTTTAATAGATTCTATTGTAATAACAATTACATTTTCAATATAGAAATATTTTTCACAAAAACAACTTGCTTTTGTGATAATTTCAAACAAAAATCATCGATAGTCGAATTTTTAATAAAATCGATTGATAAATTCTATAATGCATTCCGTAATCTAGTATTTAAAAGGCAAGAAGCCTCTGTAGGAATCCATCATAGAGAATTATTTTGTGGGGTTATTTGAAAAGCAAAATGTACGCCAACAATCCTCAAATCATCGATGAGCTCAAGTCCAAAAAAATTGTAAAATATTTAATAAAAAAAAATAGTTGTTAAGATTAAAAAAATCTTTTTTTAACTGGACAAATTATATTCCAGCTGAAAACTGGACACAGACCTTAAATAACTGGAAATTATACCACTCAACAAATCGAAGGTTTTTGGCTCCGGTTTGAAGTTTCATAGAAAATGTTTAAAGATTTTGACTCGCTGATTCCAAATCAGTGCTCCAAATTTTTCCATCACGTCTAGAATTTTAATTATTCGCGGTTGAAAATGCAAAAAACGCGATTTTTGGCTTTTTTGAAAGCCAAAACAGCCACTGGGCGGAATAAAAATCTGGTATAAAGCGTTAGAGTAGAATTGAACTATGATCTCAAAAATATGATAAAAAAATTAAAGTATTGACCAAAGATGTATTTTAAAAAACACTGTGAAAAAAATTAGAAAAGGCACCATTTTTAAAAGGCTCTAAGACAAAAACCAGATGATCAATCTTTGTTGTGAGAAGCTCAAAATGTAGGCAAAAGTTCATTCTTTCTTATATACCTTTAAACCCATTAAAGATATGTGCTGGTTTATACAAAAAATAATACAGAAAACTTAAATTTGTAAAATATTTATTTTTTTTAGTTTTTCTTTGAAAAATATAAAAAAACTATTTACATACGACTCATACGGGGCCGATGGCCCAGAGACATTCAAGGGCATTGCAAAGCCGACGAGCTTGCAAGACTGGGAACTACCTTACAGGTTCCAACAGAATTGAAATGTGTTGGTGTGCCTCTAGAAACTTGAAAGCAAAATCTACGGCTTTGTTCCTCGACGGAGACTAATCAGAGATCGACAAATGGATTTACGTGTGAGACAACACGAAAGATTTGGCCTTCTCTCAATCAGAGGCGCGCAGGTGAGCTGATATCGCTTCCAAGAGGAGGAAAGCACGCAGAGTGGTTAAATGTTTTTTTTTTTTTTCTCATTCATTTATTTTATTGAATCTTCACTAAAATTATGTGAACTAACAATAAGTATTCAAATCTTAAAACTAATATAACTTAATATTAAGTCCAGCCAGTGCCAGACAAAATTTCACTTGCTCATAAATTATCCAATGTTTTCAAAAGCATCATCCTTCACTTTAGTGTGCCAGGTCAGCAGTGGCCCTCCTTCTAAGTCGTTGGTGACCACGATTATTCAGTAGATTGCGTGCTAAATTGTTTGGATGTGATTCCAGTTTTCGTAAGTAGTTTTGGGTATGTTTCACAATTTCATCTTTAACAAGGGAAACATTTAGATCTCTGTGTATGTTCACTTTCTGGTAAGAGACTTGTTCCACTGGGATCTGCACGATCTTTCTAAATTCAATATCTTAGGAGTTTCATAAGTATCTCAAATTAGTTCAACGATAGAGACTAGCAGGGGAACCTATAACCGTCCCGTGGAACCACAACAGACCACAGACTCTAAATATGTGTGCTGACGTAAAACTTCAGCATTAGTGTGACCCATCAACATATGGAAAAATACAAAGTATAACGCACAACTTAACGTAACTCAAAATATAAAAGATGGCATCGTAACGAGCAATTTGCGCCAAATTTCAGCACCCTACGACGATTAGAAGGGGATGCTAACGGATCACACGTGTTTGCAACATAGATGGGACTAATTTATTAAAGGGACCAATTAATTGATGGTTTAATTACCATTTAATTGAGGTCAATGGTAATGAAATTTTTTTCATTACCATTGGTTGTATCAATTGTAGCAATTAAATTACTTATCAATTTAATTACTAATGAAAATTAAAAAAAAAAATAATTACCATTGGTATGGCATCACTTAAAAAAAATAATTACCATTAGTAAAAGTCGTCACAATATTGCCAAATCGTAAATATTTGGAAAAATCTGTTGTTTTTTTGTTATATGGTGTTTTAGTTTTTCACATTTTATAAATCAAACACACGTTGATTGCCTTTGTATAACCATGCGCGGGTACAAGGGGGGGAAAAAGGGGAAATTTCCCCCCCCCCAGACCAAATTTCGAAAAGAAAAAAAGAGGAAAAAAAGAAAAAAAGAAAATAAAAAAGAAAAAAAGAAAGAAAAAGAAGAAAAACAGAAAAAAGTAAATTTTCTAAAAAATTTTCCGAATGAAAAAATCTCGAAGTCCAAAAATTTTTCATAGAAAAAAATCTGAAAATTTTAATAAGGAAAATTTTTAAATATTTTAAGGAAAAAGCAAATTAATCTGAAAATTTTCTGTGAAAAATATCTGTCGATCTTATTATGAATTTTGGCGTAAACAAATTAGAATATACTTTTTTTGTATAGAAAAATGTTATAGGATCTTAATATGGTTTGTATAAAAAATATTCGTCTTCTACATAGCAATAGGAAAAATATCTTAAAATCTTAAAAATGTTTATAATTTTTCTATTGGAAAAAGGTCTCAGTATTTCTGAATTTGAGACTTATTTTATGGAAAAAGGTCTCAAAATCTGAGTCTTTTTTAATAAGAAAAAGGTCTCAAAGTCTGAGACTATTTATTGTTGAAAAATAGTCTCAGAAGTTGAAACTTACTGAATGGGTAGAAGGTCGCAGAATCTGGGAATTTTTCTACGATAATAAGGTCTTAGAATCTAAGATTTTTTTATAGGAATAAGGTCTCAGAATCTCAGAAAAAGTCTCAGAATCTCAGGCTTTTTCTATAGGAAACAGGTCTCAGAATCTATGACCTTTCTGTAGAAAAAAGGTCTTAAAGTCTGAGACGTTTTCTATAGGAAAAACATTCTGAATCTGGGACTTTTTCTTTAGGAAAGGGTCACAGAATATCCGACTTTTTCTATAGGAAAAGAGCTAAAACACCTAAATTCAACCGATGAGTTGACCTCACCTCCTCCAAATTTAATGAAATTCGGTACAGGGGTTTAGTTTAACCAAAAAGAGATTGTGCAAATTTTTTAAGCTTCTATTCTTTCTAGTTTTCGAGATATGGGGTCATGTAAATTGGGAAAATCGTATATATTTGACAAAAGTGTTTTGACCTAAATAAAAATATCTCAAAAAGTAATAAAGACACACATCTCGTTCAGGTTTAAACTAATAGGTAATAAGACAGCCTTTAAAATGACATTCACAAAGATTTTCTTCTGAAAAAGGTCAAAGGTCATTATTTTAACCTTATATTTTGGAGAGCTATATCTCAAAAAACGATATTTTTAAAATTTTGAAAAAAATATATGTTATTAAGGATCACCTAAACTACTTAAGTTTACATTTTCAGGATGGAGACTTCATTGAAACTTTTAATATTGATAGAAAGGTAGTAACAGGTAAGAAAAACGATGTTTTCCCCCTTAGAAATTTGCCCTTGAGATTTTGGTACTAAAGTTCACTTTTCTGAATGTTTTTGACGTGCTGAGTCCAAATATGACCTTTGAACTGGCCTATCGCTATTAGTTTTCGAGATATCATCACATAAATGTGTGAAAATCGCTAAAATGCTATAGCTGTGTTTTTTGACCATTATGGTGCAGATATCTTGAAAAGTAATAGCGGTAGGCCAGTTCTAAGATCATATTTGGACTCAGTACGTCAAAAGCATTCAGAAAAGTGAACTTTGGTACCAAAATCTCAAGGACAAAAAAAATATTTTTTTTCTAAGGGGAAAAAACATATTTTTTTCTTACCTGTTACTACCTTTCTATCAATTTAAAGTTCAAATGCGATTTTCTCGAAAAAAAAAGATGAACGTGTTTCTGATTTTTTTTTGTGTGGATGGACAAACATCTAAACTTTTAAAAAAATAAATAAAAAAGAAAAAAAAAGTGGCCGGATTTTTGATAAATTGACATTTTTAAAAAATGGAAAATTTCAGAACGGGTTCTGAAAATTTTCCAAAAAAAAAAAAATTTAATCGATAGCCCATACAAAACTATATAAGAACGTAAATTTTTGACATTGTGGTGCATTCCGTTTTAATGTGATAAATATTTAATCAAGGCAACTCGCCACTAATTTGACCATTTTTCCAATATTTGACCACGCCTCCTAAGCCCAGTTTTTGAAAAATTGAAAAACCAAAAACGCAATTTTCTAAGTTCCATATAGGGCTATCCATATCACCTATTCAGAAGTTTACGGTACACATGTTTTTTTTCGCTGGACATTTGGTGTGGAATGCCTCATATATTTGTAATTTTCTCGGTCAGGTTGGAACTACATTTCAGCGCAGTCAGCTCAAGTTTTTTCAGCGCAATCGGTTCACGTTTTGTTTTGACTTCATGTACATATTAAATAAACACACTGAAACACGCTTTGAAATACATTGGTAGGCTACAAACATATTTTACAAGGTGTTTTTGTCAAAGTTTTTCAAAGAAAGTTATAACCAGGGACCTTCATGCACTAAAAAACTATGTTTTAGGCGCCTAAAATAAGCACTAACAATTTTTGAATTATGCACTAAAAACTACAAAAATATGCACTAAAAATTATAAAAATTAAGCGTTTTTGAAAAAAAAAAATTTTACCATTTTTTTACTTTGTTAATTTATTAACGAAAAATTCATTTTGGCAAGACAAGGATTTGACCTCGAAAAAACCTTGCTAACAGGTAAATTATTAATGATTACAAAAAAAAAATCATACAAAATGGAAAAAATAAGCTAAAACTAAAATTTTATACAAAATATGACCTCAAAATATGCATTTATAGACAAATAATAGCAAAATATGCAAAAATATGCATTTTCGGTAAAATATGCAAAAATATGCACTAACAATCGATGCCATTTTAAAGCAAATTCTTTGATTCGCAAAGATATTTGGTTTATGCTGTTCTAAGACTAACAGGAAAAAACATGCATTTGCATGAAAGTCCTCTCCTTGGTTATAACCAGGGAAACCAAAAATATGCTCTAAAAAACACGTTTTATGCGCTTAAAAAATGCCCTTAAAAACGAAAAATATGCTCTAAAAACAATACAAATATGCTCTTAAAAAAAATCATGTCTCCTTTTTTGTTGTGTTTTTTACAATTTGTTAGAGAATAGACCCTCCAAATACCGTTATGTGCGACAGTAAGAGTGTTAAATATGTTCTACAAAAATATTTTCCTTAATGTTTTCTGCCAAGTTGCTGAATTTAAAGAAAACATAGTTTCATATACCGATATGAAGCAAGAACAGACCAAATGGGAATCAATAGTCACAATTCCGTAATTGTTGAAAAACAACATTCTCGTTAGATAAAAAATTTAAAAATACATGTTGTCATAAAAAAAATTGGAAAAGAATGCTCTAAAAATTAAAATAAAAATGCTCTAAAAATGAAAAAATATGCTCTAAAAAGTGGAAAAATGCTCTAAAAATTGAAAATATGCTCTAAAAATATGCTCTTATGCTAAAATATGCTCTTAAACCTAAAATATGCAAAAATATGCTCTTAAGGCTAAAATATGCAAAAATATGCTCTAACAAATCGATGCCGGATTTCTTAAAAACTTCTGAAACGGATAAATACCTTACCCATTTATCAATAAAATGCACAGGATAAAACATGATACTGCATATTTTTGGTTTCCCTGGTTATAACACTTAAACAAAATTACACTCAAAAAGATGTACACTCAAAAAAAAAAATTCCACACGAGATCATTAAAAATTGTTTTTTTTAGCAAAAAAAAGGTTTCTGGTCCAAATTTAATATAGAAGTCTTTTATACTTTAAAAATGAAAGTCACTAAAAAAGTGTCTTTGCACTCAATTTAATTTGCATTAAAAATGTTTTGGGCATTGTGGAGGGATTTATGGATTCCACCAAGTCGAAATTACTTTCCTATTTACTAAATATTAGGTTGACAGATTTTCACGCGAAAAAGAATATTTAAAAAATCTCAAATTTACAACAAAAAAATATACAAACAATGCATTCCTGTAAAGGTCTGATGGAAAATCATTTACAATCATACCAGAAACAAAGGAGGGGGTGTTTTTTAAATACGACTGTATAGAATTTATATGCAAAATTTTAAAATAGAACAAAAAGTCAATTTTTAGAAATATATAAAGTTTATTATAGAAGAAGACATTTTTTGCACTTATTTTGCATGATTGAGTTTTGGTTTTATAAGGAGGTAGTTAGTAAGAATGTATATTAGGTTAGATCACAATAGGGTTGAGGTTTCAAATTGATCAAAACTAAACATGCTGATTTTCCTAGCAAATTGTTTTAAATTGTTAGGGATTTCGCGAAATGTCACTAACGCAGACAAAATACAAGGTTTGGACAATCATAATTTAGAAGTATCATACAGTGATTTATTATTTTATCTTATATGTTTGTAGCAATCATATTATGATTCTTAGGGAAACGATATGATTAATACAAACATATTACGGTTGCTGCAAACATATGTATATATGATATAATCATGTGACGCTCTTTAATAGCAAACAAAAAACTTCGCCTTACCTTAAATTTGACATTTGGAATTGTCTTTGATAGTTTGACAGAAATCTGACCAAAATTCTTTTTTGTATAGCTGTTTGGCCCGAAATTACTTGTTATAAAATTATTCTAAATTTTCTATCCAGCCTAATACAAATTTGTATGACGGTTTTGAAATAAATTTGTATTTTATAGGTTATGAAAGTTTTCGCTATATTTTTTTTTTGTTTGCCATGTTTATTTCTTTTCAAGTATAGTTTATGATCATACTAAATTGCTATTATCATGTATAATTTTCATAACGATTTATTTACATATGCAAAAATATTGTTTGCTTTTATTTTTTTATTTCATTTTTTTTTTTTATGTGAAAAAAAAGAAAACATTTTTGTTAACAATTTAGGAAATTTTCGTTACTTTGAGTGTTTTACTTTATAAACTAATTTGCATTTAACGTGTTTGTAGTTTAAACATACTAAAGAAATTAGTAAGGGTATTCACAAAATGCGAACTTTACCAAATATATTTTTAACTATAAGATTACAAAAAACCCAACGATAGAATTCAATTCAGATGGCGGAATTGAGTTCACGAGGTCAAAATACATAAGTTCAGTGGGTCCAGTTTTTGGGTAATTTTTTAGCCAACGTTTTTAACAATTCATTTCAAAAAAACAAATTGCTGTTATTCATAAGTAGTTTTTTTTAAACTTCACTTTTTTTAATTGCCAAATCCCTTACTTGAACACCCTTAATATTTTATTCATATTAAAAAATTTCTTTAAAAGGTTGGGTCTTAAGTTTTTGTAGCATAGTCAAAATCATTTGACTTAAATGTAAATTTCCCTTTTATATTAATAATACAGTTTAGGCGAAAGTGACCAACAAGACAAGTTGTTTCAAAAATAAAAATCAAGTCATAAATTAATGTCATGTTTCCTTTGCATTTAATAACATGTTTGAAGCAAAATACAACGGCTTTAAACAAAAGCGAAAATTTATTCTGACAAAAAAAAATAATAAAAAAGAACTTAATTAAATAAAGGTTCCACAAATTAAAATCTTATAAAAAATGAAATATTTTTAGATATCCTGTTTTTGTTTTTGCTCTGATTTTTAAGAAAAAGAAAAAATAAAAATTATATTAAATACTTCATGTCACACTTAATAATTAATAAATCACGTCAAGGGCGGTAGAAGTTTTTTGCATAAACTTTTCTTGTACATACCACCAAATGTCAAACGCACATTCCCTCATATTTTTATAATTTACATTTTCATTTTAACTCCCTCAAAAATTTATCATGATATCAAAAAACCTTAAATAAGTTATAAACAAACACGACATTTACTAAATTAGAAGAGAATTTTAAATGTTTAATAAACACGCAGTATATGTGTGTTCAAAATGATGAAGAAATTAATTATTTTTTTAAAAATTTTACTCAATTTAGAAAGAGCAGTATTTTGTTACATATTTTTTTTTGTGAGTGTAAGATATAGGGTGATTCAAAAATACATTAAATATATTTAAAAATTGAAATTTTTTTAAAATTTATAAATTTTTTCCCCGAGTTTAAAATAACTGCTCAATAACACATCCCGACGAAATTGGACCTATTTTTAATTTGCCTGTACTTTGTGCTGGTTCCGAATCTGTTTTTCAATTTTTTCAAACAGCTCGCGTTTTTGTGCAAACCGTTGTTAAAAAGTCGAAAAAGTACCGTTCTTACCAACTATATTTTCAAACACTTATTTTAGAGCCTCAGTTGTTAGCACAAACTTAACTATATTTAGTGCGAGGATTCCAAAACTGGTATTTACTTTTTTCTGAAAGCTTTACACTGAGAAAAATATGGAGGAAAAAAATTTGAGTAATCACTTGTTTAAATTTAAAAACAAAAATAGAGTAACTTTTTAATTGCCGCAATTAAAAAGTTACTTAAAAATTTTAAAAACAATTTAAGTAAATAATTTAATAAAAATTTAATAGTTTTTTAATTGAGAGTTAAAAATCTCATAGTTTTTTGAATTCTCGTTTAGTTTATAGTTTTTTGTGTATGTATATGAAAGTATGTAATCGTCTTTATAAAATGTTTTTGAGACATAAATTTGTTTGGTAAAGTTTGAAAAAACAAGTTTTTTGTTTTTATTTTTTTAATTAAAAAAAAAAAAATAAATAGTAAAATTTTGAGTAAATTTTTAATTGTGTCAATTAAAAATTTACTCAATTTTTTTTTAAATATTTAATACATTTTTATTAAAAATGTACTCAATACTATTAAATCGTTTACTGGTGCAAAATTGAGTAATTTTTTACTCAATAGTATTAAAAATTTACTCAAATATTTTTTTTATTTTTTTCTGTGTAGTTTTTATGTTATAACCAGGGACAGAACCTTCATGCACTAAAAAACTATGTTTTAGGCGCCTAAAATATCCACTAAAAAGTCTTGAAATATGCAATAAAAATCTTATATCTCATAAATATCCACTTGTTTTTTTACTTTTATTTAAAAAACACATATCATTTGAATTCAGTTATTAAAAAAATAAAAATTATCTACAAAAAATTTATAATTTCTTTAACACAAAAAAAAATATCATAAAAAAAATCTTAAAAATAGTAAAAAAATAGCTAAAAAACTAAAATTTTCATAAAATATTACCTAAAAATATGCATTTATAGCGAAATAATAGCAAAATATGCAAAAATATGCATTTTTAGCAAAATGTGCAAAAATATGCACTAACGAATCGATGCCATTTTAAAGCAAATTCTTTGATTCACAAAGATATCTTGGTTATGCTGTTCTATGACCAAAGGGGAAAAACATGCATTTGCATGAAAGTCCTCTCCTTGGTTATAACTAGGGATGCCAAACGGGATTAACTTTGAAAAATCCCGGGATTCGGGATTTTGAAAATTTAAATTTCGGGATCCCGGGATTTTCGGGATTTTTTCGGGATCCCGGGTTTTTCGGGATTTTCGGTTTTTTTGGGTGTTTCCGGGATTTTTTATTTCCTATATAAAAAAATATAAGATTTATATAAACTTACATATTTTTATTTGTCATATTTTTATGTAAACATGTACCTAAAATAGCTGAAAAAACAAAATATACCACTGTGCAATACGATTTAGTATATTTAGGCCAAAAAAATATAAGTACCATTTATAGACCAAAACTTCTGAGGTGGTTTAAGAACTTAGCTCGAGTTTTTTTTATGGCCCACTGAAGTTTTTAATTTGTTTTCAAAAGCGTTTGGGAAAAGTAAAAAACATGTTTTAAATCTGCTGCTAACCAGATAATGTTAGTACTTTTTTTAGAATATATTAATCCTCTATCTCCATTTTAACGGGTAATTTTTGTACTTTTTTTCAAATATCCTAACAGAGCACCACTAAACCGTGTGTAAATTTTCAACTGAATTTTTAAGTTGCATCAACTCAAAATTCAGTTCCTGCTAATAAATTCGGCTGTGAGAACTAAATTTTGTAGTTGTTTTAATTAAAAAACTGTTTTGTCAACATAATTCAGTTGTGACCACTGATAATCAATTGTGACAGCATATACATATGTAAAAATTTCGTCAGAATTTTTGTTGCATCAACTGAATCTCAGTAGCTAATCATCAAATTTATTTACAAACATTTTTATTTTGTCATTTTGCAGATTTAATAAGGCTTTTACGGTTACGATTATCAATAGCAATATTTAATTTTTTTTTTGCTTTGCAAAATCGTAAAGAACATTTTTAAACTTGATTTTAATAAGTGATACTTCAATTCATTCAAATCCGAATTGTTTTTAGTTGAAATTTTCAATGTTTTAAATTTCGGGATTTTCGGGATTTTTATTTTTTAAATCCCGGGATTCGGGATTTTATAAATCCCGAAAATCCCGGGATTTTCGGGATCGGGATTTCCCGTTTGGCATCACTAGTTATAACGAAAGAAAATTTCGAAAAATCGTTCGCATCATTTCAGCCAAACCACTCGTCTGATTGACTATTAAATGAGAAACGAGGGTCGCGCTGAAAACTGAAATAATTTATACTTAATTTAAAATTTTTTTTAATTATATTTCTAAGGCCGCTGTTCCAAAAAAGTAATTCATATAAAAAATGTGAAAATGAAAATTTTCGAATTTTTTTGGTGCTCTAGATTTCATTTCCGAGCTTTTTTCGATTTCTTTCACATATATAAAGTATGGTAAAAAAAATAATGCACTTTTTTCCTTATAATTTTTTATACCCACTACTCTAGTGATAGAGGGTATATATAAGTTTGTCATTCCGTTTGTAACACCTCGAAATATTGGTCTAAGACCCCATAAAGTATATATATTCATGATCCTCGATCGATTTTAAGACGATCTAGCGATGTCCGTCCTTCCGTCTGTCTGTCTGTTGAAAACACGCTAACTTTTAAAAGACTTTACGGAGGCTCCTGAAGTTTGGCATATATGTTCGGCATTTACCTGGTCAGGTTGGTATTACCATCCAGCAAAATCGGTCTAGTGGTTCAAAAGTTATGAGCAAAAGACTGAATTTCGGCAAGGGTTTTTCATGAATTTACGAGATAAAACACACGGTAACGAACGACAATCCTGAGAGTGCTGAAGTGAGGCATATATATTAGTCGTTCCTCTGTCCCGGTTCGATTCAAATCTCAGCCAAATCGGTTCATTGGTTCCAAAGTTATAAGCAAAACCCTGAATTTCTGATTGGTTTCACCTAAAATTCACGTGTTGAAAACCCCGAGTTTTAAAAAACAAACTTTAAAAACAATTATTAGCCACAAAATTACTTTACAGAGTATTTTTGTCACTCAGAAATATTTTTACACTAAAAAAAAATTACACTCGAAAAAAATTTTACACTCAAAAAAATAAAAATAAGTAAATTATTTTTTTTTTACAAAAATGACAAAAAAAAACGTTTTTTACTCAAAATTAAATAAACAAAATTGTTAATTTTTTTTACATTAAAAAATTTACTATCCTTTAAAAAGGGCATTGTGGAGGGTATTCATAGATTCGGCCAAGTCGAATTTAACTTTATACTTGTTAAATTTAAGTTATTTAATTTCAACTTCAAATAAAAACATGAACATCAAAACACCAAACTCGATTTCACGTGATTCGGAAAATTTCCTGTGAATTAAAAAGTTGTGAAAGAACGAACAGAAGCCTTACTTGATTTCTTCCAAGTTCAAACATTTAAAATTTTAAAAAAAATGTTTTAAATTCAGTTATCAATTCATTTTTCCAACGACCCAAAAACAAACTAAAATTTTTTAAATGCAGAAAAAAATCAAAGATTTTTTGACCTCCAATTCTCAGAAATTGCTCCAATAAAGCACAAAAATAATGTATTTCTATCACTAAAGTCTTCATGCCTGAAAAGTTTGTATGAAATAAGTGCTCCTCGTAAGCACATACATAAATGCTACAGTTTTAATGTCTGAATAGTAGAAAAAAAATTCTGAAAATAGGAATACACCATTTCCAATTGTATTTCAGAAATTATCAATTGTATTTCAGAAATTATCAATTGTATTTCAGAAACTATCAATTGTATTTCAGAAATTATCAATTGTATTTCAGATATTATCAATTGTATTTCAGAAACTATCAATTGTATTTCAGAAATTTTCAATTGTATTTAAGAATTTGTCAATTTTATTTCAGAAAATATCTATTGTATTCCAGAAATTATCAATTGTATTTCAGAAATTATAAATTGTATTTCAGAAATTGTCAATTGTATTTTAGAATTTATCAATTGTATTTCAGATATTACCAATTGTATTTCAGAAATTTTCAATTGTTTTACGAAGGTTAGTTTCTGAAATACAATTGAATTTTCTGAAATACAATTGATAATTTATGAAATACAATTGACATTTTCTGAAATACAAATTAAAAATTTCTGAAATGGGTCATTATTAGTGAAATCAATCATGAATATTCTTGACCCCCTCCGATATTGATGAAATTTGGTTAAGTTCTTACACTACGTAAAAAACTAACAAATGCAAATTTTCAGCCCTCTAAGTCAACAGGGGCCGAAAATACGGAGGGTCAAAATTTCCCCCAAAATCTCCCAGTCGCGACACTTTACACCGTAAAAACTTAATATCGTTGGTTCTATTATAGCTAGAAAGCCCATTTTTGGTTTGTTTTGAAGCTCATAATATGCTCTATAAGACCTACCATAACCAAAAAATTTTCGAAAAAAAATAAGGGTTACCTCCCTTATTTTAAGGTTGTGATAAAGGGAGGAGAAAATGGGGATGATGGTATCCCCTGATTTTTTTTTTACTTGATAAACTTATAGAGAAGGTCCTAAAGAATATACTCTAAAATTTTTAAGTTGGGACAACAATGGGATCACTCAAAATCAAAATTTTTCACAATTTCCCCTAAAATCTCCAAATCGCAACACTCTTGAACCTTAAAAATTTAATATCATATGTGCTATTGTAGCTACAGAGTCCATTTTTGTTTGTTTTAAAGCTTATAGTACGCTCTACAATACCTACCTTAACCAAAAAATTTTAGAAAAAAAGGAAGGGTGCTCCCCTTATTTAAAGGTCGTGGCAAAGGGTGGAGGAAATGGGGGGAAAGTATCCCCCGATTTTTTTTTTACTTGGTATTCTCAAAGTGTAAGTCCTAATGAACATATCCTAAAATTTTTATGTTGGGACAACAATCAGATCGACCAAAATCAAAATTTTTCACAATTTCCCCCAAAATCTCCAAATCGCGACACTCTTGCCCATTACAAATTTAATATCGTAGACTGTATTATAGCTAAAGAGTCCATTTTTGGTTTGTTTTAAAGCTCTTAATATGCCCTACAATATTACTATTACAAAAAAAAAAGATAAAAAAAAATTAGGGGTGCCTTTTGTATTATAAGATCGTGGCAAGGGGTGGGGGAAATCGGGGGATAGTATCCCCCAATTTTTTTTTTACCTTTTTTTTTAGAGATTAAGTTCTAGAGAGCATATCCTGAAATTTTTATCTTGGAACTCCAATGGGAGGCGCAAGAATGTCGCGATTTGATGATTTTGGGGGAAAATTTTGAAAAATTTTGATTTTGGTCGATCTGATTGTTGTCCCAACATAAAAATTTTAGGATATGTTCATTAGGACTTACACTTTGAGAATACCAAGTAAAAAAAAAATCGGGGGATACTTTCCCCCCATTTCCTCCACCCTTTGCCACGACCTTTAAATAAGGGGAGCACCCTTCCTTTTTTTCTAAAATTTTTTGGTTAAGGTAGGTATTGTAGAGCGTACTATAAGCTTTAAAACAAACAAAAATGGACTCTGTAGCTACAATAGCACATATGATATTAAATTTTTAAGGTTCAAGAGTGTTGCGATTTGGAGATTTTAGGGGAAATTGTGAAAAATTTTGATTTTGAGTGATCCCATTGTTGTCCCAACTTAAAAATTTTAGAGTATATTCTTTAGGACCTTCTCTATAAGTTTATCAAGTAAAAAAAAATCAGGGGATACCATCATCCCCATTTTCTCCTCCCTTTATCACAACCTTAAAATAAGGGAGGTAACCCTTATTTTTTTTCGAAAATTTTTTGGTTATGGTAGGTCTTATAGAGCATATTATGAGCTTCAAAACAAACCAAAAATGGGCTTTCTAGCTATAATAGAACCAACGATATTAAGTTTTTACGGTGTAAAGTGTCGCGACTGGGAGATTTTGGGGGAAATTTTGACCCTCCGTATTTTCGGCCCCTGTTGACTTAGAGGGCTGAAAATAAGTGTGCATTAGTTTATCACTTAGTGTTACAACTAAACCAAATTTCATCAAAATCGGAGGGGGTCACGAAAATTTTTAGCTATTTTTGATTGATTTCACTAAGACTGACCCAAATACAATTGATAAATTCTAAAATACAATTGATAATTTCTGAAATACAATTGATAACTTCTAAATACAATTGATAACTTCTGAAATACAATTGATAATTTCTGAAATGCAATTGATAATTTCTGAAATACAATTGGAAATGGTGTAGTTCGAAGACCTAGTTATTTTTACTGAACTATTAGATATAGGTCACGACTTTTCGTTCATTCGTTCATTCAGATCTTTTTTAAATTTAGTTATTTCGTTCATTCGTTTTTTTATACGCTTCATATCTTTATATCCTGTTTTTGATATTCCCATTTATTTGCTATTGCTACATACAAAAGCTTACACGAGTTTTAAACATCGCTTGTAATTTCAGAAATAGGGAGTAAGCAAAACATTGGGATGTTAGGGGTTATTTTTTAATGTTAAAAATTCTGCGCCAAAGGCTGATTTTTGGTATTCTTAAAAAAATATTCCACTGTGCATCAATTATTTCGTCTGACCCTGTATACAATTATTTTATATATAAAATGTTAAAAAATTGTAAATAAAAGCTGATGTTTTTATAAAGTAAAATATGATAAATGGCGTGGTAATATAAAAAAACGGACAAACCAGCAGGCGGTAATGAAAAAATTGGACGGTTGGTTTTATTTTTGCTTATTTTTTTACAAACAAAACAAAAAAAAAAGTTGAACTTTTGTATAAATAACATTTACATGAAATGGAGTCCTTTACATAAACAAAAATGATTTAATTCTAAAGTTTTTGTTGAATTTTGAATAAGGGGGTTTTTTTCCTGTCCAAAAGAAAACTTTTGTTTATTTAAAGTTTATGAGAGTGTGTGAGTTTAAATAAAAATATTTGTATCTTTTTTCGACTTTGAGCCAAAAAAAAAAAAAAAAATACAACAAAAATATATAAACAAACACAAAAGGAAAATTGTCACACCCAGTGACCTTAATTTTATAGTTAAGGGTGAAATTAAATATTAACCAAAAATTTATTATTTTCCACAAAATACAAGTTGAACTAAAATTATTTAAGTAGACCGAGGTTCAAATCTTACGGTAGTTTTTGAAAATTTGGAAAACAGGCAGCATACTCACAACATTTCTGACAATTTTTATATCATAGAAAATTCTTTAAATTTTTTTATATAATTTTTTATTTATAATTCAAAAAATGTTTCTATATTTAATTTATTTACTTATTTAATTTTAATGTTTATAAACTTCCCTCTTTTGTGTTGTTGTATTGTATGATGATGAACTTATAGTTTTTATCTAGAAGTTGTTATCAGACCTTGTGTAACGCATGAATGAATTTAGGTCTTAAATAAAATTGGCAAAAACGTAAAAAGGATCCCCTCAATTTTTATTCTTCTTCCTTTTTGTTGTGTATACAATTTAACTAACTTTCATTTATAACTGTGTAAATGACTCACAACAGTATGGATGTGTATTAAGGTGGAGCGATTTTGTATGGAGAATTTTTTTGATTTTGCTAATCGTCGTGGTCAGAATAGCTGCCTTTTTGGGTCAATGTTAAAACAAAATATTAGAAGACTTTGGTGGCAAAGTTTTGGGTTTCTTTTTTGACTAAAAAAAAAATATATATTTGGATTTTTTTGATGAAAATGCTTTTTAAAAGTAAAAACTTATTTAAAAGAAATCGTTAAAAATAACTTATTTTTTTAATTAATTACACAAACCCAAAAAATAAAATTCTGACCCCCAGACCAAATTTCAAAAAGAAAAAAAAAAGAAAAAAAAAAGAAAAAAAGGAAAAAGGGGAAAAAGAAAAGAAGAATGAAATTTTTAAAAAAAATTTCCAAAGGAAAAAAATCTTAAAATCCAAAAATTTTTAATGGGAAAAAAATTTTAATTTTTTGAAGGAAAAATCTAAAAAAATTATAGGGAAAATCTGGAAGTTTTTAAAGGAAAACTGTAACTAAATTTGGTACACACTAATGAATTAGACTTTTTCTATAGGAAAAATGTCTCAGAATCTGAGACTTTTTCTATAGGAAAACTCTCTCAGAATATGGGGCTTTTTCTGTAGGAAAAATGTCTCAAAATCTGAGACTTCTATAGAAAAAGTGTCTCAGAATTAGAGACTTTTTCTATAGGAAAAATGTCTCAGGATCTTAGACTTTTCCTATAAGAAAAACGTCTCTGAATCTGAGACCTTTCTTAAAAGAAAAGTGTCTCAGAATCTGAAACTTTTCCTGTAAGCAAAATGTCTCAGAATCTGAGACTTTTTTATAGGTAAAATGTCTCAGACCTGAGTCTTTTTCTATAGAAAAAATGTCTCAGAATCTGAGTCTTCTTCTACAGGAAAAATATCTCAGAATCTAAGACCTTTTCTGCAGAAAAAATGTCTCAGAATCTGAGACTTTTTCTATAGGAAAAACGCCTGAGAATCTGAGACCTTTTGTATAAAAAAAAATTCTCAGAATACGAGAATTTTTCTATAGAAAAAAATTTCTTAGAATCTGAGACTTTTTCTATAGGAAAAATGTCGCAGAATCTGATACTTTTCTATAGGAAAAATGTCTCAGAGTCTGAGACTTTTCTTATGGGAAATATCTCAGAATCTGAACTTTTTCTATTGGGAAATTGAAAAAAAAAATTCTCAAAATCTGTGACATTTTTGTAGAAAAAAGTCCCACAGTTTGAGGCTAATTTAGATGCAAAGGGTTGCACAATTTGAAACATTTTCGCATTTTTGTTAAACTGTTGTTGAAAAATCGGCTGCAGTTTTTCAGAAAAAAACTGCTAAATTATTTGATATTATAGCTTTTTTTGAAAGAAAAGTATCCCTTTTGTTTGTTGTCCGACAACGGTGAATTTATGATTTTTTTTAATCGAAGTTAAAAAAAAAATGTCCCCCAGTATTAAAAGCTGTACCCGTCACTGCCAACAATAGAATACAATTTTGATGGAGGAATCAAATTCAGAATGCCAAAACACAAAAGGATTAGTAGGTCTAGTTTCTGGGTCAGAACCTATTTCTGATCTGGAATTGCAGACACAAATGAAGGAATTTGTTGGTAACCCTTGCGAAATAATGTAAGAGACAAAAAAGTTGAAAGAAAGTATGAAGTGAGGTTGAGATTGCTAGAAATAGAATTGCAGTGTTGGAAACTGTCAAAATTTATTCTGTAGAAACTATAAATATTCACATATATAAAAATCAGTTTTCATTAACACGACAAACCGACATTTAAAATCCTACTGATGATAACACTAACTGGAGTGTTTGAAACCGGTATGGGAAATACTAGAAATGTCTATAATTTTTAGAAATTAAATTTTTCTTCTGCATATTTTCAACTTGAACCCTTATAATAATATATTTTTTTAACGTTGTTCGGAGCTTCTCGATTTTAGAGTCAAAAGAGGAACCCTATGATATTGCCCTACAGGTACGATATTTATTATGTTAATATCGACTCTCAAAGGCAACTGTTCCAATTCGACAATAAGCGAAACCGAAAAAAATAACATCGCTTCACCTTAATGTGTAGTCGTATGTACGAAAGACTAAACAAAATTAAAAAAAAGGAATTGTCTAAATTGTTCGTTCCGTAACAACACTCAGAGAAATATGTTAGAAAAAATATTTAAGCAATGTTGTGTAATTAAACCTTTAAAATTTACAGAACATTTTTCAGAGGATGTTTTTAATTTTTTTGTTTGGTCAATTTTTCTTTAAGTGCACCAAGGTTCTGAAGAAACTACTAAACTTAAAAAAAAAAAAAAACATTTAATAAAAAGGAATCTGAGCTACTTTCCTTAAATAAATGAATATTTTCGTAAAACCAATAAAAAATTATCGTATTTTTTTAATCATTTTTTAGTTTTAGGAAACTTTTCATTTAATATAAACGTTGAAATTTAATATATAAAAGATTTACCAAAAAATCATAAACCTACAGAAAACTAACTTCGGTTCCTTTACATAAAAAATTCATTGATTATATGAAATAATAAATTTATAACATCAAAGAGTTTTTTTGCAGTGTAAAAGGGAACATACGAAAACTGAAGACAGAGTAACAAACGTTTAGAACTAAAAAAAAAAAATTCAAATTGTCTGCTGTTGCCTTTGATATGATAAGAATGTAATTCTTTTTGTTGTTGCTGTTGGTATTACATTTTTACTAAAGTTAAAGGAGAAGCCAAAGTTTTCTTCCTTTTTTTTGGTTCCAATGCTATTCAATTGCCACGCGTATGTTGTAGATATGTGCTTTATAACCACAAAATACAATAAGTGGCATAAACACATACATACATCAGGGTTGTTTCATTAAGATTTTCTTACTTTACTAAACTCCCTAAAGCTTTACTTAAACCATGGGGCTTTTTTTCAGCTATAAGTGATTTTTTGTTAAAGATAAAAAAGGACACATGTGTTTCTTTATTTAAGCATTGAAAATTTAGGGGTTTATTATTAAGTTTTTGTTTTTCTTTATTAAAAAGTTTGGTATAATTTTAATTTAACTTAAACGTTTATTGAAACATATTTTAATAAAGTTGCGTTTAACTTATTTAGTTGACGCGGAGACGTAAAATGAATTTTTATTTTTTTGTAGGCTCATTTTCAATTAAAACATTGTTGTACTAACAAACAATTTAATTGTATTGGAAAAAAATAATTGTATTTTTTTTTAACAACACAATTTTTATACTACAATTAAATTGTTTGTTAATACAATGAATTTTTAATTGAAAATGAGCTACCTACAAATATTTTTTTTTTATTTGAAGACAACAGGAATATTTTGTGGTTGGGACAAATGAAGTTTAAATTTGGATGCAGTAACAAATTATTGTATATTTTACAAAATAAACTGGACATACAGATCGCTTTATCAACTTAAAATCGTTTTAGGCTAATGAATATATATGCTTAATGTAGGGTGCAAACATTAAAATATTTACCTTATTTTTTGATGATCTTCTCTTGTTATGAAGATGGTCCAAAATCTGAAAAAAAGAAAAAGAAATAAATTATTTCGTGAGGTGATGGTATAACTGCATTCAAAAAAGTATGTTGATTCAGCATTAAATTCTACTAAGGCCCCAAATCGAGTCATAAGGGTTGAGATACTTCCCTTGTAAGTCAATATTTTGAGTTATTTGTAATGTTGGTAGTTTAGTTTCTCGAAGCTTTTTTCTTTGGTCGTTTGGTCTCCTACTTTAATCCAATACTCAGGGGATGCCCCCTATTAATGCAGTGCATTGTGTTGGTATTTGGAAAATATGTTATGGGGAGGAGGATAGAGGAGGTAGCGTTTATGGATATGGGAATTCTTCTGTGGGGAATCAATTCCACATACGACTTGTTCGACTGAGAAACGAATTTTCTCTGTAATACGTTGTGCGATTCATTGGACAGTCGACAACAAACGGATGTGATCTACTGGATTGACGAATGTTACGAACGTACACCCAAGTCTCGGGAATAAGTTCACCCATCTCAGCAGAGCGCTTACCATGATAATATCGGTAGAACTATTATGCACAACCCACGTTCCGACGATGCTCCAACGAATCAATAGAGTTGGATACCCTACTGTCATTGATAAGCTTCAACGCACTCCTTTGCACCCGGTCCAGAAGCTTTAAAATAGATCTTGAAGCCCCTGTGCAGATATGGGAGTTGTACTCTAACTTCGGTCGGATATAGGCGGTATAAATAGTAAGGAGATCAGACGGAGTGAACTAATTATTGCACTGTTTTAAGAACCAAAGGCACTTGAATGCTTCTTTCGCCACTTGAAAAACATGTTGGTTCACACAGTATTTTCATGACCAGAACATTAAGAGTATCTGATTCTTCAATATTTATACCACCCATGGAAACAGATGACATTGATTCCACAGATCGTATGTGGGCAACATACAACATTGGGTCTTGCGATCATTAAAACCGACCTTATTCGCGTGACCACACTCGGAGATTGTAGACAGGCCATGATTAAACGTGTCATTCATATTCTGTCTCGTGGCTTTAACCTCAACAAGGCTTGGCCTATGCATAATAATATATAGGATTCAAAGTTTGACTGAGATAATAAAATTTTTTTTTGTGTAATTTTTTTTTTTTAGTGTAAAATTTTTTTGAGTGTAAAATTTTTTTCGAGTGTAATTTTTAAGTTACCAATGCTTTTAAAAATAAACAAGTTTAAAAAGCATTGCTTTAAAATTAAACAAATTTGAAAAGCATTGTTTAGTTTAGAGATGGGCGCGTGAGTGGATTTTGACTCACACTCACTCACGCTCACGCAAAAAAATAATCGAATCACTCACTAATCACTCACGCAATTTTAAAAAACTTACTCACGCTCACGCGTGACTCACGCCAGATTCAATCACGCTCACGCGTGAGTCACGCAAAATCTACTTACGCAATAAAATTTTCTTAGCAAAAAGAATAAAAAAAAAAATTTAAAAAAATTTAAAAAAAAATTGGGCAAATCAAAAAATCTAATCACGCAAACTCACGCAAAAAATATATGACTCACTCACTAATCACTCACTCAGATTTTTTTCAACTCACACTCACTCACTGACAATCACGTGATTGAAATAAAAATCACTCACACTTACGCGTGATTCACGCGTGATTCACGTGAATCACGCAAATCACGTGACCAGCGCCCATCTCTAGTTTAGTTACCACCAATGCTTTTAAAACTTGTTAAAACACGTGGCATTTTAGAAGAAACTAATCTGAAATTCAGGTTATTGCTTATACCTTTTGAACCACTGGACCAATTGAGCTGAAATTTAATACCAAACAGACCCGGGGAACGGCAAAGATACATGCCAAGCTTCAGTAATCTCATTATTGTCTTTCAAAAGTTATCGTGTTTTTTTATCTCGTAAATTCGCGAAACACCCCTGACCAGGTAAATGACAAACATGTATGCCGAACTTCAGTAGCCTCTGTAAAGTCTTCCAAAAGTTAGCGTGTTTTCTACGGACTGACAGACAGACGGACGGACATCGCTAGATCGACTTAAAGTCGATCGAGGATCGTAAATGTATATACTTTATGGGGTCCTAGACCAATATTTCGAGGTGTTACAAACGGAATGACAAACTTATATATACCTTCTATCACTAGAGTGGATTGTATAAAAAAAGAATAGGAGAAAGAACGGAGTCTTGAGGTACCCCTGAATTAAGCTAAAACTAGTCGGATGAAAGAAACCCCATCCATAACAAGACACATAGTGCGGTTCCCGAGAAAGCTCGATATAAATCGAGAGAAGTCAACGTTCCGCAAGAACGCTAATAGATCTCCCGTCGAACGACTTCTACGAAAGCCATACTGTCGATCCCAAAGAAGTGAATTGGACTCCAGATATTTCACAATATGGAAATTTAACATGGTCTTCATTTAACTGCACGCGCCCGAAAAAATATCTTGGACAAAAATTTCAGCAATAATATTAGCTTTATCAGCCGTATCATTCATTATAAGGGTTGGAATTAGGGTTGCCAGATACTAGAAGTCAAATAACTGGACAATGGAAAATTTTCAGCTGGATTTTGAAAAAGTAACTGGACCCATACATTTTTTTTTAATAATTAAAAAAAAAAAATCAACCGATTTTCATATGTGCGATACATATTTTTATTTTGGACTAAATGGCCGTCTCTATTTGCCACGGCAAAATGTACCTTTTTTAAGCATTTCTATTACTTTTTCGTGGATCTCAAAATGCTGATGTTTAGCTCGTGAGAATTGTGAGATTATATTTTTTTTTTTAAATAACCCAACAAAATCAAGTCGTCAAATCTGGAAATCTAAGAGGACAGTTAAAATTTCCTAGACGTGCGAAGTCAAAAAGAAATAACAAAAAAAAAAAAATAATTGTTAAAATTAAAGAAATCCTTTTTCAACTGGACAAATTGTGTTTTAACTGGAAACTGGACCAGACCTCAAATAACTGGAAAATCCAGGCCATTCCAGGCCGTCTGGCAACCCTAGTTGGAATAGACGAACTAGCATTATTCCTTACTCTTTTAACAAATGACCAAAGGGTCTTACTACCCCACGAATCAGCAAGGACCTTAGCACGCAGACGCTGTTTGTATAGAAGTTTTTTTTTCACGTCTGAGTACCCTGGCACATTCACTTCTCGCCTGTTTGTGTAGCTTATCAGTAACAGGGTCACTGTAAATTGCCGAATATAAAAAGGATGCAGAAATAATAAGGTGATCTGAGTTGCCTAAAGTCGCAAGTAACTCAACTTCGTACTTGTAAGCGTATTGTCCCTCGGGAGACGTGTGGCTGGAATGGCGTAGCCAGGAAGAATTGTGGACATTGAAATTGCCAGCAACAACAATTTCACTGTCCGGGAAATTCTTGAGGATCTTAGTGAAGGAGTCCGCAACGGAGTCAAAGGCATTATGGGACCCCTTCGTTTCCATATTTGGACTTCTATAGAAAAACCCGAAATGGAGAACTTGCGACCTAAACTGGAATTTAACCCAGAGGGTGTTAAATTTCGCACTACCACCATTGAGATGTATCCGAAGCTGGTACGCAATAGTCCGGTAATCTATGAGCTAAATTTGCAGCCTTTTTTGTAAGAACTTTAAATACTATTTAATCCACTAGGCTCCTTACAATACAGTTAAACCCATTCAGTTGTTTATTTTTAGTTTTATTAACACTTACAACAAATCTAGCAAGCTCTTATGGTTTTTATTGGAAAATTTCTAACATGAGTTATAAAAATAATAATTCCAATATCTTATGTCTAACATCAAAACTGTCTCTACTTAATAGTTGTATGTATTTGAATTTTATAACAGCTTAATCTACATCTTATGAACAAAGTCAAAATCATGCGTAGGTGATCTTAAAGTTTACAGCGAAACTAACAAGCAACTGCAAACAAAGTGACAGTAGCTGTGTTTTTTTTAATTATATAAATTTACAAGTCATAATTTTTTTGAGATTAAAGTTTTTGACACCTACAGGACCTTTTTTTTAAAAAAAATCCTACTGTAACAGGTTTTCAACTGTATTCTGAAAGGTAATAGATTCTTTTTCAGTGGGCAATAATTTCCAAAACAAAATTGTTCTTAATTAAATTGTTCTTGGTCTTCTGAAACAAAAAATTATCCTGGTCGAAATCGTTTATTTTAATTCAAAACTGAATGAATACCAACCAAATTGTTCCGAATGTTAGATTTTTTTGAATTACGATTTGCAATACCTTTCGGGTGATATGTACCTTGGTTCCCAAGGTTTGCTACTATTTTTATTTTAATACACATGTTTTAAAAACTGAAATTTACCTTGCCATCAAATTTCCAAAAACAAAAAAAAAATGCACCTAATATAAAATAAAATAAGTCAGCATTTATGACTCAACAATAACATTAACATGATGTGTAAAGCATATTAAACAGTTTTAATAAATGCTAAATTGCGGATGCAAAAATTTTCTGCAATTTATATGAAAATATTTTTTTTTTTTTCAAAAATACGCCAAAAACAATAAAAAAAATACACAAATAGAAATTTATGAAGTTCTAACCACCTGTCTGTGTGACTATTTAAGAAATAACTTTCATGGACAACAAACAAAAAAAGCTAAATATTAAGGATATTCACAACAGATTTTTTTTCGTTGTAATATTAAGAAATTATAAAATTTACATAAAATTACTTAAATATATTTAAAAAATGGCACACTTTCGCACTGCTTTTTTAATATTTTTCTAGTCAAAAATTGGCTGAAAAACGTTGTTTTCCTAAATTCATTGCAACTTTTTATATTTTCCCCCATTTTCAACAATATTATTAAATTTTTGACAGCGTTAAATTTTGAACGTGAATTCCCACAATAATAAAAAATTTGCACGTTATCAACACTTTATGTTTTTGTTATTTGTACAGTGGACATGACATGTTTTTTCAGATTTTTTGTAGTCTGTGCAATGCGTGTCAATGCAATAAACTCCGGCTGCGTTATTAATAAAATATTATACAGTAAAAGCTCTAAGGAAACGAAAGTGGCAAAATACAAAAAAACTTGTTACGTTTTAATTATTATGCATACTCCACACCACTCTGTGGTACAAGGTGTAATAAGACTATTGGTAGATTAGTCTGACAGCCGTTATTAATAGGATTACCCGCTAGTCTCATCTCATCGTTATGACACTCAGGGTTCCCATACTGTCATGGACGCATGAAAAAAGTCTAATTTATCCGATTTCTTCCAAATTTGGAATATTAGCTGGAATCGACCAATGGTGTAAGTTTGAACAGATCGTAATACTTTAAACTATCATACAAACTCCTCAACCAATATTCACTCTCTAAAAAAATAACATTGCAAATTTTTGTAACAAATCCTTTTAATAAACCTTTTACTGTTTAAGTATTTAATATGTTAACACGTATGTTGTCTCTATGTAGGAGCACTGTGTTTAACTGGGTGGAGAAGATTCATTTAGAAAATCTAATGACAACAGCACATACTCCTACAAAGAACTAAATGTATGTCTGTTGCTTCATTATAAAAACAACTGTCAGTTTAAAACCGTGACTTTTTTTAATAAATACTAAACTCGTCATAAAAATTATTGTGTTAAATATTAAATATGAATTTTTTTCCTTCGTTTTCCTTATAAGTTTTATTTTTTATGGTTAAAAAAAAATAAGTTTATGACAAAGTGTTAATAGCTTTTCTTTTCCTAACATATAATTTTGAAGCCAGTGTTGCACCACTGACTGACTGTTATGTGTCTACCTACAATGTTGCATGTTTTAATGATTTTATTCTAATATTTTATTGTCATATTTATGCTACAAGGGATATGTATGTGTTTATTTGTTTTATTAACTTAATTTTTTTATGACATTTGCTGTTAATTGTTAACAGTTTTAGGTTTAATTGTTTTTCATTTGGTTTTGGATCAATTTATGTATTTTTTATGGTTTAGGGTGTGATTTTCATGATTTTATGACATGAACAACTGGAAATAGAATGTAAGTAAAAACACTTTTTTTAAATCAATTGGTAACTCTTGATAGATACACTAACAAAAATTGTTGGTGTTGCAAACTAAACAAAAATTTTATAACTAGTACTTGGAATTTACATCTCCTTAAGAATTCTGAAATAGATTTTGTGGACAACGATCAAAAGACCGAATAAATACTGATATAAACTTGTTAAGAAATACGGTATTGATTTTACAGTCCGAATGTTAAACCTGAACCGGATGATATACGACTGAATGCAGGGATCAAATGAAAAAAACTGCATTTACAGTTTTTCATTTCGTGATCCTGTTTCCTTTAAAAAGAATTTCAAAGTTTTAAAGGATTACATTTCGTAAATTATTTAAATATTTGTACTTGTCTTATAATGTCATGCAAGATGCAAAAGAAGAATATTCGCTAATTTTTTTATTTTTGTATTTTTTCATATCAGGAAGAATTTCCTATCAAAACTTAACCAACATATTTTGTTAAACATTTTAAATAATACTGAAGGATACAGTTTTGAAAGGATATTACCTGCCTTTTTTTCCTGATATGTCAAAATAATTAAATGAAAAATTAGCGTAGATCCTCCTCTTTTATTTGCCAATAGCATCCTAGGAAAAGTACAAATATTATAAAAATATTTTACAAATTTAATCCTGAAAAACTTTGAAGTCCTTTTAAAAGGAAACAGGATCACGAAATCAAAAACTGTAAATGCAGTTTAATTTTATTTAGTGTCTAGTTTCATACGTACGACATTTTTTTTTTTGGATGGTGTTTTTAGATGACTTTTATTTTTCATAAATCGATTGCATATGATAATGGGTTAAGTGATGGAGTAAGTAGGCTTGAGTCTGTGGAAATTTTAATGTAAATCAGTCTAAGTCGTATATTTCCGGTAAAGCTTCGCGAATTACAAACTGATGAACCTTTAAATTATATAATAAATTGGTGGATTTCTTTCAAATTCTCTTAAAAAAATAATAAAAGGTTTAGAAATCTCTTATGTGATGTAGGTACTTTGAAAAATTATTTTTGGTTCCCAACATGGGGCTGACAATCCTTTCTAGTGTCCACTTTTGTATAAAAAAAAAGTTGTCACAGCGTTCTAATATTTATATTCTGAAGTGACAAGAGTTATTCGAAGGAGGCTAATTCTAATTCTAGTTTTACAACCACCTATTCTTTCTCAATGAAGATGTTATAACTAGCTTCTCTACCAGTTAACGCGATTACGTTATTGATGGTCTTGTCGGAAAGTCGTATTTTTGATCATTCTTTCCAGTGCTAATACATAGTATCTTGTGAATTACCCGACTGATGGTTTATTTACGTATCCATTAAACAAAAAATGTGACTCCTTACTAAATATTGTTACTTTATATGTAAATGGACCGCAATCTCTTTAATAAACTTTATCTGTTTGGTTCTAAAGCTTTCACTAGAAATTTGAGGCTTAACTTCTTGGATACTTTTGGCTTACATAAATGCATTAAAATGGAAGTTAGGTTGTAATATGCTGCTGCCATTTTCCGTCAGCACACATAGACTCTTAGGTCTATTGTGATACCACGGGACTGCAATAGGTTTCCCTACTGGTCCCTGCCGTTAAACCAATTTGAGCTTCTTATGAAGCTCCTAAGAAATTGAATTTTGAGATCTGACAAATCATAAAGATCGTGCAGCTCCCAAGATCCCAGTGAAGCAAGTCTCTGACAAGAAAGCACCACATGCAAAATCTTGAATAACTGCCAAACCCAAGCTTAATTATGGAACTTGCTCAAAGTCTAACGTATGGTGTTTGGAGGGAGCAATATTGGTTTTGAATTAAATCAAGGGAAACATTATGTACAACTAAGAATTGGAAACGGAAAACACTCAAAAAAAATTTTTTGAACACTACGTATGGAAATTTTAAATAAAACAGGTACATATATGCTAAGACGCAGTAAACACTGGAAAGATAGTGTTACTTCGCCGATCACAGGAACATATGTTTTGAACACTTTACACCGTGGGGTATCTAGAGGATTATTTATTCTCGACAGGAAAGGTCTAGTGATCTGATCTGATTACTTTACAGTAATCTTTGCTATCAACTTAGAAAGAAACATTTATCAGTCTCAAAAATATATACATTTATTGAAATTGACGCTGAAATTGCAGAACACGTTCTTTGTGAAGACCCGAGACTTAATGACAAACTAACTCCACATCTAGGAGGATATTTATAAATTCCTATTGTCATAAAAAATCGTAAATGGAAGTGGATTGGGCATACACTTAAAACGCCCCCATATGAAATATCACGCGCAATGATAAGGTGGAACCCGCAAGGTCAACGAGGTCCTGGTCGTCCACGCCTAACGTGGATAAGAAACATAAAAAATGATTATGAAGATATCGGAATGATATGGAACCAATTAGGTCATATGCTAATGATCGACAAAGTTGGAAAGAGTTCGTTGGCGTCCTAAGTTAAAATTGAACGTTTTATTTAACTTTGTTTACTAATCTAAAAAAATTTTTTAGAAATAAAGGAATTGGAAAAAAATCTCGTATAGGAATCAATGCCAAATAAGACCTTTCTTTATCAAAAACTTTTATTAGTCTAACTAAAAAACTGGGATGACAGAGTTGTAGTGGATGCAGAACTATACAAACTGTTTTTCAATGAAGCCCAACGCTCCCATTAAACTATTATAGGTTAGGTTGTAAGTGGCCCTACTAATCCCTGCCATTAAAATAATTTGAGCTTATGAAATTTATGAAACTCCTTAGTTATTGAATTTTGACATCCGACAAATCAGAAAGATCGTGCAGCTCCCTAGATCCCAGTGAAGCAAGTCTCTGACCAGAAAGTGACGCACAATGTCAGATGAAGTGTTTGATAGTTTCCAACTCCTCTTCATCCATGCAGCTCCGGCAAAAGTTATTTGACGGCACATTTAACTGCTCTGCGTGCATTCCTATATTACAGCAACCGCCGTCGAAATCTCTCTTCTTGGAAGCGATATCAGCTCACTTGTGCGCTTCTGACTAAGAAAAGAAATGTTTGCGAATGGACGCGATGATGTAAGAGAAAACTGTTTTTATTAAGGTACTAATCTCCCATCTGACACCTGAGCCTTGCTGACGTTAGAAACGGCAAGAAGCTTTGGCATACTCAAATATCATTTTTCCACCTAATATGCGGATCTTACTTTATTTGCACATAGCATACTAGACCAATGCTTATAATTTGGTCACCATGAACTATCACGCCTTCGAGAAGGTTTAAACATTGTTCTCGAGCAAAAAAGTTTTTAGATAAAAATCCAAAAAAAATCGTTGAAACCAGTATTTTAAAATATAAATGAGATAAAAAAAATTACGTCCAACTGGGGATAACATTGAATCTTATTCTTTAAGCTAAAAAAAGCAACTGAGATTATTATCCCTTCAAAATGTTAAAACTTTAGAAAATTAAAGAGATACGAAAAAATGGCGCCCAACAAGGGGCCAGCGTTTGATAAAATCATTTAAGTGACCACATTTTTTAGTTGTCAGAATCACAATATTTATTTGTCACAAACACAAAATCGAAAGGCGCAACAGTTCATCGGGATTTTTCTAAGGAATCTTTTTTTGTAGTTAATTCTCCATAATTTTTTGTGAGTGTAAAATTCGAAACTTTGTTGCATAAATTGTGCAAGGTGATAATTTTGTTTCACCTTACTTGGAAAACTAAACAAAATTGGTTAAATTATAAACGAATACAAAACTGTTAATTAAATCCGTTACAAATGTGATGGAATTTTTATAGTTTTAATTCGAATTAATTTCAATTAAGAAAAAGTATTTCGTAATTTGTAAAACAAAAACTTTTTCATATGAAATGTAAAGTTTACAAAGAAATTTCTACGAATTTTATATCTTTCCATTAAATACACAAAAAAAAACTAAAACATGTTTAAACTTTTTTGTAAGAGGGGTTTTTTGTTGTTATTAAAAGTACGTGTCTTTCTTGTGTCATTTTGTGCCAACTTTGACATATGTGACTTTGGTTGTAGTTTTTTTTTTGTATTTTTTTCAAATTTTGCGACATATTCTTGTTATTTAGTTGTTGTTTTTTTTTTTATATTATATTTTTTTTGTTTTGTTTAAGATTATTTTAAAAATGTTTTATTGCATGTTTTGCCAACATGTTCTAACTAACAAAGAAAACATTAACCTTTTTTGTCTTCCTATAAAACTAACAACAACAAAAATATCGCCGTTTGCCGCCAACATTGTTACCATGGTATAATGCTCTATATATATTATAAATTTTTTCTAAAAACTTACACAAAAAACCTTTGTCAAAACTGACAATTTTTGTTTTTCCTAATAAAAACACTTTAAAACAATAGCAAAAACAACAAACCTAAAAATCATCATATGCAAAACAGGCTAAAATTAGAGCATTTCTAATTAACAAACTAAAACAAAACAATTGTTTTATGAACGAAAAAAAAAAATAAACCCAAAAATATGATTTTCTTGTTATTTTCATAATTTCATATTTCTGCCGAGCTACCGTTGAAAAACTAAATTTTTATGGTTTTATGACACATAAACAATTCATCCATCACAGGCAATATGCACATTGTTAAGTCCCTGCCATGATGACAGCGCCATACCAAATTATTTGTATTTCATCCCTATATCATCATATATGCAAATGTTATGCAATCTACATACAGATATAAATAATATTCAAATATTAAAAACTAAACATGTGATATTTGTCGTCATTTTTTCCGCTCTAAAATATTTTCTTATTTTTGAAATATTATTACCGCCCACTGTGTATGTTTTGCTGTAACTTCTTTAATTTTGTATATTTGTAGTTTTTATTTTTTTTCTAAAACAAGAAACATCACTTTCAAGATATTTTTAGAGAATCTTCTTTTTCAAAAGTCGTCTTTTTTAATATTTTTTTTCTGTTTTAAGATTTATTGTCCTCTTTTATGAATTATTGACTACTTCTTGTAAATAAATCACAAAACTAAAAAAAAAAAAATTCTGTTAGTTTTTTTTCTCTATTGTGATTTGATGTTTGTGAACAAAAAATAAAACATTAGAAATTGATATTGATTTATGACTATTTTGAATCTTTAGTTGTTCATATGTTTGATTGTTTATGAATCCAATACAATTAAAACTATTTTTTTTTAATTTAAAGTTTAGAAATTGTGTAACACATACAATTTTCATACAGAGTTGTATTTCATGGGCATTTATTTTAAGTAATTACCCAGTTGGTAAACAAATCCCCTCTGACATTCTGCTGACCCTCCCTTCACTTAAAAAAGTGTTTGCTAAAAATTTTCAATTAAATCTATTGATCAACAAAATTTAAATGAAACATTAAAAAAATTTTTGTTACTTTCTTTAACTGTCGAATTACAAATTTCCAAGATACCAGATTTTTTCGCTTTAACTTATTTGAATAGATTAATTGAAAAATAATCGGTTTTTACTTTTTTTTATTGTCGGTTTTTACTTTTTTTTATTGTTGGCAACATATTGTAAAGCAAAAATATGAATTTTTTGATCATTTGGTCATAAGTTTACAATTCATTCGTGAAATCAATCATTATTTTGATTGACTATAGATAAAAAATTGATCAAAATCGAAAAAATTTTTGATTGAAAAATTTACGGATCTTAACGTAAATAAGTCCCCGGGGCCGGATGGCATATCAGCACTGGTGCTGAAACAGTGGTGTTCGACGCTAGCTCGTCCATTGGCAAACCTGTTCAGCTTTTCGTATCGCGCTGGAGTCTTTCCCTCGTGCTGGAAGGTTGTTAATGTTCAGCCAATCCCTAAAAAAGGTGCGGCTAACAATCCTGAAAATGACCGTCCAATTGCAATTTGCTCTGCGCTTTCAAAAGTAATGGAAAGCATGGTTCCCCAGCAAAAAAAGTGCGGAGTACTTCCATTTGGAGTGCTTTAAAACTATAACAAATGTAATGAAATACAACAAAAATAACAAAAAACACAAGAAAAAAACACACAAACAGTTTTTTCTGCTCCATAAAAAGTTGTTATTCAGCACTTAACTCATTACCTTCCGCGACACTCCCATACAAAAGTAAGTAGATATTCAGTAGATAAGAAGTACACCGAGCTTTCAAACAACTTCCACGGAGTAGTTCTTATCTACTGAATATCTACTTACATTTGTATGGAGGTGTCGCGATAGGTAATGAGTTAAGTGCTGAATATCTATGTATTCTGGAGTAGAAAAAACTGTTTGTGTGTTTTTGTCTTGTGTTTTTTGTTATTTTTGTTGTATTTCATTACATTTGTTATAGTTTTAAAGCACTCCACTGAGAAGTGGTAATGACTTTTTTTGCAGGGTAACTTCCACCTTGTTCCCTATTTGGAGACTAACTCATTGCTTAGTGATCGCCAGCATGGCTTCCGCAGGGGTCGCTCTACAGGAGGCGTGTTAGCGTTCCATTCGGAACGTTGGAGTCGGTCCATCCATCATTTTGGGGAAAGTAAGGTGGTTGCTCTGGATATTTCCAAGGCGTTCGACCGTGTGTGGCACGGTGCACTCCTGTCAAAGCTTATTGCTTTTGGTGTCGGTAATGTCTTCTCTCGATTTATTTCGAGCTTCCTCAGAGATCGCACTATACGTGTTGTTATAGATGTGGTTTCATCTGACGAATTTCAGCTAAATTCAGGCTACCGCAAGGCTCTGTTCTTTCTCCTTCTCTATTTCTTATTTTTATCAATGATCTTCTCAGTAAAACTTCCAATCCAATCTATTCTTTTGCAGATGACAGCAACATTTGTCATTAATTTTCTTTCGATCACAGGCCAAGCCTCGTTGATGTTGGGGGCAAAAGACAGATTATGAATGACTCACTCAATGAAGACTTTTTGGTAATATCTGATTGGGGTCAAACGAATAGAGTGGATTTCAACGATCCAGACGATCCGTGGAAACAGCATTGTTATCTGTATTTATGGGGGGTATCAATATTGAGGAATCGGATACTCTTGATGTTCTGGGCATGAAAATTCAGTGCGATGTCCGTTGGAACAAACACGTTTTTCAGGTGTCGAAAGAAGCATTCAAGTGTCTCGGATTTCTAAATCGGTGTAAGAAATACTTTACTCCATCCGATCTCCTCACTATTTACACAACCTACATCCGACCGAAAATGGAATACAACTTTCATATATGTGCAGGGGCTTCAGAATCTATTTTGAAGACCCTTATGAATGACAGTAGGGTATCCAACTCTGTTGACTCATTGGAGCATCTTAGAAATGTGTGTTGTGTTACACTTTTCTCTCGATACTACCATGGGAGGCGCTCTGCAGAGATAAGCGAGCTTATCCCAAGGGCTCGGGTTTTTATTCGTAATACTCGCTTTTCTTGCAGATCACATCCGTTTGTGGTCGAATGTGAAGTAGATCGCACAACGCATTATAGTGAGAACTCCTTCATCAGCCGTACAGGCCGTATGTGGAATAAACTTCCTGCGGAAGTCTTTCCTGTTACCTACAACGTGCAAAAATTTAAATCAAATGTTCACAAACACTACTCCATCTTTCCTACTTCCCATAACCGGTTTTCCTGATATCAACACAATGCACTGCATTTGTAGGGGGCAACCCCTGAGTGTTGGTTAAAAAAAAAAATTCTTATGTGACAATCAAAATGCATTAGATTTTCACGTAAGATATTACTTCGTTCAGTAATCGTTTATATGTATTGCCATATAGCAAAAACGAACAGCTGATTTGTTACTGCTACTTTTGTTGAGTTACCAGTTGAGTAATGAGCCCTTTAGATTTAAAACAAGAAACTTACAATGGTTTAAAAACTGACACTCAATGGGTATCCCTTAATCGTTCCGTGGTGTCACAATAAACCTCTGATTCTTTGTGTGCTGACGTTATGCGTAGCAACCACTTCTAATTTAATTTAACCCAAAGCTAAAAAAATAGGTTCATAATCTAGTAATTTTTTTATAGCAAATGTGTCTCATAATTTTAGAATTGTGTTTTTGTGGCGCAGTTTTATTTCTTTAAGGGGAAACTTTTCCCCATCGTCCAATTTTGGCTACATGCGAACTTGCCCAGCATGTAACCATAAGATATATTGGTGCCCAACTTCAGGGTTCTAGCTCTTTTGGTTCGTACTCCATTGTGGATATCACTAGAATATCTTAGAATCGATCGCAGATCAATGAAATATATACATTATAGGGTCCCTTTTATACCCTCCCACCAATACTGTGGTGGGAGGGTATAAAAACTAGCGGAATTGAAAAAATTAACAAACTGGTAAAATTCTGGCCTTCTTGAAATTTTTATATAAAAAAATGCGTCGGAATCTGCGATTATTTAAATTGAAAAAATATCTCAGAACTTTTTAGAAATGTTGTCTTAAACCCTCAAAACTTTATTAAAGAAAAAATATTTTAGACACGGGACAATTTAAAACTTTTAAATTAAAAAAATATCCCAGCATTTCCAAAATAGTTTGTATTGCAAATGTTTCAGGATCCGAAAATGCCGTAGTTGTAATTATATTTACCGTTCTCATGCATTGGAAATTTTACTTTACCTTCAAGAGAGCCTATGTGCAAGATTTTTAGAAATTTTGTAATCTTTGCCATTGTGGTCCTATGTAGCATATACGAGTATACACGCACTCGGAGTCTTTTCGAGATTTTTTGGCCTTCTTGAAGGCCAGCCACCTATGTGTGAAACCTACCAAAAAGTTATTAATCGATCAAATAAGATAAATAAATGTTAATTTATAATTTTAAATCAAGGCATTCGCCCACGGTTCGGGTTTTTGCTAAACTATCGGTAAACTCAGTTTAAAGATCTTTCCAGTAACATCAAATATCAAAAGACTGAGATCAAATGTTCATGAATACTACTTAACTTTTCTTTTATTATGGACTGTGGAGGTGGTGGTGAATTGTGTCCCTCGCTTTACATTGTTTTTGTTGAATCTTTTATATCCTTCGAAATGTTTTAGTTTTTACTAAAAACAAATTCGAACTTATTCTGAATTAAAAATAATTCAATTGTTTAACAAAAGTACAAAGTATACCTTCATGTTTTTAGTTACACAAGGGAACTTTTCCCCTCCTGGTCCGTGTGTTTTTTGTGTTTAAGTCTGTAAAGGGTCTTTATCGCGATTTCCAAGCAATAAGCGTGTCCAACCACATTCCAGAAAAGTAGCGTCGAGTCCGGTGTTTGATTTTTAGGGATGGATAACTTATCAATTTATTGACCCTTGATCTCAAAGCACTACATAGAGTTTTAAAATTTGTCAAAATCTAAACGGGAAAACTTCTAACCAATGGGGAAACAAAAATCTTACTACTCACCAAGCAAAAGGAAATTTGCAATGACATCTTGGATGTCATTGCCAAATCGCTAATAATTACAACATTTTATTTAAAAAGCTTTACATTGATATTTGAAATTGCTTTCTTACAAATAGTTTAAAGCTAAGTGCAAAGGCGATTCAGTGGTACTTGTTAGCCGGAGCACTGCATGGAAGCCCCACGTTGGGCGCCATTTTTGTAGAAGATCAAATACGGCATCAGGACGGCTTGTAAGCTTAAAATAACATATTTGACAGCCACAGATCAGATTAAAGTGTATGGAAAAATTGTAGGGCGTATCGAATTACTATCATTTAATGCAGCTTACTTTTAAAGCCAATATAGAAAATTGCATGCCGTTAAGGTATATTCTTTTTTGATTTTATCGACTCTTTTAAATATGCAGTGTTTATTGTTTTAAAATTGTTAAATACTGTATGATTTTGAAAACACCTCATTAAAGTAATTTGTTTTATTTTTTGTTAAACATGAAAACAACATTCATTTTTTCAATAAATTTATTATACAAAACTAAATTACTCAATTCCCTTGTTTTCACCTAATATTAAGTTTGTTAAAAGAATATTGAAAGCAATTTGTTACGCCGATTAACTTAAACGTTTCATTATATACAAGATTACATTTATGGGCTTCATAAAATGAAAAAAAAAATAAAGGAAAAAACTAAAAAAATAAATGTTTAAGACTGACAGGGATGGAAATCATAATGTGGTTAGTTAGTAGTGGAGCATCAGTTTTGAATTTTTAAATTCAAAAAGCTAACAATATGGTAAATGTTAAGCCGTTTTAAATTATTGAAATACAAAAGAAAAAATCAAGAAGAATTTCAATAGTAAATAGAATTTGTGGTATTTTATTTAGATATGAATAAAATATATATTTTAAGCTAAAGGATTCCATTGTATATCCTTTCGAAAACAAAAAAAGGAGCTAACTAAAAGCTAAATAATGTGAATGCGGTGTTTAAAAATACAAAAAATATATAATAATGGTTGTGCGGTTGGTGGTGGTGGTGATGATGATAGTGATATTTTTTCTTTCTTTTAATTTTAAGCTGTATATACATACAAATTCCCCATTTATTCCCATCACTAATATTATATCGTGGTTATTCATTCTATGGTATTGGGTTGCCATATATTATCATTGCCTAATGCTGTTTACCCACTAACTGCCCTTATAATCTTTTAGTTTTTTTTTGTTTAGCAGCAGCATGCGTTGCCGACGCTACGCTACGCTTGGCATCAAGATTAATTTTAGACAAAAAAAAATTATTTGAAATGAAAAACAAAAAGGAAAGAAATAAGTCAAAATGATTAATGTGTTTAATTTTTTTCTGTTTCGGTTCAGCTTTATTTTGAATCAAAAAAAAAATTAAATAACGTACGAGTAAGAAATGAAGAGGAGATCTCGTCTTCCTCTTCTTCTTATGCATAAATGTTTTGTAAAGTTTTAAATTTCACTTAAAAAAAAACGTACAAAAATACACACATGTGTGTTTAAATTCTGAGATGAATATATAGATTCATTGCACTAGAATATATAATTCAGAGTTTCTCACTTTATTTTATAGATGTAGCATTATAAAACTCAATGATCAGTTTAAAAAAATATCCTTTTCAAACCTTCAGATACATTGAAATCGGTTATGCAGATGAAACGCTCCAAACCATATCTAACAAGTGAGAGTGTTAAATTCGGGAAAAGCTCCTACCCCATTTGCACCCAGCTTTGCAAGCTCATCAGCTTTACGTGCCCTTCTACTATCTTATGCCCTGGTACCCATATTGGAGAAACGAGGTTATTGCCGGATAGTTCCTGAAGAGTCTCAATCAAGAACGGCTTTTGATTTTTTACATTAGCACAGAGCTTCTCACTAACTCTTGCTTGCGACCCCTTTTCAATATTTCAAATTTTTCGCGACCCCCCAGTATAAAAAAACAATAAAATTATTAACGTGAACTTTGACCTAATTTTTTTCAAAAACCTGAATTAATGGAAAAATTTGGAAACCAAATTCAGAAGTAGCATTGAAAGTTTAATCGAAACCGCGTGGTCACATCCCAGACGCATACCAAAAATTTTAAGCAAAAAACTTCTAAAAAATAAAACACAAATTTTTTGTACACTTTGACCTCAATTTTCTCAAAAATTTGGAAACCAGGTCTTGAACTACGGCATTTTATATCGAAACTTAATATCTTCATAGATTTTATATTTCCAAAAATAAAAGAAAAACCAACAGCTAAACCTGATCAGAAATAAAGAAATGTTTACCAAGAAAGCATTTAAAGTTCAATTTGGAGTAATTATAGATATTTTTTCAAAATTATTTACCAATGTTTCGTATTGATCAAAATTTTATTCGATCACGAATCTAGATCCGTTATTCGGATCCAGATTTGGAATCAGCATTAAAAAGCAAATCGAAAAAAGTGGTCAGATCCCAGACGCATCCGAAAATTTCAGAAACAAAGCTCTTTAAAATGCACAAGAATACGTTTTTTTGTTACTAGAAAAATTTGGAACCCACATTCGTAATAAGCATCGAAAAGTTAAAAGAAAACGAACTGTCAGATCCTACATTAAAAAAAAAAAAACTGTAAAGTTGGCAAAAAATTTAGTTAAATTTAATTAAAAAAACACCTGATTTTGAACCTACTAAATTTCTAGTTAATTTAACAAAAAATATTTAGTTAACTTTTCGTAGAATGAATGTAGCAAAAAAACAGTAATTTTAACTAAAAATTCAGCTGAAAATTTCGTAACATTTTTTATTAGGTGAATTCAGCTAACCTTTTTTTTAAATAAAAAAAAAAAAATATTTTTCACAGCGTTAAGTTCAGCTTAAGTAGGACTAATGAGATTTGCATAGGAGGCTACACAAGAAATGTTTAAAATTTTCGACTTGACAAAAATGTTACAAAAAATCAGCAAATTAATTAGTAAAAATTCGTAAACTCAATTTTAAAGTCAACAAAAAAAATTAATTCCAAATTTGTACAAAACTAGTATTTTCGTAAATCGAACTTAATTAAAAAAAGTAGTTAAAACGCTGATTTTAACTAAAAATTTGCTAAAAAGCCAGTAAACTCGAGTTAACAAAAAAAAGTTTGTTAACTTTACAGTTTTATTTTTTTGAGTGTAGACTGAGCTAGGGTTGCCATCCGTCCTCTTTTCCCGGACAGCGTCCTCTTTTTTAGGGCGTTCGGGGCAGTCCGGCTGCTTTTTCAGCAAGTGTCCGGGTTTGTCCTACTTTTTTCACTTTTCTCCATAATTTATTTTTATTGCATCCAAACTTTTAAGTTCTTGACATCGCAGTATTGTTGCTTAAATGACTTGGCATTACTTACTTTGCTTGCCAAAATGTGGAGCTTATCAGCAGTGATGCTTATTTAAAAAACGCAAAAAAGGCGTATATTTTTAATAAAAAAGCACTATGTTGGGGGATATCACAGAGTCAATTCTGTTCGAAAGTAGAATTGAATGTTTGCTCGGAAAACCTAAAACCAAATTATTATTCGGAATTATAGCACTTTCAATTACACTGCTCAACAAGCTTTTTCCGGTTTGAATTCTGATGAACAATTTTAGTAGTCTTTGATATCCTGATTCCAAATCTGTTCACCAAATTTTTCCATCATGTCCTGATTTTTAGTTATCACGGTTGAAAATGCGAAAATTAGCGATTTTTCATTTTTTGATAGCCTGCACAGTATGAGTGTCTGCAGACATTCTATGAAATTAAAATCTGGTATAAAGCGCTATAGTAGAATTGGGCTATGGTCTCCAACATAAGATTTTTTTTTAAATTATTGCGTTTGATTAGGTCACACCTGCGTTGAATGATACTGTAAAAATTACTATTTTTTAAAATTTACATTAGATTTTTGTTTTTTTTTTAAAGAACAACTAAAAAAAATATTTTACAAATTGGAGTTTTAAGAGAAACTTTTCGTATAAACCGGAATTAATCTTTGATGGTTTTAAAAGCCTATAAAAAATATTGAACTTTTTAAGAGTACAGATTAAGAATCAGCAAGTCAAAATTTTCTATGAGTCTTCAAACCGAAGCCAAAAACCTTCGATTTGTTGAGCGTTGTTATTAAAATGAAATAGACGTAAATTATTGGAATTTGTTTAATTCCCTTTCCGAACGGAATATAATCTGAGAAATTTCATCGACATTTATAATCGCTTTTAAAAATTTTCATATCTTTATTGGTTGCAGTATCGATTGCCAACAATGGGTTATGGTGATTTTTTTAGTAGGACTGAAAATTTTTAGTGGGGGAAAATGTCCTCTTTTTGGAGGCAAATGTCCTCCTTTTTTGAAGCTGACGTCCTCTTTTTCTCAAAATGTAAATGGCAACCCTAGTTTATCATTCTCTCAGATTCTCAAGAACCTGTTTGGCTGACACATTTATAGCAACTATTTTAGCCTGGAAAATGGTACAGCTGAAGGATAAAATAAAATATTTCTGATGTTACTGTGTCCAAAATTTCGGCGTCTGAGCCAATTTGACTTTTTCAGTCTAAGGCATGCCTTATATGCCTCCGTCACCCTTAGCAAAGACGTCATTTGGCAGTAGATTCTGCACATTTTAATATACTGCCATTCTGAAGACATTTTCTTTTCGACGTCTTATTGTTAGAGGAATTGCCCACACTCTTAAAAGAAACATTCAGTGCTGAAAATAATAAGACATTTCTTAATGGAATCACTGTGTAAATTACCTCAGTGACACATTTTCCAACTGGGGGCGATAAAACTTTTCAATTACACCATGTTTTTGAGAAATTTGAAATACATAAATGCGTTTCTAGACGCATTTGACAACGCATAGCAGGGCAACCCGATGTACTGACGACTTAAAAATAAGACAAGGGTAAAGCTCAAACATTACTCTTTAAGATGCATAACTCATTTTAACTGTTGGAGCACCAATTGTCTTTTAATAAGCTTTTTTCCCCCAATAACTCTTTTCGATACTGTGGAATAAGACATCATTGAAAGATGAGTGGTGCCCAAAGGGTTAAGGTAACTTACCAACTGAAATCTGCTTCTTAAATAGTAATGTTAAAGGTTTACCCTAGACTTATTTTAAAGTCGCCATCACAACGGGTTCATCCGCTATGAATTTCCAAAAATGCAAAAAAGGCAATTTTTTTGAACTTTGACCTTTATTTTCTAAAAAAACCTGATGTGATGAAAAAGTTTGAAGACCGGACTTTTGACCAGCAGAACTATTGTAGTCAAGTGTTTAGGGTCGCATCCCAGACGCATTTTCGATGTTAAGTAATGTTATCTGAAAATATTAAGAAATGTGCCCCCTCAACTGAGGAACTCTGTTATAATGGGTTGATGTTATTTTGTAAAGTTTTCTTGTTGTTTTTCTTTTTGGATTTAAATTTTTCGGTTGCATTTTTTTATTTCTCTCAAAATAATAATGATGATGATATTCTTGTTTTCTTATTTCGTGTATTTTTCAATATTTTTATTTTTTGTATTTCTTTCTTATTTTTGAGAGGGTAATGTATCATTTTTTCAAAGTTGTAATTCATATTGGACATGGCATGTGTTGCCATGTTTTGCATCTTGCTTCCTTCCCTCTCTTTTTTTTGTGAAAAAACTGTTGTGTGTGTGTGTGTATGACCAAAAATCAGTGTTGCCACTTTCTGGATAATTATCCAAAAGTGGGACAATTTCAAAATCCTTGGATAATTTTTGGATAATCATATTTTTTGTGTAATTTTTGTGTAATTTTGCCTCAACAAAGTTCCAAATTTTTTTATCATTTTATCGACATTTTTGGCTTAAAAACAAGGCTCTAAAATTTTTTAAATTAAAAATTTTTCTGGACAATCCCTATTACCAAATCTGAAAACTGTTATTCAATATCATTTACTATCCCCATATTGGAGGCACTTTTCCCACGCGATAAATGTTGGCAAGATGATTTATAATGATTTTTGCACTTAATTATTACAATTATATCAATAATTAAACCTATTATCATTATTAAAAATTTATTTTTATCCACGCCTACAAAAGGACGTGGACTGAAAATTATTTCATTTGTTGAACAAAAATACAAAAAAATCATTAAAAAATTTCGTTTTTCAGAGGTTGGTTTAGTTTTTCAAGGGGAAACATTTTTCCACCTGGACCGATTTGGCCCAATTACGAACATAGCCAATCTTCAGGAGTCTAGATTTTTTTAATTTTGGACTGCAGTATGTTTTATACAGACGGACGGACGAAGAATGTCTTAGAATCAATCAAGGATCAATAATGAAAATTTTCTTTAAACGCTCTCTGACCGATATTTCAATATTTTAGTGTCCACAACTAATATAACGTCAACATTTTTAAGGCAATAATTGCTTGGCAATTTTTCTGAGCAACTATTGCTGGCAATTAAACATCAAAATCGTACGCCATCTTTGTTTGGAATTCATCAAAATAGACGCAAAGCGGTTTTTTGTTAATTTTGCATACGTTATCGCTTATTGCCACCAAAAAAATCAGGTGTAGACCAGGGGTTACAAACGGAATGACAAAATAAAAATTTTTGTGTAATTTGTGAGATTTTGGATAATTTTTTGTGTAATTTCCCATTTCGTTGGTGGCAACACTGCCAAAAATTCATATAGCACATTTATTCAAACACACATAAAAGATCATACAACACAAATGGCCATGCATCCCTGAAATCAGACACAAATCGTACAAACACACACATTAATGAAATTTACCAAATTTTGCCTTTAAATATGGCTGCTTAGACAAATGGTTGTTGTTTTTGTTGGGTTTTCTATTCTATTAGACAGACATGGCGTTTGTCATTTAAATATTTTCGAAAGCCAAAAAAAAACATTTAATTACAAGCAAATACATTGTTTGAAAGCAATTGAAAAAACCACATCCTTTTTAAATTTCAAGAAATTTAAATTTTCCTTAAATTTTCTTAAATTACCAAATATATTCAATTTAAAATTTCTTTTGATATTGGTAGTCGCCCCACCATCATCATCATCCATCCTCCTCATCATCATCAGTCGCAGCACCAGCAGCAGCAGCATCAGTACCCAGAATGTAATAGAAAAGACACCTTGCTAGTTTAGAGCTCCTCTGCACAGACAAAATAGATTACATTGGTGCCAAGATTTATGGCTGTGATCAAGTATTTCCCGTTTTTTAAGTATTTTTTATTTTTCTTTGCTATTTTGCTAAAAATCTTGTATAAGATTTTCTTGTAGTTTCTGGCTCTTGTTGTAATTTCATGTGTATTTAGGTGTTTTTTTGTAAGTCTTCTTATTTATTTCGTTGTTGTATTTCAAAAGATATCAACGTATGAGTGTATTTGATTGTAGTTTTTTTTTCTTTGAAAAATTCAAAACAGCAAAAAAAACATATTTTGATGTTAAAGATGTTGCAAGTGAGAAAAAGAATAATGTCTTTTGGGTGTATCCATAATATGTCGAAGTCGTAAATATTCTACTCTACTCTTGGTACACGAATAGTACAAGATCTTTTCAAGTTGCATTTACATTTTGATGGATTTAAAGATGCCAAATAATACAACATTAATATGTGGTCTTTAATGTTAAAGACAAAAAGGAAATGTTTTTGGGTTTTCTTTAAAACAGCAAAGAATTAAATATTATTTTAGAATTTCTTATTCAAAAGATAATCAACAAGAACTAACAATGTGGTGCCTAGATCACTCAAAAAGTAACACTACATCGAAAATGCGACTGATGTGAGCCGCTATTTTAAACATTTGATTACAATAATTCTGCTTGTAAAAAATCTGTTCTCCGAATTTTTGCATCACATCAGGTTTTTGAGAAAATTGAGGTCAAAGTTCAAAAAAATCCACTTTTTGGGCAGATAAACTCGATGTCATGGCGACTTAAAAATAAGTCGAGTGTAAAGCCATAACATAACTCTTTAAGATCCAGTAAACACTTGGTTAGTCGACTTATCCCTTTGGGCACTAATTGTATTTCAATGATGTCTTATTCCCCAGTATCGAAAAAACGTTTTTGTGGGAAAATACCTTATTAAAAGACAATTGGTGCTACAACGGTTACAACGACTGATCAAAGGAGTTATGCATCTAAAAGAGCTATGTTTGGGTTATGCCCTTAACTTATTTTAAAGTCGTCCGCATATCGGATTCATCAGCTATGACTTGTCAAATAGTCCAAAAATTAGATTTTTTGTATTTTAAATTTCTCAAAAAGCTAATGTAATGGAAGAGTTTGGAGACGGAATTTGTGACCAGGGGATAAAGTATAATCATGCTTATAAGGTGGCGTTCCAGTCGCATCAAGTTTCTTTTCATATGATTAGTAGCAGAAAAAAACGTTTTTGGGAAATAGGACATCTTTGAAAGTCAATTGGTGCCACAATTTTCCCAAAAACCTGATGTGATGGAAAAGTTTGCGGACCAGATTTGTGGTCACTAGAACTTCTGCAATTAATGGGTTATATATGGGGCATTCCATGCCAAATCACTCACTTTTAGGCCCGACCCCCTTCGATTAATTTTATTTTTGGATATGTTTTAGTACGTATTAAATGCAACTTCCAGCCAAATTTTCAGCCTTTTATACCAAGGTGGTGTTGAGTAATCAATTTTTCAAAATGGCGATTTTTTTCAAAAAATGAAAAAATTTAAATTTTCAATCAATTTTGACCACTAAAAAATATAGATATTTTAAAAAAAGTTGGACAACGTTTTGTTGGTATTTAAATGTAGTTTTAGAAAAAAAATGTGAAAAAATTATTCGAAGTAATTATCACTTATTTTTTGACGTTTAAAAATCAAAATCGACTTTTTGAAAAAGTCCGAAACCTTCGATTTTTTTGTAAAAAACTATAAGAATTCTACTCTAAATTATGCAACTTTTAAGCCATAACTCGAGATGTGATCACAATTCTTTCTATTTTTTTTTTAATTTTTAAAAATGCACCTTTTATGTTTTGGCTCTGATTTATTTTATATGGAGCTCCAAAAAAAAAAAAATGGTAGATACTGACCCTAACTTACCCTAAATATATTCATTTGGAGGTAAATATACGTCTCACAAAAATTTGGGACGATCGGACATGTGTAAGGCGCTTAGCATGGTCCTTGAAGTTTAAAAAACGGATTACAAGGAAAAATATGAATTTTTTTCTGTTTTCGCAATTTCTTTAGTATTTTAATTTAAGTTTTAATTCAAGTGATTACAGAATTATGATGTGGAGTAAAATGCCTTTCTAATAAGGTACTAAAAACTAAAATCGGTTGAAAATCAGCCAAGTTATTACAACTTCCCCAGGTATCTAGCGTGTGCCATACAACTTGATTAAAAAATACGAGGCCCTTTTTTTAAATTTATTGAAATTTTCTACTGTAATAACATTTTTTCATTATTCATGTTTCAGTGTAATATTTTTTTGACTTTTCCAAATTTTAAAACAAAAAAAATATTTTTTTTTTTTAAATAGAGATTTCAAAAGGGTGTGGAAAATGCAGGCATTTTTAGCACTAATTTAAAAAATGTTAGCAAAACACAATATGAAAAATACTTGTCATCTAATAACATTTGAACTTGAAGAATAAAAAAATGTTATTACAGTAGAAAATTTCAATGAATTTCAAAAATCGGATTGTATTGATTAATCAAGTTGTCTGCCACACGTTAGATGCCTGGGGAAGTTGTAATAACTTGGCTGATTTTAAACCGATTTCGGTTTTTATGACCTTAATAGAGAGACATTTTACTCTACATTTCAATTCTGTAACCATTTGAATTCAAAATTAACTTAAAATACCAAAAAAATTAAGAAAACAGAAAAAAATGCATATTTTCCCTTGTAATCCGATTTTCAAACTTCAAAGCCGATGCGGCACGCCTTACCCATGTCCGATCATCCTAAAATTTTCTGAGACGTATTTTTACACCCAAGTTAATATATCTTGGGGAAGTTACGGTCAATATTTACCAAATTATTTTTTTTGGAGCACCATATAAAATAAACCAGAGTCAAAAAAAAAAAAAGTGCAATTTTCAAAATTTGAATAAAAATAGAAAGAATTACGATCACATCTCGAATTATGACTTAAAAGTTGCGTAATTTAGAGTAGAATTTTTTGACATTTTTAAAAAAAAATCGAAGGTTTCGGACTTTTTCAAAAGGTCGATTTTAATTTTTATACGATAAAAAACAAGTGATAATTACTTCGAATAATTTTTTCACATTTTTTTTCTAAAACTACATTTAAATACCAACAAAACGTTGTCCAACTTTTTTTAAAATATCTACATTTTTTACTGGTCAAAATTGATTGAAAATTTAAATTTTTTCATTTTTTGAAAAAAATCGCCATTTTGAAAAATTGATTACTCAACACCACCTTGGTATAAAAGGCTGAAAATTTGGCTGCAAGTTGCATTTAATACGTACTAAAACATATCCAAAAATAAAATTAATCGAAGGGGGTCGGGCCTAAAAGTGAGTGATTTCGCATGGAATGCCCCATATATATATATATTAGAGTGTCCCTTATTTTGGAAATGTTGGAAATCTTGAGACGGTACCCGCTCATTTTTTTCCTTTTGACTTAAAAATAACTCAGGAAAAATTTTACGCCCCTAGGACCACGCCTTCCCTACGCGACGGGGCCTTAAAGAGCGGGGCCTAAAAAATCATTTTTCCATACAAACCAAAAAAATTTTTTTTTTATTTTTAATTTTTTTGTTATTAATTATTATATTACTTGGTTTGCTTATTCACGACAAAAAATTTGATTTTGGAGGGATAAGTCTTTCAGCGCTAAAAAATTTTTCGCAAAAAAAAAATTTGGGCGGCCGGGGTCCTACAGTAAAAAATTTTTAAAAAATATTTTTTTTTAGTTTTGACCAGCAACGGTTTTAGTTGCTATGTTGCTTTAAATGATATATATTCCAAAAAAAAAATTATTCATATCTGTGACATCTTTATCTTTTTCGAAAAAAAAAATTTTGAGCCGTAGGAATCCTACGGTAAAAAATTTTTAAAAAATATTTTTTTTTAGTTTTGAAAAGCAATGGTTTTAGTTTTTATGTTGTTTTTAATGATATATATTCCAAAAAAAATATTGTTCATATTTGTGACATTTTTATCGTGTATCGAAAAAAATCATCAATGCATTTTTTACCCTTTTTTAGAACACGATTAAGATGTCACAGATACAAAAAATATTTTTTTATGAATATATATCATTTAAAGCAACATAGCAGCTAAAACCGTTGCTGGTCAAAACTAAAAAAAAATATTTTTTAAAAATTTTTTACTGTAGGACCCCGGCGGCTCAAAATTTTTTTTTGCGAAAAATTTTTTAGCGCTGAAAGACTTATCCCACCAAAATCAAATTTTTTGTTGTGAATAAGCAAACCAAGTAATATAATAAATAATAACAAAAAAATTAAAAATCAAAAAAAAAATTTTTTGGTTTGTATGGAAAAATGATTTTTTAGGCCCCGCTCTTTAAGGGCCCGTCGCGTAGGGAAGGCGTGGTCCTAGGGGCGTAAAATTTTTCCTGAGTTATTTTTAAGTCAAAAGGAAAAAAATGAGCGGGTACCGTCTCAAGATTTCCAACATTTCCAAAATAAGGGACACTCTAATATATATATATAAGTTCCCGTTGATCCTATAAGGAGCATAGGGCCTCAACAAAAGTTCTCCATTGGGATTTATTTGATGCCATGTACTTAATTTCACCTCAGATTTTACCGGCTTTCGCAACTTCCTTCTCTATCTGTCTTCTCCATGTATGTGCAGGACGACCCTTTCTACGGCTTCCTTGAGGGTTCCATTCGATTGCATTACGTGCAATATCATCATGTGTTTTTCGAAGGGTGTGTCCAATTCAATTCCAATTAATGGGTTAGGTCGTGGCAAAATGTTTGATTGAAAAAATATTCACTTAATCACCTATTAATTTGGAGACTGATATAACAATTTTCTTCATCGGAGGAGTTTCAATCAAAAAATCGATTGAAACTTCGCTTCTCGTGATTGAAATTCGTTTTCAATTATTTCTGTGATATAGAGGGGGCTTTTAATAATCCCAGATTTCATAGTTGTGGCATTGTCTAGTCTGGGTGTGAAGCGAGGGATTGTTTTAATGGTGGAAAATTTACTTGACAATACACGTATAACGTCTAAATTTGGAGCGTCTATCATATCTCGATCTGTCAATAGAGGCACACCATTTTTGAAAATTCTTTGGAACCTGGCACTAAATACAATGCTGCTTGTATTTAGCGGTAAAGGGAAAGTACCTGCCAACTTGTAGGACATTCTTCAGGGTTCTCTGATAAATTGTCTAAATTGGCAAGAAATTGTGGTATGTTAGTTAATCCTAGTAAAACAGAGCTTATGTTGTTTTCGAGGAAAAATAAGATTCCTGCATTAGATCCTATTGCTCTGGACGGCACTGAAATCGCCTTCTCAGATGGAGCAAAGTATCTTCAAGTATTTCTAGATAGGAAGTAGAATTTCAGTCGTAATATTGAGGAACGGGTGAAAAAATAAACGATTGCTTCCAGTAAAAGGATCATTGGGGTGTTAGACTTGAAATCATTCATTGAATTTATACAGTAGTGGTACGTCCAATTCTGCTGTATGGAATCATTGTATGGTGACCTGCTTTAGAGAAAAAAGGGAACTGTGTCTTTATTACGAAGGTAATAATTCATAATTGTGCTCTTCATAATACACCTACGGCTGCATTAGAAATACTCCTTCGCCTGATACCATTGGAAATATTGGGTAAGCAGTATGCTGCTACATCGGTAATTCGACTTAATAGCAAATTACAATGGAGAAGCATCAATTGTGGCCATAGCTCGATTTTGAAGAAGATAACAATACCACTAAATGTGGACTGTGCTCCCTCTATGAACCTTTTTTAACGCCACTTTTCCACTATGATAACAACCAGGGAGTCTTGGATGAGATGCATTCCAAGTAGCGGAGCCTCCATACATCTTTACACATATGTATCGAGGCTACACGAGCAAGTGGGCTTCAAAGTCAATTCGGAGGAGCTTCGGTTGAGCCGGGCTCGAAGATTGCCAGATCATTGCAGTATTTACCAGGCAGAGATGCTGGCAATAAAGGAAGTGGCTGACTGGTTGAGTTGCATGGCATTATCCACAACTGCAGTCAACATCTATTCTGAGAGTCAAGACACGGTCCAGTCCCTATAGACAATGTTTCTAAAAAAATATCTGCCCTTAACTGCCGGGCGTCTACACAGAGAAATCGAATTTGCTAATTTCCATCTTAAAGTCAGTTATTGCAAGAAAAAATCGTTTGGAACATTTGCATGTAGATCGTCACAGCTTAATTCGGTTGTTATACTTGATTTTAAATTGAGCCAACCAAAAAATTTGGTTGTCACAGCCAAATATAGTAGCAGCGACCGAATTTTAAGCTGATAAAACTTAAAAATTCGGTTGGAAACTTTTTTCCTGGGTGTAGTAAAGAGTTGGCTTAGCAGTTGGACATGCAGCTAATATGGGTCCCACGTCACAGCTACATTCCAGGGAATAACAAAGTCGATGCATTTTTAAAACTGGGAACTACCTTACAGGTTCCAACGGAATTAAGTGCATTGGTATGTCTCTAGAAATTTGCAAGTGAAAAATACGGCTTTGTTTCGCGACGGAGACTAATTAGAGATGGGCACATGGATGGACGTGTGAGACTACACGACAGATTTGGCCTTCTTTTAATCAGGCGCACAAATAACCTGATATTGCCTTTCAAGAGGAGAGATTTCGATGGTGGTTGCATGGATAAGGAGGAATTGGAAAAAATAGAGCTCTTTATCTGCCATTTCCCAGCACTTTTTGGTCAGAGATTTGCTTCACTGGGATCTAGGGAGCAGCACGATCTTTTTGATTTGTCGAATGTCAAAATTCAATATTTTAAAAGTTTCATAAGGAGCTTAAATTGGTTTAACGGCAGAGACTAGTAGATAGGTATCACAACAGACCTCTGAGTCTAACTGTGCTGACGTGAAGCAGCCACTTACAACCGAACCTTAAACTAACCTGTCTTTGTCAAACTAATTTTTAAACTTCTTTTGTTTATCGCAAGTGGAAAGGTGAACCACGCCACACCTCCTCAGCGCCGCTTTCACCAGCAGGGTAAACAAATTAGATGTGTTTCATTTAGAAGATATTTTTTAGTTATTTTACAAACTTATTCTTTGAGTGTAGCCTTAAATATTTATACGAATGTAAAAAGATATATTTAATAGTATCTAGTTTTGTTTGTTTACATTTATCATAAAACACCTTTCGTTTTTTCAAAAACATTTATCTTTCTAATAATTTTCAATATGGTTGCAATATTCTTTTGTTGCAACACCACTGCAGTATATTTTTTTGTTCTTTTTACAGACAGTTAAGTTCAGCCACCCTTATAACGTATTATCTACTATTTTTTATTGTTGGAAGTGGTTGTTTTTTTTTTTCATAAAATAAATTTTGTACTCTTTACCTAGTTTGAATGTAACAATAAAGTTATAAAATGCTTTGAGAAAAATATGGCAAAAAAATTTATTTAAAAAAATTTAAGAAATGACGACTACACTGCACAATAATACTTCCGTGAAAAAATCAGAAAATAGGTTTTTAAACCTTCCCAACTATTTTTCTTCTAACAATAAGTCTGTGTTTTACAACGAAGGCATCTAAAGTGTCTACTTTAGAGCATCATTTAAAAGATGTTCAGACATATATGCATGTATGTTTATTTTTCACCGGAATGGTAAAAACTAGAGTTGTGCTTACTAATTCATTTCAGTGAGTGAACATTTTAGTTCAGTACATCAACTATTTTGAGCGAACTATGTTTAACAGTTCGTTCAAAAAAACTATGAACTGTAATGAATCCTGTTGAAAAAAAATCAAAATTTACGGAAAAAAGGAATAAGTAAATTATAGTCCTGTTGTTGCGTTAGCGTATATACGTTAACTCAAAAAAATATGTTATAATATATTTTTGCGTTTCGTGTAAAATATAATCGATTTGGTGTTTATCACTTAGCGTATATAAGCTTAATTAAGGCGTGGATAATTATCCACTTTAGTTCTCATACAAAATTTTAGCGCATACAATTTAGTATTTTAGCTCTAAAATTTACGCGAAAAATAAAACCAATTGCGTGAAAAAAGCTGAAACAATCTTTAATAATGTGATGCAGCAACATCCGCTTTAGTTCGTAAATGTATTTATTTAATTTAGGACCAACTTTTTTTGATATAAGATATGAAATTTAAAAAAATTTATCAATAACCGATTTTCGTCTTTTCGATTTTTTAAGCTCTAAATAAAGAAAAATTAAATGCCATTACCAAATTTTGTCACCATTTTTGCAAAACCTAAATCTATTTGAAGCTGGACGTAGAAAAAATTGCATACTATACTTCGTGTATCACCCTCATTCTAGTTGTTTCAGTTGAAAAAGAAGTTGTGGTGATTTGATTCCTAAGAACATATGAAAAAGGTACTTCAAAATCATTTTGTAGCATTTTTGGAAGTGATTTTAAAAGTACTTCCTACGGAATATGAAGTTCGGCACCTATCGCTACTTTGTATGTAGTGAAACCACTAATTTTTTTTGAACCACTTCGTTTATTTTTTGCTGGGTAGATTTATATAATTATATGAAGTCATATATATTTATGTATAACCTCAGATAAGAAAATGGAGCCATATTAAATCTTTCATATACTTAGATCTGAACATATAAAAACTCATATATATTTTAATATGATTGTATCAAATTAATATTATTACATCAAAACTTTTTTACCAGGGAATACATTTATTGTTTATTAATATGAATTTCTGGAATTACAAGCTATGTTTGCAACTCGTGTAACTTTTGTAAGTTGTAATACCAAATAAATGGCATTATCGAGCTGTAGAGAAATAAAGTTACTATAATCTTAATGAACAAAAGAACTAAATGAATGAAAAGTAGCGACCTAGGTCGTATAGTTCAGTTAAGTGAACAAGGCCTTTGAAGTAGTTTATACATTAATGACAGAACTCTAGTAAAAAACCTTCCCTTAAAGGCTCGTTACTTAACTGGTGAAGTAATCAAGTAACAAGTTTGATCTTACGTGTCAATAAAAATGCATTAGTTTTTCACGTAACATGTTACTTCGTTCAATAATCGTTCATTCAGAAAATTATGTAAGTTACTACATGTTAGTTGTTTGTATATTTTACAGTTGTTAGTTATTTCCAACTACAAAGTCAGTTGTTTTTGTATGAAAAATATCAAACAACTATTTCTGTTAGTTATTTTAAGTAGTTTTTTTGAATAACTAACAAAAAAGTACTGTGATATAGTAACAGTTATTTAAAGTAGTTAATTTTATTTTTTTTATCTCTGAAAAATTTTCAAAGTTTTTTTCCAAAAAATAAAAATAAATTTTCGTTTTTTTTTTATTTTTCACAACTTTTATTTTTTTTTTAAAAACTTTTAAAAAATTTGGTCTTCAATTTTTGTTCTGAAAAATTTTTTGAAAAAAAAAAAATTTATAGATTTATATTTTTTAAAGCAATAAATTAAAAATACTCTATTATGACAATATCATAAATAGAAATATTTTTGGGCCTCGAACCAGAATAAAACTCTAATCGAATATAAAAATTTATAGATTTTTTTATTTTTACTACATTTTAGTTGTTTTGACTACAAGTGTAAGTAGTTTTTACTACATAAGTCAGTTGTTTTTTGTCAGTTAAAATAACTAACATTGTTAGTTGATTTAACTGAAAATGTAGTTGACCCCAAAACAACTTACAAAGTAGTTATTTTAACTGACATTTTCAGTTGATTTTACAAACATAATTTTTTGAGTGTTTACATGTATTGCCATATAACAAAAACAAACAGCTGATTGATTACTGCTGCGTTACCAGTTGAGTAACGAGACCTTTAGAAAAATGTTTCAAGAGATAAATGAAAAAAAAATTATATCACTTTCTTATTATAGAACTCCAAATGGAAGACGCCTGCCTTCAGTCATTAAACTTGAACTCAAATTTTAACATTTTTCTTTTACTTATATCCATATCCCCCCTATTCAAATTCATACAAAATTTTATTTTATATACTTTTAATATCCCAGTTTTTATCAACACCTAAAATAAAAACAATTTGTTTAAGAAATGCATACGAAAAATCAATAAAATTAAAAGATTAATGTATAACAAATTTACAAGAAAGGTGATAAATCAGGTGACAGCAAAATTAAATGAGTTATTTCTTTTTATACAAATCTATACTATACAGAGACAGACAAACAGACGGACGGACAAACGGACAGACAGAAAAACGGACAGATATCGAGAAGATGACGAAAAAACACTACAGAAATACGCCTTAATATATATAAAAAAAATAAACAAGAATTTTATGTAAAAAAAAAAGAATTAAAAATGCTAAAGATGTTGTTAAACCAGAGAAGACAACCAAACCGACATTTGGAACCATATTCCCAATAACATGCAGATGATAATGTTATTTGGGTAAGACACCAACCAACCAAATGAAAACGGAATAACAACTTTATTATTTTTTTTTAGAGTAGAGGTATGAGTTACAGAAATGGATAACACAAAAAAATAAAAAAGTTAACAACATCATCATCAGTATCATCGTCGATGTTGCCAACAACATCATCATTTGCAGCAGCATCAGCAGCCACATCGTCAACATTTTTTTAAAAAAGTTAGAGTGAGTGTATCACCAACGCATTTTGTGGGCTTTTTCATTCTCGAATTGAACAAAAAAAAAACTAAGATTGTCTTGTCTTTAAGTTGATTTTGGGATTAATTTGTATTGTATTGGAAGAAAAAAAAACTAAATAAAACATGTTCTTTTTTACAAAACATACTCAATTATTTTTTTTTTTATATAAATGTATTTAAACCACATCATCATCGTCATCATCAGTAATTCTTCTTCTTTTTGTCGAAATATATTCGAAATGCATTCATAATAATACCGGTATTCAAAATCTACTTACATACATACGAACGACACCTTACTTTTTGTGTTTTTAATACACTCAGAGAAATTTCGTTAAATGCAGACCATTGCTTTTTCAAAATATCTTAAATCCAAAAAATGAAAAAAATACTGAAATACTGAAGATTTCCATCAAAAAAAGTTGAAACACTGACAATGTTATGCATGGATGTACCGAGTCCTGTATACCTATTATTTTGTCGCCAGTATTCTTAAGGAAATTTGTCTATACCATTTTTTATATGTAATTTAAAAAATATCAATAGAATTTGAAGATTCAATTTGAATCCGTTATTTGAAATTGGATAACTCAATTTCCGATTAGAAAATTCCATTTCCAAATTGAAAATAGCATTTTAATAGTTAGGAGTTCGAAATTATCCATTAAATTTCGAAGAAATGCATTTGTACTTCGAAAACATCTTCTAAAACTCATAAAACTGACCTTGAGTGTGACAATCGAAAGGTGCGGCTGATGGAAGGGTACCATCTTCCGAAAGCTGTCGATCTTAGCCTGACAACAAATCGCTACCTTAAAATACGAATGACGTATGTATTTTTTTCGACAAAAATATACGGAGTCAAAATCGCTAATAACGCCTTTTTGATTATAATTACAGTAAATTTGACGTGGGCTGATGAAAATAGATTACTCAGACTATATTCAATCCAAAACTAGAGAGAATCCATAGGGCCATTTTGAAGATATTTCATATTTAAAACCGTCTCCTGAAATTTCTGTTTTGCTAGATGTCGGATTAAGGGTCGTTTTTCAGTGTTCTCTGACCTGTGTAAATGAGACTGTGGTCTGGGAGCTAATCCGAGTAAAACTGAATTTGTCTTGTTCACAAGAAAAAATATATTTGTTGTTTTTGATCCTATTTCTCTGCACATCAATGACATAGCCTTCTCAGTTGTATCCAAGAATCATTTGGTATTTCTGGATAGTGTGTTCAATTTCAGGCGTTATATTGAGGAACGGGTAAGGAAAACTGCTTTATATTCCTGTAAAAAGGCCATTGGAAAACAATGAAGCTATAGAGTCGATCACTGGATTTATACAGCAGTGGTTTAAGTCTGCTGTATGGAATCATTGTCTAATGGCCTGCTTTAGAGACAAAAGGGTACTGTGTCTTTATCATGAAAGTATAGAGAATGTGCATCACTGGAGCTCTTCGTAATAAATCCTCATTCACCTAATACCATTGGACGTGGCGGTAACGTGGGCAATTCGACATAATAACTCACTGCAATTGAAGATTGGCGATTGTGGCCATATCTTGAAAAAAAATACCAATGCCACAAAATGTCGTCTGAGGCTTTTTGAGCGCCACCTAAGCATTCCCAGGAACAGCTTTTAAATCAGATTCCCATTACAATACGTACTAGATTTCATTAAACAGTAATCAAAACAAAATTTTAAATGTAAAATAATTTTTAAACAAACTACTTTCTCCAACAAATGATTGCCTTCTTGACAATTTCAAACCAAAATCAACGATTCTACAATGTTTAGTAGAATCGATTGCAGGATAATATAATTGATTATTTGGAAACTTAATATTTTCCTGGGCTATGATACCATCGTGGGAGTCTTGGATGGGCCTCTATAAATTTTACACAGATGGATCGAAGCTGCACGAACAACTGGACTTCGGAGACTATTCAAAAGTGCTTGGGTTCTAGTGCTTACCAGGCAGAGATGCTGGCAATCAAGAAAGTGGCTGACTGGTTGAGTTGCAATGTCTTGTCTACAACAACAGTCAACATCTATTCTGACAGTCAATAAATGTTTCTGAAAACAAGATCTGCCCTTAACTGCACGTCTTTAAATGAGATGGTCAATCGGTTTAACATACGACTCATATGGGTCCCAGGGCACAGTGATATTCCAGGGAATTTGAAGACTGGGAACTACCTTGCAGGTGCCAACGGAATTGGAAAGTGTTGGTATGCTTCTGAAAACTGCCAAGCAAAACATACGGCTTTGTTCCGCGACGGAGACTAATAAGAGAAGGGAATATGGATGAACGTGTGTGACTACACGTCAGATTTGGCCTTCTTTTAATCAGAAACGCACAATGGAGCTTATATCGCTTCCAAGAGGACAGATTTCGACAGTGGTTGCCGTAATTACAGGGCACTGCCTTATAGGAAAGCACGCTAAGCGGTTAAATATGCCTTCAAAAAACTTTTGCCGGAATTCAATCAATATATTAGGAGTAGTAGGGGAACCCCATTATCGTCCCGTGGTATCACAACGGACCTCAAGTGTCATCATCTACTTCCAACCTGTATGGATCAATAAATATTCAATTGAAATTTATAAAACCCAACTGACCGAAATAGATCTTATAAAATTTTACTTATTTAATTACAATTTCTAAAATATTTGAGATGTGTAGATCATGAAGGAACTTGTGAAACTGAAATATTCACTTGACTGAACCATTCGATTGCTCTCAGCTCTTTTAGGTTTTTTTTTTCAATCAGCTCTATTGTTTATTAAATCTTCTTGAAATTTTCGGTCGTTCATGCATTTTTTTTTGTTAATTCATTTAAATTTTACTATTTTGATCATTATTTTATTTGTTATACCCTCCAACAACAGTATGGGGGTATACTCACTTTGTCATTCCGTGTGTAACACATCGAAATATCGGTCGGGGACCCCACAAAGTATATACAATATTGATTCATGATAGAATCTAAGACATTCTAGCGATGTCTGTCCGTCTGTAGAAATAACGATGCAGTCCAAACCAAACGAGATAGCCCCCTGAAATTGGGCAAGTTACTGGTAAGGTTAAGTTCGACGATGGGCAAAATCGGACCACGGGGAAAAAAGTTCCCCTTGAAGAATTAAAACGACCCCTGAAAAATACGATATTTTTACGAGTTTTTTTTTAATTTTTGCTTAACAAATGTAACATTTGTATGCCATGTTATGTTCATAGACCTGCGCTTTTACCAAGGGGGTTAGAAAATAATTTTTTTTTCAGGCTACACAAATAAATTAAAAATAACGATACAAATTTATTATTTACGCGTAAATATCGTAAACAAATAATTTGTAAACATGTATAGCGGGGGTACAGGTGTCCCCCACCAACTTCGCAGACACCTTTCCCCCCACGAAAAAAAGACGCCCCTGCGATTTTTTTTATTTTAAACGTGTTGGACACTCTTACTTGTTTTTCTACTCTTCTTTTCGTCCGTTTATAATTTCTGTTTGGCCATGACCACAATTTTAACAGATAGACGGACATCCTTAGATTGACCTAAAATCGCTAGAAGGGTATACAAAAATTGATATACAAAAATTGATATACTGATCTCTCTCTTAATTTTAATAAATCTTCAAATATCAGTTGATTCTTTATAATTTTTAGTTTCTTAATTTCGAATTCAGTAAAAACTGCTCTTTTCAAAATTTCTTTGAGTGCATAAATATTGCCAAAAGAATTAAAGACGTTTTTTTTTTGTTGTTGTTGATATTTTTGTTAAAAAGGAGATTTAGTTTTTTATTCTGAATCTTTGGCAACATGATGATATATGAAGTATTTCATTGTATGACATTAACAGCACACAGAACATGTTGTTGTGTTATTTATTGAGTTTTAACATTGAAACAAATTATTATGATTAAAAGATTTATTAGGATGGGTTACCCCATCCAACAAACCAACCAACCAGACGGCCAACCAAAATGAATTCGTATTCGGAGGTATGAATAAACGCACATTCTTATTTACAAAACAATAAAATTTCAAAAATAATTCCTAAAAAATATTGAGAAAAAAAAAACAAAAGTGATTTTGTAAAATGATTTATTTAAAGTTATTCATCTTCAAAGTTAAAAGAGTTTTGTAAAAATAAAAACACAAACTTTAACATTTCCTCAGCTAAAACGTGTTGTAAATCTAAAACAGGAACTTAACCATAAGACACTATTGTATCAATCATAAATCATAATTTCAAAACAAAAAAAACATATTTTTTACCTGTTTCAAATCTCTTTTAACTATTTTGTACTTTAAAAAAAGAACAACATTTTTCAAAAACTATAAAACTCAACATCTGAAAAATTTAGTCATAAATCTTAAAAGAACATAACAAATTTGTTTTCAACATTTACACAAAAATTACAAAGTCAAGTTAGTTTTTAGTTAGTTTAACTGACAAAAAATCATGTTTTAGAAGGTAATTTGTTAAGATTTTCTTGATTTTACGTGTAGTTTTAAAGTTAATTACCCTTAAACGAAGGACGCATATTAATTTTCATTACCGTAGAAAATGATTGCATAATTTTAAACAATAGATTTGATTTTTTGTTCATAAAGGCAGACAGAAGACACCTATAGTTTAAGGTTATTTTTGGTTAATGTGGGTGAACTAATGCAGGTGCCTGCCTGGATATTTCTTCTTTTATGTTTTTATTTTTTCCTTAACAGTTGTTTTTTTCGGGAAAAATTATGAAAATGCAAGTGATGACAATTATGAGTTTTCAAGGCTATGTATTTTTTCATAAATTTGTTGTTGTATTTTCAAGGTCATCGTAGATGTTAAAAAAAAGAGTCCCGTGGATGCTGTAACTAACGGTTCAGGTAAAGATTTTATTTTGAACGTATTCGTGAGAGGCAAAAATGTCAAAGTAATTTTTTTTTTGTCAAAAAAAATTAGTAAAAGTAAAATGTCTTACAGTGATTTAAGAAATAACTAAAAAAAATCAAAATTATTTAGATTTTATAAAAAAAAAATTTATTAACACTAATAACAAACAAATTTAAAATTAAAAAAAATATTGAATGATTGAAAATATTGATTAAAAATTAAAGAAAAAAATCCTTTAAATGTTCTTAAATCAATTTTCAAAAATAGCTTTACTGAAATTTAAGAAAAATGAATTGAAATTTAAGACGACCACTTTTAAATTTAAACAAGTAAAAAAGTTAAATTCGGCATTGCCGAATGTAGTGATACCCTCCATAATTTCAAAAAGATGATTGCAAAAAACTTTATTTAAAAGGAAATTACTTTTGAAAAAAAAAAAAATTGAAAAAAAAATTCCGGGAAAAAAATCGGCGATTTTTTTTTTTTTTTGTCTAAAATTATGTTCGTACTTGTTTAAATACCATTTGGTGTTCAATTTTGTTCACATAAGTTAACCAGAAGCCGAATTAAAGCATTTTGTGTTTTTAGGTTATGTTGAATGTACTGAAATTTTTGAGGTGTGCTTACATTTTCGGTCATAACTTTTGAACCGCTAAACCGATATCGCCCAAATGCAATACCAAACTTCTCGGGAGAACTTCCAATAAATATTTTAAATTTCAGTCATCTCTTTGCAATATTTTGTCTGGGATAGCATTTTCCACAGACAGACAGACGGACATCGCTAGAATGTCTTAAAATCGATCGGGCATCATGAATATATACACTTTATGGGGTCCCAGACCGATATTTCGATGTGTTACAAATGGAATGAAAAACTTATATATACCCTCTATCACTAAGTGGAGGGTATAATAAAAAATCAGCTAAAATGTATAAATAACACAAATCAACAGAAAACAATTATCTATTGCAATTTGAAAGAGATGAGTTGAAATTCGAAAATGATCATGTGAAATTTAACAAAATATCTATACGAAATGGAAAGTCAATTAAAGTTTCGAAAAACCAGCTAAAACTGGAAAAAGCTTGAATAAAAGTCGTAAACGATCAATTGAAATTGGGAAAAACAATAATTGAAATTTGGAAAATATTACATTTATTTTGAAAAATTGCAATTGAATTTCGAAAAGATCAATTACAATTTAAAGATATTTTTTGATCTCGCTTAAAGTTGGCATTTTTAGTAGAGTTTGCAAATAATCGAGATATTTCATAATCGCGATTACGATTAAAAAAATTGCCGTTAATCGCGATTACGATTAATCGAATTTTTTAAATAATTTGAGTTGCAATAGCTTTAAAAAAATCTTTTGAAATTTACATTTTAGAAAGTACGAAAATACAAAAAATATTATTTTTAAGAAATAAAATTAAAAACTTTCGAACTTTCCTAGTAAAACTAATTCGTGATTTTGGAACCACAGTCTCTTTTTTAGTATATTATTGCGCATCGAAAGAACGCTCGAGCGCCCTTGAGAATTTTTTGTTAAGACATTTTTTTAAAACTTATAATTAAAATTCTTTGTTGATAAAATGTTACACATACTTTAATTTTTGATATCTTCAACATCAAAAAGATTTTTGGAGAAATATACTAGGATTGCTTAAATCTTTATTGCGCTTTAATTAACTCTACAAAGAGTGATTCAATCAGAACTGAAAAGATACATGATTTTACTGCGTCTTAATAGCTCTTTATCTGTGCTACTAAAGAGTACTCTGACCGGTTTGGATTCGCTCTTTGGGTCGTGATTCCTTTGCAAAAGCTGCTTCCAGTTCATCAAAATTTCTGTGGGGTCGTGTTTGAATACCTGCCAATGGCCAGTGAAGAAGGTAATTGCGAGGAAATTTATTAAAAAAATTTTCAAGGCATCATTAGTCGCACCCAGTGGTCAAAGTATGAAAAATTGCGTTTTTTTTTAAATTTCATGTCCAAATTTTTCGACCACATCGGTACCAGAATGCAGCATATCATCCTGCAATCGATTCTACTTAACATTCCAGAATCAATGATTTTTGTTCGAAAATGTTCCGAAACATTCAAAATGGGTTTTAAAAAAATTTTGGAACTGATTAAAATTCGTTATAAAAACAGTGTATTTCATAAAAAAGTATTAATCGTAGTCGCATGATTTTTTTGTCGATTACGATTAATTGGTCCGATTAATCGCGATTACGATTACGATTTTAATCGTTTTGCAAACTCTAATTTGTAGTGCATTTTGTATAAAAAAACAATTTTTTTTTCCAAATTTTTATCAAAAATTTATTATGACTTAAAAAAAAAAAAATTTTTATAATTGTTGTATTCAGAGTCTTACTTGTCAGCCCTGGCATTGGCACTTTTCAAAAATGCCTTTCAAAATACTAGTAGTTTTTGAGAGAAGTACTCTTTGGCTACATCGCCAGGGCTGACAGCAACACTATGAGTACCTCTAATGTTTTCTTGGACTAAGTTTTTTGGTCAGCTCAGAATTTTGAAATTTTAAACAAGATTTGAACAATTTTTATAAACCCTATCAAAAAAATTATTTTGTAAACTGATTATAATTTGCTTAAGTTTTTTTTACAGTTGTTTTTGTTTCTCGAACAAATTATATTAAGGACAACTTTTGTAAGTTGTTTTGGAAATAACTTCATAAAATAAAAAAAAAAAATCATTAACATTCAGTTTTCAAAGTCATATATTTTAGTTCTGTAAGTCAAAAAAAAAATATTCTCTTTATTTAATGATTTTAGTATATTTTTTAAAATTTTTCGTATTTTTAAATGAGAAATCATTTGTTTTTACTTATTTTGTTCATTTTTTGAAAGAAATATATTTTTTTTTTATAAAAAATATAAAAAAAAAAAATTTAGTGACTTTGGTAGTGTATGTCCGGCACTTAGTGCTTCTTATAAAAACTAATCCACACCATCTGTCGAAATTTCTCGTCTTAACAAAAATATAAGTTGAGTTTCAAAAATATGTTCTAATATTTCAACATTATCCAGCAACAACTTTCATTCCCAACACTAAAAAAAACGCTGTCCATTCAGTACAAAAATCTGCTAAAAAAACACCCATTGACCCCATCTAGTTTTGAGTTATTTCGTGATCAAAAACTTAACAATGTAGAGCAAACTTTACCAACATTTTGTATCATAATCGATAGTGAACTACACATTTGGGGCCCGTAGGTCCCTTACATTGGGACTCCATAGGGTCTAAATAATGCTTAAGTTTAAGGACATTTTTACTTATTTTATAAAAATATTTTTCCTCTGGATAAAGACTTTTAAAAATGTACTTCGAATAAGAAATAATTTCCTTGGAGCCTTCGCAATCACAAGTCCGTCTTTTCTTAAATTAAGGTCAACTTCCTTTAAATTTCAGTTTACGTAACGTTCTTGGGGACACTCATGCATATAAATTACGCTTGGAGGGACGGAACTGGAACAGAAAGCCAACTATACCTCACCGCAGACGAACTTTGACCGAACCTTCGAAGTCCCAATACCAACTAGGGAAAACTGAAAACTCTGTTATAACTGTGAATGCGACATCAATCTTGACGGACAGATCTAATATGGAGATGGGTACAGGTTCAGTAGTATACTGTGAAAGTATCGAAATCGGGTCCTTAGTGAGACTTCCAGACAAGTGTAGTGTTTTTCAGGCTTCATTACGTGGATAGTCTTGCAGATCAAAAGGCTTTAGAATCAAACACTATAAAATCAGGAATCGTTAGGAATTGTATACAATTCCTTCGTCGAATAAGTCAGCAAGCTTAAATGGGTCCCTGGACATAGTGGTAGCTGATGAATGTGCTAGAAATGGTTCTCGGTTCCTATAGTTGAATTGATGAACGAAATTGATAGGATATCAGAGAAAATAATGAATCACTGACTACGTCTAAGATATCCCGAACCCTAAGGCCACTCCTAAGAGGACAAACAATTTTCTAACTTTCGACAAGCGGATGAAAGATAGGGTTGCCAGAAATTTATTTTTAGAAGCGGGACAAACTCAAAAAAATTACGGAAATGGCGGGATTTAAAAAATTTTGGAGGGACAAAAATAATGCATTTATATTCGGTTTGAAAGAACGTTTTTTATGTAAAGAGCAGGAAAATTCAAAAGAGTTTATTCGAGCATTCTTGTCTTAAATAGTAAAAACGTGACGATTTTTCGGATAAAGTACAAATACTTAAAACATATTCTACAAAAAGGAAATCCTCTAAAACTTTGAAGTCATTTTAAAAAGAAACAAGATCACGGAATTAAAACCTGTAAATGCACTGCAAATTTTTATAACCAAACTAAAATAGAATTTCTTGACTTTTGATTGTTATAGCAGTTTTTAGTGAAGCACCGGACTTATCTGTTTATTGCTCAAATCATTATATTTCTACGTCTTTTTTTCTGACGCTTAAAAAATCGGGATTTTATAATCCCGAGCGGGACACGGGAAACGTTAACACAAAGCGGAACAATGCCGCCAAATGCGGACGTCTGGCAACCCTTATGGTAAGCCTATTAGTGGGAGTAGTGACAGGACACTGTATAATAGGCCAAATGGCCGTGCATGTGGAAATTTCTGATACACTATTAAAGAATTTTTTGAGAAGTGAAGAAGGAGGCGGAGGAGTAGTCGGCGAAGCACTTGTTATGTGAATGTCCGGGTCTAATGAATTGCTGATTTTTCGATTAACTGGATTGCCGGTGTCTCATTAATGTCTTTAGCAGAATATCTTAAGGAATCAAGGTGGTTTAAAAAAAAACTTTGTTTCAGAGGGGGAGTAGGGATACAACAATTAAGGGGATCACAATGGACCTTATGGCCTCCAGAGTTTGCCAAATGCCGGACACCCATCCAACCTAATCTGAGTAATTAACTTTAAGGTTTAGAACGGAGATAAGTATCTAGTAGCCTATTAATTTCCAATGCTCATTACTTCAACATGGCGATGTCATTGGGGTCTTAGAATTCTTACGACATCTCCAAATCACCAAATTTTTTACCCGAGTAACAATTTTCTGATATTATCATATATAATTTGATACAATCTTATATGAGTTAATATGCGTCCGTATAAAATTATATCTATCATCTTGATACGGTTGATCCACTTTATATGGTTAGATATTGCTCCATATATAATTAGATTCGCCCGAGTAAAAAAAAGTTATATGACGCAATATTTAATTATATATGAACAGATATGCTTTTATGTAAATCCATATTAATTTTGATCCGAAAATTGGCGGATCGAATATTATACGATTATATCAAATTCTATTATTTTTGATAAAATAATATCAAATTTGATTAAGTTTGATCCCAAAAATGGGTTTATCTAATTCTATTAAATCATATCTTATCTGTTAAAATTAGATAAATTTTTATATAATTGGATGAAATCTGGTAAAATGTTTTGGAATTTTAAACGTACCCGAGTAAAAAAAAGTTATATGACGCAATATTTAATTATATATGAACAGATATGCTTTTATGTAAATCCATATTAATTTTGATCCGAAAATTGGCGGATCGAATATTATACGATTATATCAAATTCTATTATTTTTGATAAAATAATATAAAATTTTATTAAGTTTGATCCCAAAAATGGGTCTATCTAATTCTATTAAATCATATCTTATCTGTTAAAATTAGATAAATTTTTATATAATTGGATGAACTCTGGTAAAATTTTTTGGAATTTTAAACGTACATAAAATTAGAAATTATTTTATCAGATTGGATACATTATCAATTAGAAGAGTTTTTATTGCATTCTTCGGAATTTTTTCGGGACTTAGCAAATTATTAAAAATTTTTAATTTTTTCTCCTTGTAGGAGTAAAAGGAACAAATATATTTATAAGGGATTTAAATTTTCCAAAAAATGTTTGTGTCTTAGAAAATTTAAATACATTTTTTTCGGAACTCAAAAACTTTTCAAAAAAATTAAATCTCTCATAAAAACATTTTCAATGATTTTTTTACTCCAAAAAAATGCAAAAAAATTTTGTGTCCGGGACTTTGGAAAATTTTCATAAAATTTTTTAGGACTTGTTTTTTTTTTATTGTTCGGGACTTAGAAAATTTTGAAAATTTTTTTCGGGATATACCCGAGTAAAAAAGAAATGATATAGTCATATACAATATTGTATAGGAATATAGATTTGTATATGTTTATATCTGACACTATATGTTTCTAGATAAAATTATGTATTGGAAAAAATAATTCCATAATTTCCAATATAGTCTCAGATAATGTTATATATTATTATATGTGGTCACATACATTATTATATATGCCGTATATAAATCTACAAGATTGGCCAAATTAAATACAACTCCACATATAAATATATATGGAACCATTTCAAATAATATATTATTATATTACAGCAAAAAAGCAAAAATTTTCTAAGTTAATTTTGATATTATTTTATGTAATTTTATAAAAAATCAAAATTGTTGAACAAAAATTAATTTATATTTTCACCAAATTAAAAGGATTAAAAAAACAAAACTTGGAAGATTGTTGCTAATTCTAATTTTAATATAACCCAAAAATAAAAAAACCCTAAATGAATTCAATAACTACATAAAAATATTTGTTTTAAGTTTCAAGGCTCCAACAGAATGTCGGAGTACTCTGTACTACTGAGTACCATCTCTAAAAATAGAGATACCATCACACAAAAATGTGTAAGTGCGAAAGAGAAAGGAACAAAATCCACTCTCTGGCACAGAGTACTCTGTCGTTGTGAATTCAGCTTTAAAATTTATGGTCCAATTTTTTTTGAAAAAAAATTATATGAAATATCAGATTATATAATTTTTAATATAATTTGATAAAATTTTACAAATCCACATTAGACCAAAATTCGGATCTAATTAAATCTAACAATATCATATTTGATATTATTAGACAATTTTAGATAATTTCTGATACAGCCAATTTTGAGATCAGATTAGATCAATTAAGAGCTGTTACCAGATTAATTAAGATATAATTACATAAAGGACCAGATAATTTTTTTTACTCGGGTAATTATAAATAAAATCATATATCTTTTTATCTGCCATATCTAAAAATTCCCGACCTTATATGTCATATCAAATTTCATATAGATCAGTATATAAATAGATATGAATATGTATGCTATCATATTAAAAAACAAGGAAAAATACAATGCTATATATAAACTTGTATGTCCATATCAAAGTTCATGCATAACCATATATAAATATAAATAACTATATAATAGCATATATGATTATATCAGATCTTTTTTACTCGGGCGTATTTTGGTTTTGCTCATCAAATTGTATAAAAATAGATATTATAAGATCAATTTGATATAATTAGATTTGACCAAATTCAGGATCAAATTGTATCAATTTTTATATTTTTTGATCTAAAGTAATACAATTAGATATTATTTGATTCAACCATTTTACGGATCAAATTAGATCTATTTAGTATAATTAGCATAATATTTTTACTAGGGTAGTCGCTATCAATAAAAAAAGAGTTAACAATTTGATTAAAAAATGGTTCTAAATAGAGGTGTGAGTGACTTTAGAGCAGTGGTCGGCAGAAAGAGGCATATGAAAGTATTAGTGTTTTAATAAAAATATGCATGTGTTGGTGTATTTCTTCAATAAAGCGACATCAACCTGCTTTGAAGAAAGTAAGCTTGCTACTGAATAAAATATTTGTTTTTTTATGCTCTTTGTTGATTGTTTGTTGACATTCGTGTTGTATACATGTGAATAACCGATTGTGTTCGGCTCCAGCGTGCAATGGGTGCCGACCACTGCTTTAGAGTGACTCCAACGCACTCTTACTCACAATTACATAACTGATTTGCAAAATTCAGATTGCACCTCTAGTTACATATTGAGTTAAAAGTAAGTATTTTTTTGTGGTTATCAATAATGCTGACAGTAATTAGTACTCATTACCAAGTAATCCAATTGGGAATGATTAATAATTACCATTTTTTTTTTTTACTTATGCATAGTATTACTAACATTTTTAATGTACTAGTGTAAATGTATGCGTTGTAAAATATAATTGATTGTTTTATTGTTTAAATTTTGATAAATTTTAAAGTAGATTTTTCCTTTTTACTCCTTTTAAGAAAACAGACTTAAAGTCTACAAATTATACAAAAATTTTAACAATCTTGTATGTAAGCAGAATAAGTAATGTAGAGTATAACATCATGTAAGTTTAATGTTTTTTTTTTACCCTCCACTCTAGTGATATATAAGTTTGTCATTCCTTTTGTAACACCTCGAAGTATTGGACCCCATAAAGGATATATATTAAGGATTCTTGATCCATTTTAAATCGATCTAGCGATATCCGTCTGTCTGTTGAAAACACACTTACTTTTGACAGACTACACTGAGACTACTGAAACTTGGCATATATATTTGTCATTCTTCAGCAAAATCGGTCCAGTAGTTCACAAGTTATGAGCAAACCCGTGAATTTCAGATTGGTTTTGCCCTTAATTCAAGTATTTAAAACCCGTTAAAAAACTTTAAAAACATTGGTAAGCCACAGAAATATTTTACAAAGTATTTTTGTCACTTCAAAATATTTTTACACAAAAAAAGTACACTCGAAAAATATTTTAGTAATTTTTCTTTGTTTTTTACAAAACTGACTAAAAAAAGTTTTTTTACTCAAAATAATATATTTCTAATCAAAATTGATAAAATTTTTTTCAAGTTAGAAAATTTACTATCTCAATCAAAGGGCATCGTGGAGGGTATTCATGGATTCGGCCAAGTTGAATGTAAATTTTCTACTTGTTAAATTTATTTTTTGATTTTCAGTTTTTGCAATAAGTTTTTATGTAGTATTTACAATAAAAATTGCTTTGGTTTTAATGTATTTATGTACTTTAGTAAGTATGTATGAATGTATATACAAACATATACAATATATTTTTGTTATGTACTACTAAATGTATGTAGTGTATGTTGTATATGTTGGTATGTATGAATGTCGCGTATCTCTTTGCAATAAATCATTGTCACCCTCTCTTGTGCAATGTCACTGTAAGCGCCCCCTGCTGGGCTGCAGCAGAAGCAGCAGCAAAAGTACACATACTAAAAATTTCCAAGTGTATTCTCAAATGGCTTTGCAACACAAAAAAAAAATACAGCAACAGCAAAAAAATATAAAATTGCAAGCAAAACTAAAATCAAGCAAAAATATGCAGTCCAAATAGCCAACCATCCCACCATTACCAAAAAAACCCCATACACAATTATTGGACTGTTTGAATAATGTGGAAAATGAAAAACCAAATGAAGTATTGAGTTTACCAAAAAACAAAATTTACCACCCAACTTTAGAAGTTTTCACACACACACAAACGAATGCACAAAACTTCTGAAATATTTTTGGAATAACTACTATGGATAGAGAAACAGTAGTAGCAACTGCTGCTACAGCTAAATTGCATTTTACAGTGAGTGATATTTAATTAGAGGCATAACAGAGGTTAGGTTAGTGACTTTTTTTTTTTTTTTTTTTGAAAAGATCCCAATGTTTTTCTTTCTTTTTGTCATATTTTGTGTTGCCAAGAATTTCGACTGTTTCCCATTTCGCCAGTTTAATGAATGCCATTAGCAGCCATGGATCTATACCCCGTAGGTACCGAAAATCCTTAAAAATATAAGAACCGAAACATTTAAATCTCCTAAATGATAAAACAGAACATAAATATAAAAAGTAAAAAAGTTAAATTCGGCTATGCCGAATGTATTAATACCCTCCACAATGTAATAAAAGATTATTTGGAATTTTTTTTTTTTAAATTCTGGGGAAAAAAAAAATTTTGGTGAAAAAAATCAGCAACATTTTTTTTATAAAAAAATTGGTTTGTACTTGCAAAAATGCCATTGTGTGTCCAATTCTGATCACATATGCCAACCAGCAGCCAATTTAAAGCATTTTGTATTTTTAGGTTATGTAGAATATACCAAAATTTTCAAGGTGTTCTAACAATTTAGTTCATAACTTTTGAACCGCTGAACCGATTTCGCTCAAATGCAATACCAATCTACTTAGGACAACAACAAGTTAATTTGCTAAGTCTCAGTTATATATGTTTAATACTTTGGCCGTGATCACCATTTCCACAGACGGACATCGCTAAAATGCCTTGGAATCGATCACTGATCAATAATAAGTATATACACCCAAAAACACGTGGGTATTTTATACTAAAAATTTAACTAAATTTTAATTCAAAAGGACCTAGTGCAGAAATTGGTAACCAATACTAAAATTTTTTACTAAATTTATTGAAAACCAGTAAAAATTACTAATTTTAGTACTTTGAAGATACTAAAATTAGTAAATAATTAGTAGATTTTTGTACAAAATGACTTACTAAACCCTTTACTGTAGAATTATTTTGAGTGTATACTTTATGGGGTTCCAGACTGATATTACGATGAGTTACAAACCGAATGACAAACTTATATATACCCTCTATCACTAAGTGGAGGGTATAAAAATTAAAACTGTCTACGACAGATTCATTGCACCATCTGCATTCTCCCGATTCTTACAATGTGTTTTGCGAGTTTGTTTTACGACATGTGATAAGGATTATTACCGTCCATGGCTTCCATCTGTACATATCCAGAATAATTTTGATATTACCTCGTGTTTCTTTGTCTTACAGAATTTACGACTGTATGCTATCATTTGAGGTCAAGTGCCAAGATTAATTCTCTGAAAAGTAAGGGATAATTATATAATGGATCGAAGCTACACGAACAAGTGGGCTTCGGGGTATTTTGGGAAGAGCTTAAGTTTAACTAGGCTCAAAGATTGACACATTATTACAGTGTTTACCAAGCAGAGCTGCTGGCAATAGAGGAAGTGGCTGACTGGTTGAGGTGCAATGTCTTGTCTACAACTGCAGTCAACATCTATTCCGACAGTCACACCGCGATCAAATACATGGAGACAATGTTTATGAAAAAAAGATCTGTCGTCCACTGCCGCACGTCTTTGAATGAGATGGCCAAGCAGTTTGACAAACGACTTATATTAGTACCAGAGCACAGAGAGATTTCAGGGAATTGCAAAGACGATGAGCTTGCTAGACTAGGAACTACCTTACAGGTTCCAACGGAATTGGAATGTGTTGGTATGCCTCTGGAAACTTGCAAGGAAATATACGGCATATGAATGTGCGTGTAAGACTGCACGACAGATTTGGCCTTATCATAATCAAAAGCGCACAAGTGAGCTGATGTCGCTTCCAAGAGGAGAAATTTCGACGGTGATTGCTGTTATTACCGGACACTACCTTATAAGAAAACTCGCGAGCAGTCATTTACAACCTAAGGGAGAATGGTGGATGAACTTACAAAACTGCGAGCTCTTGTAGAAGGCTTGCTCCTTCCCTTGCAACCTCATTCGCTTTTTTGTATCCTCAAATATCCTATTGTCCAGCTACCCAACACTTTTAATTTTTTACGACAGCGCCTAACTACCTTGGAATTGATATTTTTCCTTGTTAGCGCCCCTAAAGCCTCTTTTCTGTCGATGAAAAGTGCTATCGTTGAATATTGGCCTCAGCGAAATTAGCTTCGCAACCATTGCGATCACATAGATCTCCACCTGGAAAATGTTACAATCCTTCTTCAAGCAAGACTGGAACACCACTTGCTGTTCTGTTCTCGGTTTTAGAACCAAACGCCAAAATGTTTATTTTGGGAATAATCGACATTCTCCTTCATCCAATCATAAAACGAGGGATTCAACAGGTTTATTTTCCCTTTAACTACACTCTTACTAGAATGATTTCATTTTCATTCTAAAAATTGGGCAAATTTACACAAATTGCGTTACTATTCTTAAAACTATTGAGAACTTTACACAATTTATAGTAGTATATTATTTAAAATTGCTGAAATTTACCCAATTTATAATAGGAAACTGGACTAATTTTTTTAGAGCGTATGTTAACTGGATTTTCATAATCTGTGTAAAAATGTGTGACCAGCGTTCCCAGAATTTCAGTATGGCGAACTGCTCGATTTCGTAAGAACCTTAGTTGATGCAATCCAGTAATGGTCGCTGTCTCCAGAACATGGAGATCAAAAGGCGTAATGCCCATTGGCATCTCCAAGGATTCTGTCAAGGTTTAACCCATTGCACCTGTTAAGCTTATTAAAACCGCCCTATTTAACTTAGAAATTCAGTACAATTGTACTTTGTTCAGTACAATTCGGAAGTCAAAAGTACGGCAGTACACCACTGACTGATTTATTACAATTTCAAAATCTTCCCAATCACAAATTTTATTTTGACTCTTTTAATGTGTCAACCGGTGTTGACGCAATTTTGGGTATAAATCGGCAAAAAACTACGAAATTTGTAGAAAAATCGTCAAAATTCCAAAATCAACAAAATAATTTTTTTCATTGTTTTTTGTAAATCTACTCTGTGGTACAGGGTATATTTAGTTTGTCCTGATGTTTGTAACTACTTGTAATATTGTTCCTAGATCCACTTTTTAGTATACCGATCGACTCAGAATCAGTTTTTGAGTCGATTTGGCTATAGAAATAGAAAAACATCGGTCCATGTTTAGACATAGCCCGCATACAAACGTCCCTTTTAAATTGGATTAAAATCACTATAACTGAATTATAATTGATATGTTTTCGCAACTTGGCAGTTGAGCGTATTTTGTATTCACAAATCACCATTTTAAATTTTAAAGAAATCGGATTAGTTCCACTTGCACTCCACATACAAACTGCCTTCTCAATTTTCACATAAATCTCTAAAATTGAATAAAAATAGTAAATATTTTATTAAAACTTTGTTTGAAGGTGTAAAACGCTTTCTTCGGCAACCTAATCAATTCCGATTTTAATTGGCCCTATTTACAAATTTTTCACGATATTCAGGTAAATCGGTCTACTGCCAACAAATAGAAGCCCATTTTGCTTAAATTTGGTTTGTGTGTTTTCTACACTTATTTAAGGACAACCTACACTCAAAATAATTCTACAGTAAAAAAATTAGTAAGTGCGTTGGTAACCCAAATCTACTAATAATTTACCAATTACCAGTATTACAGTAGTTTTTTTAGTATCTTCACAGTGCTAAAATTAGTATTTCTTACTGTTTATGAGTAATTTTTGTTGGTAGTTGGTTTTACTAATTTTTTTTTCTATTTTTAGTTCATAAAAGTACGAATATATAGTAATTTATTCGGTTTTTAATTTATTTTTGTTAGTAATAATTCCGTAAGGGGGCGCTTGTTTACAAGCAGAGCTACCAACAGTTTTTTTTTGCAAAATCATTAAATTTGAATTCAGTGTTGTCACTATGTTACATTTCGGGTATTGCTGGTGCTTTTTTGGTCTTGCCGTTTTTTAAATACGCGTTTTTAAAAATAAGGTATTTATGGTGTTTTTCCATTTTTTCGCGACATTTTTTTTTTAATTTGTGATTTTTATATTATCAATTTTTATATTATACTTACGCCTTAGACCTAATGTAATTGGAAAAAAACAGTCCCCTTTAAATTTGACTCAAGGTATCCTTTCAAAATTGCAGGTAAACGTGTTTTGTGTTCACAAATCAAGATCCCAAATGTTCTCTCAAAATTCATGAAAATAAAAAATAATTGATTTATACTTTATTAGTATGCGTGAGCAGGTTACCAAGCCGACTAGGAATTTTTTGCGGTGGCGGGCCGCTGGCCACTGGCCCATTTTGCTTGCCGACGGCGGATTTCTTATGGAGTTGTATTTTTCTAATGATGCAATTAAAATATGTATTTTTGACAGATTTAAATAAAGAAAATTTGGGTTTATTTTCGAAAATTGTGTAACAGGCAAAACGCGCAAAACAGTGACTCAAAAAGCGCTAAATTTGAATAAAGTAAAAAGCGATAAAAAAATAATTTTAATTCAAGATTAAAAAAAAATTAGAAAATCATCAGGCCTGTTCACAGAATAAGTCTAAAAATTGTGAAATATCTTTTTTTTAAAAATTTTCAACAAAGTTTTCCATTTCTTAGATTTAAAAAATGCGCTTTTTATTGACTGTTGTTTTTTGAAACAATTTTGTTTACTGTCAAAATGAAGTAAAATGCATAAAAATTAAACTGATAAAATCCAAACATTTCATTAAAAAAGATCTGTGGCGTGTTGATTGAATGTAATACAAAAGTTTGTATTAAATTTATTGTTTTTTAAGTAATATGAATGTAATATTATTTTTATTTATTTAATTTATGATAAAAACAAATACTTTTATTATCGTTTTTTCCGCTTTTTATCCTTTTAACCTTAAAAAGCACATTTTCCATTTTTTTTTTTTAATTTTCTCTTGTTTTTCTTGTAGCTGATTTTTTTTTTTGTAAATTTTTACCCTTTTCTTACGATTTTTGCGTTTTTTTTATTATATTGGTAATGGCAACACTGTCTGTAATAGCCACCAAATGCTTCTTCACAGTTCAGCAGCAAGCAGCAGACAGAAAAAATGATGTGTACTCTATTTAATTATAATTTCACTAAAATGACGCATTTTTTATTTCTTAACATTAAAAGTGCATACCCATAGCTGCAAATACAAAAAGTACTTATTTTTTAAATGTATAATTTATAATTAAACACAGTTCTTTATATTTCTTGCCGTCTGCTGCTTGCTGCTGCAGTGTGTGCGACCACCACGTTTTCTCGCATTTAACTGCAGTGCTACCAACAGATTTTTCTGTTTGTTTAGTGCGAAAAAGAATTAAAACCGAAACAACGCGATACCCGGTCACGGAGTGTTTGCAAAAAAATATATATTATAAATTTATTAAATTAAATTGTGTTAAAGTAATTGAATATATGTTTTTTTATTTATTTCAATATGTTCATTAAGTAAAATAACATTTCTATGTCAGTTTTTTTGTTTAATCGTTTTTTATTTCAATGGCTGTGTGAAAAAAACTCAAGATGAAGAGAATATTATGGATACACACACGAATACAAAAAAATGTATGTAAAAAAAGCACCCTCTATGGTAAAATGTTTGTACATACATTTGAACATGTATTGATATTATTTCTTTTTTATATTTTTAGTGATCGTTTGCAAAGTAGATTTCAATGGTATGGCGACATCAATCATTTATTTTTTCAAATGTGGTACAATCAACGCTAAATTTTTTTTTAACAGCTTAAGAAGACATGTAATTAAGTATATCTTAAACCCGAAGTGAAATAAAAATCATTTACATATATATAATTTTTTTCTGATTTTTATTTACTAAAATTGATATAGGTAGTAATTTTATTCACTAAAATTAGCAATTTTATTTACTAAAATTAGTAATTTTTTTTACTAAATAGGACACAAATTTAAAATATTTATGATTTTTTTAGTAATTATATTTACTAAAACTGTAGTAAATTGCAGTAATATTTACTGTTTTTTTAGTATTTTTCATGTACTACACATTAGTAACAAATTTTAGTATTGATTACCAATTCTTGCACTAGGTCCTTTTGGACTAAAACATTAGTACTCGTTGCTAAATTTTTAGTATTGAATACCCACGTTTTTTTTTGAGTGTAGATATAGATCAAACCGGTCCATGTGTGGACTTGTGACCCATTTTCCGAAAAACACTGGTGTAGGGTATTACATTCTTGTTTAAAAAAAATTAAAATTTTTAAATACAATGAGGGTCAAAAAAGTACACTTTTTTAGTCAAGTCAGTACAATCTTGAAAATGCAATTTATCATCCCTGTTTCATACCCCATTTGCCAGCTATAAGTTTTGGCCATGAATATAAAGCTGCGAACGCCCTCCTTGTCCTTTCCTGGACAAGGTGATTGTATAAGAACCAGAGATGTTTCATCGATTTTCGGAGAATTAAAATTCTTTGTTTTCTTTCTCCTCGTAAAAAGAGCTAACTCAGTCTTAGTTGCGTTCTCGACTAAACACCAGCTCCTAGCCCATGATGACGAAATCGTCAAAGAGTTGTCTAAGATATTAGCGGAAAAAATTGAAGGGAAAATATTAAGTACTCTCTTATTTTTTTTTGTCAAAACTACACGTAGAAGAACGTTATTAATTAACAGTAGCAACCCCTTAATTTCAATATGGTAATTTTGAGTGGGATTACTCTAGCTCGAGGGCATTTTTCCTTAACTAATTTAAACCATGATATTCTCACTAGAGATGGGCGCGTGAGTGAATTTTGACTCACGCACGCTCACGCTCACGAAATAAAAATAGTGCTCACGCACGATCACGCACGAAATAATTTTTGCTGCTCACGTTCACGCACGCTCACGTGAGTAACTAAAATTTTTCTCACGCTTACGAAATAATCACGCTAACGAAGACTCACGAAATTAAAATTAACAAATTTTTATTTTACGTTTTTCGATTTCTTGCACAAAAAGTATTGATTTTCCTTAAAACAATAATAAAAATTTATTTAAATCACAATTTTGTATTAATTACCGTCTTAAGTCGATATAATGACGATTTTTTTACTTGTTTTTTGTTTCAAACAGCACAAAACAATCACGAGAACTCACGAAACAAAAGTTACTCACGCACGCTCACGCACGAAACTATTTTTTTCTAATCACGTGCACTCACGATCACGTGAGTAAAAATAAATTTCACTCACGATCACGCGTGATTCACGCGTGAATCACGTGAATCACGAAAAATTCGTGTCACGCGCGCATCTCTAATTCTCACTATATAATTTTCAAAAAACTCTTTTTTCGTTTTAAATTTATTTTTGTTGCCCGAGTAAAAAAAAATTGTATGGTAAAACATGTTATCTTATAAAATTATATATAATTTATTGGATCTGATTTTGCTAAATTTCATCCGAAAATTGGCCGCGCCAAAGTTATCTCATAACATCTTATAATATATGAAGTTACAGTTTAATATTTGATTGTATGTGATTTCATCCGGAAATTGGCCGCGCCAAAGTTATCCCAAATTATCTATTATCATGATTTTGTATTAAATATGATATAATATGATGTAATTTCATCCGGAAATTGGCCGCGCCAAAGTTATCTTAAAATATCCAATATCATGATTTTATATAAAATTGGATATTATATAATCTAGTTTCATCCGAAATTTGGCCGCGCCAAAGTTATCTTATAATATCTGATATCTTGATTTTATAAAAAAATTATTGGATACATTTTTATCCAAAAAATGTTTCTGTTTTTAGATTTATTTTTAGATATAATAATGTCAAACTGAAAATAAATAAAAAAAAGAAAAAAAAACACTTCGAACGGACGGGGATTAGAACCACAAGTCTTCCGTTTTGTAATCGCAATCTCTACCCTCTAGACCAGCGGACGTTGTTAGCAAATAACAACTTTAAAAGACTTAGTTTTAAATAAATTGATCGTATCTAATTATATCAAATTGATTTAACATATAGTAATATATGATTATATCCAATTAAATATGTTATTCACTTGTACACAATTTTCAAAAAGACTTAGAAAATTTTTAATAAAATTTGCAAAAAAAAAAAATTGGAATGACGTACAGCGCTATTAGGGGCTTCCATGGTAAGCTAAAACAATAATTTTAATGTAGCGGTATGCCTTATTTCCAAGTCATAGGCTTCCAAAGTGAAATAAGACTTTGGCTTATAAATTTAAAATTTTTCATGGAATCAGGAAATCAGAATTAGATTTGAGATCGGGTTCCAAAAATTATTGATAATTTGATAATTTAAACCAAATATAGCTATTATTAACTATATAAATGCAATATAAATTTTTAAAAATGATTGCAAAAATTCAAAAAGTAAAATTTTTTAAGTTCTAAAAAAACAAATGCAATAAAAAAGTGTTTCTATTTAAAAAAAATAAAAAAAATATATTTTTTTTCTGGAATCGAACTCGGGTTCCCAAAAATTATAGATAATTTTATAATAAATCAAATATAGTTATATATAACTGTATAAAAGAAAAATATTTTTTTAAAAATGATTGCAAAAAATCCAAAAATGAAAATTTTTTAGTTCTAAAAAAATTAAACGCAATAAAAAAGTGTTTTCTATTTAAAAAAAATAAAAAAAAAAACTTTTTTTTTCTCGACTGGGCCGGGAATCGAACTCGGGTTCCCAAAAATCATATGTAATCTTATATGATACAATAAAAAGTTTTGTATAACCATATATGTTGACACACAAAAATAAATTTTGAAATACTGGCATATATAATTATATATGGCTAGTTGTTTGGTCAAAAAAATATTTTTTTTATACATGATTATATCAAAATATATATTCCATTACATATGCGACCATTTATAAATATATATTGAGTTTAGACGAAATTTGCGTATATATAGTACCATACAAACACAGATATGTTATCGTTTAAGACACATATAATTATATCTATTATTTTTGTTGGAATTTTTTTTAGTATGGAACCATATATAGTTTTAAATGGTATTATATTAGTCATATATAATTATACATAAATTGATACTGGATTTTTTGTTTAGTAAAGTCCTATACATAATTAGATATAAAGTCACGTATAATAATGTATGAAATCGGATTAAGTTTTATGTGCAACGTATGATTACATCTACCATTTATATTAATATATTATGAACAATATAATTAGATATGATTTTATATGACATCATTTAAAAAAATTGGAAAATTTCAAAGTGAGATATAATTTTATACTTTGACTCATATAGTTGTATATGGTTTTATGAAAACATATAAAATAATATACATTTATATAAATTCCTTTTTACTCGGGTGGTCATTTTTGCAAGACTTATGATTATATCTTATTCTAAATACAGGCGTACTAAGACATTCCAATTCTTGAGAAACTGAACTTAAGCCCGTCTCGTTGTTTTTACAAAATATCTGTGTACTTAATGACTCATATGACTTGTGCAACTGTTAATAGAACTACACTTTTCGGCTAAGGTTTTATTATTTTCGTTATTGCAACCATCTACTTATGTCTGGTTAAGGCTATAGTGGGCCTTCAAGCCTGATTTCAGTCGTGTTCTAAATTCTGTTCATACCTTTATATTTTTTTTAAAGATTCATAAAAGTTTTGGTGCATTCAAATAATTTCCCTTAGATGTACACCACTGTATAACTGTATGTGTCTTGTAATCCTTTTTGGTATTTTTATACTACCGCATATAGTCATACATCAAAATCACACAGGATGAAAGAAAATGTTTAAAGGAACACAAAAAATGCTGTAAAAAGCTAAAAAAACCTGCAATTGTGCATTTTGAAGTGCAGTGCAAAAAAAAGTGTTGGTAAGAGTTCTCTTTTTTTGGTGTGTTTTCTTATAAATAACTTAAGTTTTTAATATAAAAATTATTGGAGAAAGAAAAAAACTTAAATCCAAAAGTTTTTTTCATAGTAAAAACTACAAAAAAAAAATGGTTTAGTCTGGCAGCTTTGATGACATCTATTTCAGTGTGTGTTCTTTTGTTAGTGTTGTTCTTCTTCACCAGCCAGTCCAGTCTGTGTTTAGAGTCTCTTGCCTATTCTATCGTAATACCAAAGCAAAAAATCCTATTTGACTCTGGGTTTAAAAGTTGCGCCAAAAATTTTACAATAACAGCAAAAAAATCCTTTTGTCAGTTCTGAAAACCAACAAAACAAACAACCAACAAAAAAAATACAATAGCTAAAGTTGGAACAAAACATTTAAATTCTTCAGTTTTATGGAATGGATGGAGCGAAGTATACAACTGAAACGAGGTTAAAGACAAACAAATAAAGAAAATAACAAAATTTTACAATGTGCTCTAGTAAAATTAAATCAATAATTTCATTTTCTGTGCAGCTTTCCTGGCAGAAGACTTCAAGAATTTAAATTAGTTTAAAAATGTATTAAGGATTATACATAAATACCACTCACAATCAGTGGATAGACTTTTTGAAAAAATTAAAAAATCAATTTGACCTACAAATAAAGCCAGTAAAAACCAGACAAGGAAAAACAATAAAAATTAAAATTCGTTATTGATAAAATTCAATTTTGAATTTTTCAAAAAATTCAATTTTGAATTTTAAATAAAATTCTAAAGAATTTTATTTTAAATTCTTAAAAGAAATAAAATTCTAAAAAATTTTATTTAAAATTCTTAAAAGAATTTTATTAATAAAAAAAAAGAATTTTATTTTCATACAGATAAATAAATTTCCAACAAGTAAGCATTTTAATAATGTTCGAGTATTTCTATATATCAAGGTAACTTAATTAGCTAAATACATCCTCATATGATAGTAAATTGCCACTATCTTATAATTTAATGTAATTTAATAATTTACTTAGTTCAAACTTATAATACAATAGTATTTTTTTAGTAATTTCCAAATTCTGATCCACTTATTTATAGAAAACCTCTTAAAAAATTCTCATATTTTAATGTATTTCTCTGATTCTGAAAGCTTTTTCGAACAGAAACTTTATAAAAAAATTTTGTACACTTTTCTAAAAATTGAATCTTTAATTTTATAGCAATTTTCTTTAAAAAAAAGTGTTTTCTGAGGCAGTTTTTCAGATTCTGAAACATTTTTTATATAGCAAATTATTAGAGTCTTAGACATTTTTCTAAAGAAACATTTTAAGACACTATTTCAACAAAATTTTGAAGATTTAAAGATAAATTTTCTATAGAAAATTCTTACAAAATTCTTACAAACAGAAAAATGTTTAGATTCGGAGTAATCTTTTTCGTTCCAAAAAATCTCACATCTAATATAGTTTTCTATAGAAAAGTTCATTGATCAATGATTTTTATAAAATTTTTCTATATAAAAATTCTCAGATTCTAAAAGATTAAAAAAAAAAATCATATTCTTAAAAATATTTCCATAACAAAAATTCTTAGATTTGAAAATATATTTCTCATAGAAAAGCTCAGATTTTTAAACGTTTTTCCTATTGAAAAGTTATCCGATCCTGAGAAATCTTTTTTGCAGAAAGATTCTTGGGATTCTGAAACAGTATTTTTTAGGAAAAATTCCCAGTTTCTGAGGGATTATTTTTTATAGATTTTTTTCTAAAGAAGTTATAACCTTTAATATATTTTTCCTACAGAAAAATTTTTAAAATTGTGGAAAATGTTTCAATAAAAAAACTCTTTTATTCAGAGTCAAATAAGCATTTAAATATTTTGTAAAGATAATGTCTGGAATTCTGAGACATTTTTCTATAAAATATATTTGAGATATTTGTTTTCCTTTAGAAAATTATGAAAATAGGTGTTAGATTCAGTTAGAAAACATCCACGACTATAATGCCATTTAAGATTTTTATATGCAATTTTTTTAATTATGAAATATTTTATCTTAAGGGTGTAAAAAATTTATTATGTAGAGACTAACTTTTGCATTCTATCTATGTTAACATTCATTGTATTATGGATTTATGAACTTCTTTTTAATCAAAATTTACCATTAATTAACATACATAGTATTTAAAAATTCTAGTTTACCACATTAGTATAAACCAGACAAGGGAAAAGTGTAAAACTTAAAACTCTTCAATGAAAAAAAACCAAAAGTATTTTTTCCAAAAAAATTTAATTCAATTTTTAAATAAATTTCCTACAATTTTAAAATAAAACTCGGTACCGAGTTTTAAAAATAAAACTCCGAAATAAAAAGAGTTTTATTTTCATACAATTAATTTTATTTTAAGTAAATAAAAAATATTTTTGGTTTTTAAAATTTTTATGTAAAATAGTTGATAATATGATAAAATATGACCTCACGAAATAGTAAAATTAGTTGAAACTAAATTCATCTTATTTAAATTTATTAATACTCCTAATAGAACCCTTATTTGTGAAAAAAAAACTTTCTATTAACGAAACATTGCACTAAAAAGTGTTCTCTTAATATTTTGTTGGTTTTTTGCATAAAAAATATTTTTGCAAAAATCGCGTATAAACTTTAAAAAATAAAAAATGAATACTGCAAAATTAAATGTATGAACTAAATAGATTTTGCCCTCCTAATTCCAAATCTGGTTTAAATATGCGTTTACAGCTTTTAAGATATTCGCGCTTGAAGATTCGAATGTCCGCTTATTTAGTACTTTCTGTAGTTCCACTCTTACTTATTCAAAAATTGGAACCAGAAAATTTTATGGGTAGTAATAGACCTCGTGAACCAAGATTATTTCGATCCATTTTCGAAATATTCGAGACTGGAAATAAATACTGTAAACAAATTTAAGCATCAATGACCACTAGTGAGAAAAGTAATGGATACAGACGCACCATGTCTTTAATACCCAGTGAAAAATGTTCAAATGTGAATCATATATATTTCACATATGATTACATATATGAACATATATATTTAATATATGAGCATATACGAAAATTGGCGGCATGTGGGCAGACATATATGAAACATATATGAACACATATGCACATATATGAGCCCGTGCCATATATGTACACATGCCGCCCATTTTCACATGTGTAACATATATTTGCATATATGAACATACATGTCCATATTTGGACCACATATGATTCATATATGAACATTTTTCACCGGGTATCTAAGAACTCGCTAATTTTGAGCAAAAGATTTAGCATGTGTTACTGTTCCAAAACCAATAAAACGAAGATTTAAATAATATTATTTTTCTTAAGGGGGGTTTAAAGAAAAAATAAACAGCCTTCATGTGATTTTTTAAGCAGCGATAAAAAATAAAAACGGAATTTTTTTTAATTCTGTTTTTTGATTTGAAAAATAATTTATTGCAATATTTTTAAAATTTTATAACACAAAATTTAATGAACTGAAATTTCCACTTAATTGTAGAATGTTTTTTAAAGGAAGACGGCTGCAATTGTACAGCTAAAAGTACTGGACCGATTTTGATGAAATATTTTTGATTTGTAGATTATTATATTAGCATAATTTCACCAAAAATCAATATTTTTCAAAAATGGTTAGTAGGTACTAGAGAATTTAATAATCTACAAATAAAAAAAATTCATCAAAGTCGGTTCAGTAGTTTTTGCTGTACAACTGCATCCGATTTTCTCTTAAAAAAAGAAATTAGTGGCAACCCTGGAAATTCTTGTTGACCAAATTTTGTGCAATAAAGTTTTAAAAATATTAAAATAATTCATCTTGCAAATAAAAAAAAAAGGATTAAAAATATTGCGTATTAATATTTGTATAGCTGTTTAAAAATTGCTCACGTTAAGACTAATTTTTTCCTTTATACCCCCCTTAAACCTAATGAAAATATTTAAGATGAGATACATTATTTTTATCTAAACTCTACTATACATATATTTATATTATTTTCAAAAATAATACCAAAATAAATTTCTTTATATTTTTAAGGTAAAATAAAACTCTTTTTTTTGAGAGAGTTTTATTTTTGAAATTATAAAACTCCAAAATTTTTAAGAGTTTTATTTTTTGAAATTATAAAACACCAACATTTTTAAGAGTTTTATTTCAAAACAAAATTAAATTTGAATAATTTAAACATTATTTTAATAAAGTACGGAGTTTTTCCTTGTCTGGTATAAACTAACAGTTAATAGTACTTTGTTTTATTATTATTTGTTTTACAAAATGAAATTCAAACCAAAAATAAAAATCTTTAATTTTTTAGAATTTTATTTATAGGAAAATAAAATTCTATTTTTTTTGAGAATTCTATTTTTGGAAATAATAAAATTCAAATGTTTTTGAGAAATTTATTTAAACAAAAATTTTATTTCAAATACCTTATGAATTTTAAATAAAATTCGAATTTTTCCCTTGTCTGGTAAAAACTGTTTACTGAGGTTTTAAAAAAACTTCAGTGTCAAAATTTAAGAAAATATAAAAAAAATAATTTTTCGACATCTCGCGAAAGCGAGCAGACTAGATTTCTCTGTTAACAGTTTTGTGACATTCAATCGTGTGGAAATCAAACTGCGTTTCACCTTTCTTCGAAATTTTAGTCAACCTAAAAAAGGTTGAGGCTCGCCTTAAAACATTGAGTACCGCTTCACTCGTTCTCTTGATTCCCCGATGTTGTCGTTGCAGAGACGTTTAAAATAAATCAAATTTTCAATTGCCTGATAATGTAAATTTAAAAATTGACATTTTGAAGTATTTAAATGATTTCGTTTTGTTTTCGTCTGACCACCCATATTCGATTAACCTGTTGATTCTGATTCCAAATCTGGTTTCTTAATTTTTCCATCATGTTAGGTTTTTGAGAAAATTGCGGTCAAAATTCACAAAAAAAAATGTTTTTAGTCGTTTTCAATTTTTATTTAATTTGTGAATGAGTCTTGGATCTGAGCACAAATGATTCCGAATCTGGCTTCCAAATTTTTACATCACGTTAGGTTTTTGAGAAAATTTAGGTCAACACGTGATTTTGTGATCTTTTTTGTAAAATTTTTTAAACATTTGCGTTCGATTATTTTTTCGATGCTGGTTCCGAATAAAAATTCAAAATATGCACTATAAAATAAAATGTGTGCAATAAAAATTTTGTTTTCATAGGAAAAACTTTTTAAAAATCAAAAAAGTAACGCCGGGTTTAAATACTAACATTTAAAACTTTATATAAGCAAGATTTTTTAGAAATTGATACAATCTATAAAAAAAAATAATTTTTCTTATTTCCAAAATTAATTTTTAAAATAGTTTTTGGAACAAGTAAATTTCAATTTGTGTTTCTGCTAATTTATGCCAAAATATGCCTTAAAAGTTAGAAATATGCACAAAATATGCACTTAAAACCAAAATATGCAAAAATATGCATTTTCATCAAAATGTGCAAAATATGCATTTTCATCAAAATATGCAAAAACAAATCGATGCCATTTTAACTCAAATTTCTTGATTCGGAATGATTTATTCATTTGGTCGATATCGTTTTTAGACTATTGACATAAAACATGCATTTGCATGGAAATCTCATCCCTATTTATCACCACTGTCACAGAGAACTACAAATTCTCAGGGAGCAGCATAAAATATTAGAGGAGATGAGAGAGCGGATGTGATTGAGAAGGCCGGCAGTGATGCCATTTTAGCACTTTTAGTGCTAGATCTAGCACTTTTTTTTGGACTTAGCACTAAAGTTTTGGAAAAAAAGTGCTAGACAAGCACTTTTTTTTAATTTTTTAGCATTTTTTTTAACTTGTTTTTAACATTTTAATTTGTTTTTTTTTTAATCTCTTGTAAAAATGTTAGCCTGCGGCGCTTTCCTCACACACGTATAATGAGATAACTCCCAAATCGTATGGAATTTTTTTTTTGGGATTTATTTTTTAGGAATCCCAAGAAATTAAAAAAAATATAAATTGAAATTAAAAAATTTAGAAAAATTCAAAAATTAAGGAAATATAAAATTCAAAAAACCCAATTGGAATTTTGAAATCCAAATAGAAATTAACAAAAGATTAATTGAAATTCAAAAATACCAATTGAAATTCAGAAAACCCAATTGAAACTTAGAAAACCTGGTCAAAATTCAGAAAAGAAATTGGGGAAAACCAATGTAAATTTATAAAACCCAATTAAAAAATAAAAAAAAATAAAAATCCCAATTTAAATTCAGAAAACTCAATTGAAATTAAGGAAACGCAATTGAAATTCAGAAAAAAGTATATAAAAGCTCAGAAAACCAAATTGAAATTAAAAAAAATATATGTACCGGTACACTAGTTTACAAATAAAAAAAATCTCTGCGCACGAAACATGACTTTATTTTTTTATGTACATATTTTTGACTACAAATCTCAAAAAAAATTTCAAAAATGTTTTCACGGATTTAGTAATTTTTAAGAAAAAAGTTTAGCGTTTTTCTGTCTATTTTCCATATATCTCGCTTGTATACATCCGATCTACTCACAATTAAAACCATTATAAAAAGAATCATACTTAGGCTTCGTACTGATTTGATCAGTACATGTACTGATTTTTGATCCCGTGTACTGATCAAAAAACGTTGTACTGATTTGTACTGATTTTTTGAAATATGTACTGATTGTACTGATTTTTGAACATTTCAACATAAAAAATTATTTTATCCAAAAATTCTATACAAAAACTTTATTTTCATAAAAAAGTCTCAGAGTAGTTTTTTAGAACTTAAGTCTGACAATGAATCAAAAGGTTCCTTAACGCAAAAAGGTTTCTGATCATGAGATTATTTTGATCTTCATACATTTATATGAAAAGGCGCAGAGAATCTTTGAGATTTTCTATAACGAAAACTTCACGGGATGATGGATTTTCTATAAATTTGGAAAGATAATGCAATTGCATGAACCTTAATAGTTCTGAGATATTCGATGAGCAAATGTCAAAATCAGAATTTATTGAAAAAATCGCTGGGAAGTTTTCTAAAAGGAAAACTTACCAAAAATTAAAGAAAAAGTCTTCAGAATCTGAGGCATTTTCTCTTTCCCAAAACCTGTCGGTTTTCGTTATATTTTCTGCACTGAAACGATCAAAACATTTAAATGAAGTTGTTTTAAGTCAACTAAATTTTCTGAAAAATAACTACCAGAGCTTATAGCATATGTTTTTAACAGTTGTTTTTACCAGTTGTTTTTACTAAAATACTTATATAAATTTAACGAAAATTTTTTGGGTGTTGAAAACATCATCAGTGACTTCCCATAGAAAATAGCTTTTGAGAGTAGGATTAACGCTTAATTCTTTCCGTAGTCAACATTAAGCTTTACACGTAGTTATTTCTAGAAAAAAAAACATAAAAACTTGGCCGCACTGATTTGAGTTCAGAAAAAAATGGTCACCCTAATCATACTTGCAACAAATCGTACAAACATTATTTTCCAATCAGCACATTAGATAACGTGAAATTGGCATACATGTGACAAAAATGGATTATTTGAGTAAGAAAATATACATTTGATTGATCAGCAAAAATAGAACCCTTAACAAATAAATTTTTTATGGTTATTTTTAACCCTGATCTTTAACTAATATAACAAAGTCGGTTTGATGAAAACCTATGGGTTATCACCGAAGTAATCACTAATTATATGAAAAAACACACAAAAAACACTATGGTATTTAACCAAGTTTTTTTCTTGTATTTCAAATAAATAGTTTCAAAAAATTCATTATAACTTTGGTGATTGCCCATTGATTTGCCCATTTTGTTATATTTGTAAAGGTATAGGCTTTTAAGGAAAATAAAAAAATTGTTAATTGGCAATGACTCCTTAAAAAAAATGATTTTTTTTAATCAAAAAACGAAGTTTTACAATAAGTTTGTCTATTGCGCGTAAACTAATCAACTGATGGGAAAGTAATGTGTGTAAAGTTTGTTGCAAATTTCATTTTTAATTTGGTTTTCATCGCGAGTAGATCGGAGGTGCATTACTCAAGATATAGGGAAAACAGTGAAAATAACTCCAAAAAACGCTTAAAAATCAATATTTGTTGATTTAATAAAAGAAAAAAAAATCTAGCACTTTTTTTTGGTCTGTAGAGAGAGCATTTTAGCACTTTTTTCTTCCATTTATCACACTGAAGGCAGGTGCCAAAATTTCACATGAGTTTGCCGTCGAGAAGTTTTTCTACCACTCTCCCTAACTTTTCAGAAAATTAAGCTCGACACTAGAAACAATTGGATAAATTGATGGACTCAAGTGATGGTATGCAACCGAAATTGCTATGGGATGAAAACTCGCAAGGTAACAGCAAAATTCTTCTGGATATGGACAGAAGATAGCTAGGATCCTAGAATAATAAACCTCATGGAAAGAATCGGGGTAATGTCAAACGACACTTGCAGATGGTGCAATTAATCTGTCGAGGATAGTTTTCATTTCTTATGTGCACACTAATTAAAATGATTTCAGTTTCCTACTATAAATTGGGTAAATTTACACATATTGCGTAATTCTACTTAAAAATATTGGAAATTTACTCAATTTATCCTCTATTTTTTGGTTTTCACGTCATCCTTACTAACCTAACCTAGCTATTCAAATATTGTTAGTTCTAAAGTATGAACCCCACTTAGGCTGAGTTTTTGACATATCGCTTTATCTTAGTTTAAACGGGAGTTTTATTAAACTTTATTAAATTAAAACCAAGTTTAACCAAGCATTCTGTTTTTCAGTTCAAGTTTAGCAAATGTCGATTAACGCGGTATTGCCATACCAAATATCGCATTTCCAATTAGAATAGTTGCCATCATCGCACATTTTTTCCATTAAAATACCACAACATGGCAACACTAACCAGTATATTTGAAAATCAGAGGTGTTTTTTTGACATTTTTGTACCTTAGTTTAACTCTCCATCATTGGTGAATTAAACTTAAAATAAACCACACCTCAAAAACAGAATTTGTGGTTTTAACTCACAATCAGTTTAAACCTAAAACCAATAAATTTTACAACTCAAAAACTCAGCCTTAATATCCTAAACTAAATATCAAAGTTGAACAATTTTTAAAAAATGTTATTTAAATTGCGACATATTTAAAAAATTATCAATATTTAAAAAAAAAAATTGTGTTGTCTTTCTAAACCTTCTTTATAAAGCAGATAAATATATAATTTTTAGTCTGCGATAATACAATATTTGGTTTATTGTCTAAAGTTTTAATTTAAAATTAATCTTTTTTTTTTGAAAAATTTTAAATTCTTCGCAAAATTTAGCATCTTATATTTTTTAACACATCTTAAAAAACCATCAATATTAAATGAATTTGTATCATCTTTATTAAATTTAAATTCGATTTCGAATGAAAAAAATATATATAAATATATGCGTCATTGTCACTTAATTAAAAGCTTTTGCAAGACAAAGTTGATATTTCATTAAATAAATTTTTTTTATTCTATTTTTTTGTTGCCTTTGCTTGATTGTCATTTAAATTTATGCTCTTGTTCCAAATATAACGCATTTCTTTTTTTTCGTTTTTGTTTTATATAATTTTTATTATTTTTTTCTATTTGATTTTTTTATATTTTTACATTGTTTTTGTGTAGTGATTAATTAAGTATATTTTTTGTTTGTCATCATTTATCATTTTTTGCTGTGCAAAAAACCAAACAAAATATACAAATATATTTTTTTGCTAATTCTAACAATTTTTTATAAAAATGACAATTTTTATTTTTGCTTATAATTCAAATGCTTAAAAAACAAGTCTTTTTTTGTTCTTTTATTTATATAAAAAATATTTTAGATTTTATTTTTTAATTCAATGTTTTCTTTTCTAATTTATTTAAAATATTTTTAGTTTAGCTAACATGTGTATGGAAAATAGTTTTATTTTTAGTTTAGTTTAAAGTCGTGTAGATTAAAATTTTTCCTTTTATTTTTGGTAGACTAAAAATAAAAAAAAAAAAATGTATTTGAAAATATAAAAAAAAAAATTTAAAGATTTGTCACCATGTTTTTTCATAATATTCACTTTTGTTAAGCCCAAGTGATGTTGTCTTTTTAAGAGATTTTTCTAGAGAAATTGGAAAATTACGTTTAAGCAAAATTAAAATTCTAAAGTTTTTTGTATAAAATAACCACAAAAAGACATAAAAAGTTTTCAATGAAATCTATTTACTATATAAATCTATGGATGAATAATTTCTAGGGTATGACCGAATTTCGGCCAAAGTCAATCAGGCCATCCAACTAATTTTTATAGTAATTTTAAATCACATTTCACAATACTGTGAATTTGATGTCATCATATGACAATAGTTTTAATAATCATAAATTAGAAAGTATTAAGTGTATGATGTATTAAAAATTTCATAATTTTTATATATTAACACCTACTAATTTTTAGCAATTTTTTTATATACATACACAGAAAAAAATAAAAAAAATATTTGAGTAAATTTTTAATACTATTGAGTAAAAAATTACTCAATTTTGCACCAGTAAACAAATTAATAGTATTGAGTAAATTTTTAATATAAATTTATTAAATGTTTGAAAACAAATTTGAGTAAATTTGTAATTGACTCAATTAAAAATTTACTCAAAATTTATCTATTTATTTTTTTTTAAGTTAAAAAAAGTTTTAAATTTTTATACAAAAAAAACAAAAAACCTGTTTTTTTTTTAAACTTTACCAAATATATTTATGTCTCAAAAACATAGGAAAATTTTATTAAGACATTTACAAACTTTCATATACATACACAAAAAACTATAAACTAAACGAGAATTCAAAAAACTATGAGAGTTTAAAAAAAATATTAAATTTTTATTAAATTATGTACTTATGTAAATTGTTTTAAGTAAATTTTTAATTGCGTCAATTAAAAAATTAGTCAATTTTTGTTTTTAAATTTAAACAAGTGATTACTCAAATTTGTTTCCTCCATATTTTTTTCTGTGTACATATGATTTTGAATAAAAAAGAATTTAAAAAATTTCCATAGATTAATTTATTGCAAGGTTTGATATTTAATTATATAAAATATTAATTAATATCGACTATATGTAAAGAATGAAATTCTTATACTTTTGTACCCGCCGGCGGATCACACTGATGTTAGTATATTAAGCTTGTTGAATATTTGAGATGTTTAGATGAAAATCAGTAGCCCATTTCTGTAATTAAAGTGAGAAGTTTTCGCATCGAAAAATATGAAACAAAAATTTCCACCGTTTCTCGACTCTGGAATAAAAACTGTTTCTGTATGTCAATGCGAAAACGCCAGCGTTTGTATTGGAATATTCCATATAGCTGTCAAAAAAGTAATCAAAGTGAAAAAATAGTAACAAACCCAAAAAAAAAACAAACAAAACACGGAGCAATTCAAATTATTGTTTACGGATTATTTAAAAGCAATAAAATAAATATAAAAAAATTAAAATTATGTATTGTTTATAATAATGTGTAGTGTTGTATTGATAACAGCATTTTTGCATTTAGAGATTCTTTGATTTTTCTAAAATTTGTGAAAAAATATAATAAATTAGATATTTATACAGACACAAAACAAGTAATTTGTATTTTTCTTACAATTTTTCTCCATTTTTTTAATTTATTATTATTTTTTTAATGTTTTTATTTCTTTTTGTCGAAGTCTCGCACCGTTTTAAAATGTGAGTTTTTTTGACACTTCAAATACAAAAGTTTTCGACCAATTACTTTGCAGAAACAGTTTTCTAGCATCATTCCAATAAAATAACACAACAAAGTTACAGAAACAGTAAAATGTGAAAAGTCACTTTTTGTGCCGATTTACAATGTTTTCGTTTCATTTCACATGTTTCATGCTAGAAATCTTTGGATTCGAGAGTTACAGATATCAGCTGCAGGATTTCGATAGCGGCACAATAATCAAATTCACAAAAATTAGGCAAAAAATTAAAAAAAAAACTGAAAATTATATGTAGATATAGAATATTTTTTTTTTAATTTGGCGACATGGCGATTTATAAAAAGATTGGCAATTTCCTTTTGGATTTGTTGAAGATATTTCACGATTTTTAACATCTATTTTTCAACTGCTTTTAAACAAAATTTATTTTTTGAAAATAAATATTACTACTATATTTTAACGAAAAGTGAACAAAATTGACTTTTGGTAGTTGAACACACTCTAAAAAATTGAGTCCAGTTTCCTACTATAAATTGGGTAAATTTCAACAAATTCAAATAATATACTACTAAAAATTGGGTAAATTTCGAATAATTTTAAGTAGAATTACGCAATTTGTGTAAATTTACCCAATTTATAGTAGGAAACTGAAATCACTTTAATTAGAGTGTACCATTTCTAGAGTGGGGGGGTGAAATAAAGCCATAGGCAATAAGGCCATATGGCCTTATTTCTCAATTCAATGGGAAATAAGGCCATATGGCTTTATTAAGTACCAACACGATTGAGCAATAAAGTCATATTGATTTTGCAACCAAAGTGGAAATAAAGCCATATCAGTTCAAAATGTGGAAATATGTATATTTCCCCGTAAATCCTGCTACCCAAAAAAAAAAAATATTTAGCGAATCCGCTAAATTAATTTATGGAGTTTGTAATGGCGCCATGAAATAGCTCCCAATAAAATAAGTCCCAATGAAATAACTCCCAATGAAATAAATCCCAAATAAAATGAAATATCTCCCAAACCAAAAAAATGCAATAAGTCCCAAGAAAAATGAAATAAGTCCCTAACAAAAAATGAAAAAAGTCCCAATGAAATAACTTCCAATAGCAATGAAATAAATCCCAATTTTTTTTTAATATTAAATTTTTAACTGTTTAAATCCCAAAAACACTTTAATTGTATCTCTTTAAAAAACAAATCTCTGAAGTGCCTAATACCCCTTCTCAACTTTTTTGGGATGCAGCTTACTGACACATTGATTAAATTTCTTTTAATATTTAAAAGATATCTGTATAATATTTCATGCAATAGCTGACTTATCGCAGGTCCCTCTGGCGGCTGCGAGAAGAACAGAAAATAAACTTCATAAAAATATGAACAAGCCACGCATAAAACTTGAAAGCAGATTCCTGGAAGCCTTTTAGAGCCTTTATTTGTTTGAAAAGATTTGAATGCGTATGGGTGTGAAGAAAGCGCCGCAGGCGAAAAATTTTTACAAGAGATTTTAACAAAAAATTAAAAAAAAAAATCGCGCGATTTTTTTTTTAATTTTTTGTTAAATTCTCTTGTAAAAATTGTTCGCCTGCGGCGCTTTCTTCGCACCCATACGCATTCAAATCTTTTCAAACATATAATCGTATTCCAACAACATATACACATTTCAAAATAAACAAAAGAGTGATTGGGTTGTAAAAGACCGAAAGTTCATTTCGCCTACACTTTAAATAATCTAATGTGCCCGCCAAACCAATAGGATCCTAAAACTTCTTATTACACCGGTTGCGGATCTTCAGGTTGTCATACAATACCTCTTTATTTTCATAAATTAAAACCATTGTTAGACGAACTCGAAATTTTTCACAATTACTCGCAGCATGCATTTCGCCTTAAAGCAAACGTATTATTATTATTTCTTTTTTTTTTGGATTTTGATTGACATTGATGTACTTCTGAGTGAATGGTTTTCTTAATTTATTTACAAGATAATTCAAAATTCATTGAAAAAGAGTTTATTCTAATTCGAGGTCATTTACTTTTCCCGTAATAAATTAACTTTTCCTGAAAATAACTAAAGAAAATATCTAATTTTTATTATATATATTTAATAAAAATTAAAGAAACTTGAAAATTCAATAAGTTAAATTTTCATTTTCATAATTTACTTTCAAACTGTTGGGAGTTATTTCATTAAAATAGTTTGGGAGTTATTGCATAATGAAATAACTCCCAAACTTAAAAATGAAATAACTTCCAAAAAAATTTAAATAATCCCCGCAGATTTGGGAGTTATTTCATTATGAAATAACTCCCAAATCGTATGGAAATTTTTGGAACTTATTGCATTTTTTTCTTGGGACTTATTTCATTGGGAGTTATTTCATGGCGCCGTTTGTAATCCCTAAGTCCGGCCAAAGGCCGGCTACGCAGAAAAAAAAATTTTTTTTTTGACTATCTTTAAATTAAAAAACCACATTTACCACGAACCTCGGAACTTAGAGTTGTCTAGAGGCACCAATTTTTATTGGCAGGGGTTTTAATTTAAAGATGGTTTAACAAAAAAAGTTTTTCTGTGTAGCTGGCCTCCGGCCGGGCTTAGGGATTACAAAATCCATGCATTAAACCCACCCTCTCCGCAAAGTAAAGTTTTCTAGGGTAGCAGGCCTTTTCGCTATCAAATTTGTTATGCCTAAAAAAGGTCTGATAACCAAAATAGCTTTGGTTTGCAGAGAGGGTGGGTTTAATGCATGGAGTTTGTAATCCCTAAGCCCGGCCGAAGGCCGGCTACGCAGAAAAACTTTTTTGTTAAACAATCTTAAAATTAAAAATCCTGCTATTTAGTGGAAAAATTTTTCCACATTTGCCCCTACACTCTCCGGAAATTAATGACGAATACTTTTATAAATTTTCAAATGAGTAATAAAGCCATATATGGCTTTATTTCCAACAGCGGTTGGTAATAAGGCCATATGGCCTTATTTCTCAATTCAATGGGAAATAAGGCCATATGGCTTTATTACCATCACGATTGAGCAATAAAGTCATATTGATTTTGCAACCAAAGTGGAAATAAAGCCATATCAGTTCAAAATGTGGAAATATATTTCCCCGTAAATCCTGCTACCCAAAAAAAAAAATATTTAGCGAATCCGCTAAATTAATTTATGGAGTTTGTAATCCCTAAGCCCGGCCAAAGGCCGGCTACACAGAAAAAAAATTTGTTTGACTATCTTTAAATTAAAAAACCACATATACCACTAACCTCGGAACTTAGAGTTGTCTAGAGGCACCAATTGTTTAACAAAAAAGTTTTTCTGTGTTGCCGGCCTCCGGCCGGGCTTAAGGATTACAAAATCCATGCATTAAACCCACCCTATCCGCAAAGTTAAGTTTTCTGGCGTAGCAGGCCTTTGCGCTATAAAATTTGTTATGCCTCAAAAAGGCCTGATAACCAAAATAGCTTTGGTTTGCAGAGAGGGTGGGTTTAATGCATGGAGTTTGTAATCCCTAAGCCCGGCCGAAGGCCGGCTACGCAGAAAAACTTTTTTGTTAAACAATCTTAAAATTAAAAATCCTGCTATTTAGTGGAAATTTTTTTCCACATTTTCCCCTACACTCTCCGGAAATTAATGACGAATACTTTTATAAATTTTCAAATGAGTAATAAAGCCATATATGGCTTTATTTCCAACAGTGGTTGGTAATATGGCCATATGGCTTTATTTCTCAACTCATTGGGAAATAAGGCCATATGGCCTTATTGCCTATGGCTTTATTTCACCCCCCATTCCCGACGGCACTGAACTTCTTATAAAAATACTTAGAACAATTTTATAATATATTGTAGCTTTTGACTTTTTGTGATATTTTTGATTTGAGATACAGTGCAACATCGCTTAACTCAACTAATAGAAATTTTGGCCGTTGCGACAACTGAGGTTGTTGCGATAACCGACCCAGCAAAACTTAGATTACCAAATAAGGTATAAAATAAGGTATAGAATCTCTTATTTTATACATTGCAGCATTGATGATTTTAACAGGCGGTGAGACTCAAAGTAATGCATCCACATTATCACAAAGAATACCAGTAAGGTATAAATAAGTCATAAATTTATAACAAAGAATACGAGTAAGGTGTAAAATATATGATATTTTATAGGTTACGAGAAATGAAATAATATAGCATACCAGAAGATAATATATAAGGTGTTACGAGTAGTGAAAAAGTAATTTTGTATTAAATTTACTCACGTGATTGTAAGTGAGTGTAAGTAGATAAAATATGCTCGTGAGTGTGTGTCGTTAGAAATTTTCTGTCGTGAGCCCATCTCTAGTTTATACTTATGCATTTTTTTATAAAATAATTATTTTTTATGTTATTGTAATGCATTATGCATCCAATTATAAATAATGCATTATTTCAAACTTTCAAATAATACATAATGTAACCAAATATAAGTCATCCATGATTTAATGTTTAGAAATAATAAATATGAAATACATTTTCTCCAATAATCATGCATTACGTAGCAAATTATTAGTAATGCATTATTTTTCACTTTAAAATAATACGTTGTGGAACAAATGTTTGGTAAGACATCCTAAAATAATGCTACAAATAAGGTATATACATTACCTGGTAATGTGTTATATAATCACTACCCATTACCAAAGTTTTGCTGGGGAGTTACCATTAGGGATTAAATTGTGTCGTCATCTCATTGTACAACAAAAATTATTATTTCTCAGAAATAATAAATATGGAATCAAACCGAAATAAATAAAACTTCAGTTATAATGAGTTGTAATTTAATAAAAAGTATAAATACTTGATCATGAGATCAAAATTAATATTTTAATATATTTTTGTATGCTCCGCCCTAATACACATACAATATGTAGTTCGAAGTCCAGTTTTATTTACTGTATATGAATGAAAACTATATCGAGTTAATAAATTTTATAAATGGCATCACAACTCTAACATCCACTTCATAAAATTATTGTGCATTATAAACTCCAACATACAGCACACAGACAAAATCATTGAGTAAAAATTATATCAATTGAAATAAATCAATAAATAATAACATAATAATTACTCTCACTGCCCCATACAAACTTGCATTTAAAAACAATTTCAAATTAGGAGTAAATCTGAAAATATATGCATTCAAACCATAAATTTAACAAAAATATTATAAAGTGTCTGTGTAAATGAGTTTATTAAAAAGCTATTGAGGCATATTTTTTGTTAAATAAAATGATAGCAGAGGCAATATGATAGACAGACAGACCTGTCATATCAAAAATTAACATAATATTAAATCATGATAATATCACAGATATTACTTAAGATATAATTGAAAGTCTTTAGAGAAAGTTTTTCTTTCTGTGGAAATAATCAAAACTATGAAAACTAAACTGTTAAAATTAACTTTAAATAATATTATTATTAAAATGACATTTCTTTAACACAGACATACGTATTTTAAAATTTAAGGATGTAAATATCCTTTAGCAAAGTCTACTAATACAATAACAAATTAATTTAGTTTTTAGTGTACAAGTGTAGAGTTGCATTATTGACTTGATTCACATGCGCAAAATTAAATATACATAAACTTACGCACACACACATACACACATTTGCATAATAAATATATGCAGTGTGCAATACAATGACATAAAACGGAAGTAAAACTATGCTAATGCTTAACATATAGACATTTACGGTTTTCTTTCGCTATGTGTATGTGTGTGCATGTGTGTGAGTTTGTGCATAAATATGATGCATGTATTAAATTGTATATAATCATAATTCAAAAACCAAGTACCAAGTTCAAAGCTGCCATAACTTCTCTACTAAAATACTCCTAGTTTAAGGAGTAAGTATTTTTGTAGAATAAAGTTGAAATTATTACAATAAGCTTTTTTTATAAGTCTGTGTGTGTAAATTTATGAAAATTTATTTACTTGTGTATGTATAAATAACATATTTGTATGTGTATTTGAATTTTGAGAAATTATGTTAATGTTTAATAAGCCTGTCAACAACATCAAATTTATAAAATAAAATTTATAATTATACAGTAAAGCAATGGTTATGTGCACCAAGATCGTGAATGGAATTAAATGGAAACCATTTAAGGTCATCTTTCAACCTTTGAAATTAAACTAAACGTTAATGCAATGTCATTATGTATTAATTCGTTTTTTTAAGATTTTTCCGTCGGAACATTATATAGTATCCAAAAAAACGAAAATTTATATTCGCACGCTCAAAAAATTAAATTAACTAAAAAATAGAAAAATTACGTAAGTTGAAAAAAATGTATAATGATTTAGCTCTATTTCTATGTCTTTCTTCTTTTTAGTTCACATTTTTCTTAAAAATAAAGAATAGAAAAAAAATATTTAATATTACGCCAATTTGAACTAGCAAACTATACATATAGAGTGCTATTCAGCAAAAGGGTATAAAATCCCACTCCTGTATTTTATTAATAAAGAGTTATTTCCTTCCCCTTCGCAATCACACAAAAACTGCAACACCGATTTAAATGAAATTTGCAGCACAGATAGTATCGAAGATGCAACATGGAACTTTAGACTATACTAAACCACGATTCGATAAAAATGCGTTAAATGACATGCCCTTCGTTCAATGCTTAACGTTACGTCTGTCTGTTTCGAAATCATGCAAAAACGGCTGAACCGATTTTGTTGAGATTTCTCTATAGATAGTGCTAACCGAGGGTAGAACTATAAGCTACTACACTAAGAAAATTATGTCATTAACTGTATGTAGGTTATTTTAAAATTTAATCAGTAAAGTTATTTTAAAAGAAAAATCATTTATTTTATTATGTATTTATTGTTTTCTACTGTTTCTGTAGTTTAAAAAAAATATTTTACTGTCTTAAAACTGAATTTTCTGTTACATTCAATTTCGGCAGTAAAAAATTTCGTCTATAGTTTTACTGTTTTTCAATACAAAATAAGTGAATATTCTTTAGTTTTTTAATGTTTTGGATAGTCATTCAATTAACATTAAAAATTGACTGTAATATGTTTTTATTTTAAATGAAAAAACAGTGGAATGGTTTTTAAATAAAATTTCATTTGTTTTAAGTGAATATTCACTGGAATTTACCTACATAATTTTTTGAGTGTAGCCGGTCCCGTGCTTCAGTTTTGTCCGAAACTGTATATTTAAATCAAGATGCAATATAAAACAGTTGTTTTCTTAGGGCCATCAACGCGGACCGGGTCCAGCTAGTTTAATTATAATTTTTCTTCTAATTAACCCCAAATTTTGTTAAAAAAATGTGTTAGTTCAAAATTGTAACAGACGGCGGGCACCCGGCGGTCAAATTTATTCGAGAACGCTTCGTCTAGTGGTGCTAAACGCTTTTTAAAACAGTGTGCTCGATTCTCGAATACGACTTCACCATTCACCCAATTTTTAAAAATTTGATATTTTTTCGAATTTTAAGATTTTTTTTTCTTGCAACAATTAAAGATCTCGTAATAATATCCCAGGCAGAAAAAAACGAACGGGAGAGCGCTGGCAAAGTACCTTTTATGGTCGCTTGTGTGCTGGGAAAGCATCACAGTTTAGTACTCTCCCAGCGTCCAAAATGATAACCACTGTAAACGGTATGCCGTTGCTATTTTAAAGCGCCTTTAAAGCGCTTTAAAAACAAAAAATATGGTACTATTATAGCACTTTTAGAACAAAAAAATGGGACGTATCTAAATTGTATAAGTCCCGAAGACACAACTGTTTTTGGTGTTTATTTGAATAAAGAAATTTATTAAATTAAGATAAAAAATTTTGGACATACTTTGAAATACTTTCTAAGTCCCGCAAAAATGTTTAAAAGTTTTTCAAGTCCCAGACACAAATTTTTTTGGCTTTATTTTTATACCCTACACCACTCTGTGGTACAGGATATAATGAGTTTATGCTTATGTTTGAAACTACCCGAAATAATAGTCCTAGATTAACCTTTTAGCAAAAGTCCCGAAAAAAAAGTGATGCATTGAACCGAAACGTGTTGTGCTCCAAAGGGATAGACCCAGTGACATTTCACATGTGATGTATCCGGAGTTTAAGACACTTTCTATCAAAAGAAACAGGTGTTATTATAAAAAAGGTGTCAAGTTTGTAACAGGCATTGTGTCTTAGTGACTTATCTCGAGAACTATCAAGGACCAATAACTTATCCTGCAGGGAAATGAAAATTATTCCAATTGTTATGAAAATTAATAAATTTTAATTACAAATTATACTTTGAACGGATTTAAATAGAAAACATTGGCAAGCGCTTGCAAAACACTTTTTTTTCATACTACCTTATACACAAAAAATAAAGTGCTTTGCCGAGACTTTTTCTGTGGAACGGTTGGCAGTTTCTGCCTGGGATGTTTAATAATTACAAAAACAAATTTAAAAATCTTAAAACTCGAAAGAATATCAAATTTTTAAAAATTGGGTGAATGGTGAAGTCGTATTCGAGAATCGAGCACAGTAATTTTCATATTCGTCTACCATTTCATTCATTTACGATCGTCCAAATTTTTTTAATAAAATAAGTCATCAGAAAGGTTTTATTCAAGTTAAATCCGAAATATTTTATATTCGATAAGTTCTGAGAAACTTACAGCAAAGACAAAAATAGGAGTGAGAGGTATTAAGTCTGGATGGGTTCACTAAAATTTGTAGTAGTAATTTATTTGCATTTTAAATTTTTTTTGTTTAATTTTATTGAATCATTTACATCTTAAAAGCGTATGTTTTTATACCCTCCACTTAGTGATAGAGGGTATATATAAGTTTGTCATACCGTTTGTAACTCATCGAAATATCGATCTGGGACCCCATAAAGTATATATATTCATGATGCCCGATCGATTTTAAGACATTCTAGCGATGTCCGTCTGTCCGTCTGTCTGTCTGTGGAAAATGCTGTCGCGGACAAAATATTGCACAGAGATGACTGAAACTTAACATATTTATTGGAAGTTCTCCCGAGAAGTTTGGTATTGCATTTGAGCAATATCGGTTCAGCGGTTCAAAAGTTATGAACGAAAATGTAAGCACACCTCAAAAATTTCAGTACATTCAACATAACCTAAGAATACAAAATGCTTTAATTCGGCTTCTGGTTGACATAGGTGAACATAATTGAACACCAAATGGTATCTAAACAGGTACGAACATATTTTTGACAAAAAAACAAAAAAATCGCTGATTTTTTTTATCAAAATTTTTTTTCGCGGAAATTTTTTTTGGAAATTTTTTTTTTTTTTCAAAAGTAATTTCCTTTTAAATAAAGTTTTTTGCAATAATCTTTTTGAAATTGTGGAGGGTATCACTACATTCGGCAAGGCCGAATTTAACTTTTTTACTTGTTTTAACTAAAATACTAGTTGAACCCAAACAACAACAATTGTTGTTAATATAACAAAATTTTCTTAATGTAGGAGAGTATTTTTTCTAGAAAAAAAATCTTAAACAACCTTTTTGAGTTCAGAAAAAACACGTCTAGTCTGAACCAGATGTAACCTAAAAGTGCGACCACCCTAAATTTTTATTTTTTGAATTTGTATTTGGAGTTTCTAATAAAAATTTAGCAACAAAAATCAAAATCTTCGAATTACTTTTTGCAAAAATCGCATTTGATTCGAAAATTGTAATTTCTTGCAAAATTACAATTTTCGAATTTTCTCAAAAACTCTGAGAGATATTAAAAAATAGACTGAAGTCATTGTTCCTAAAAAATGTAATTTTATGAGATATTTTCAAATTTGCAGTGCACTATTTAAATGGCCTTTAAAATAATAAAATTAATTTCGAATTCATTTTGTGGGGTACGAAATTGTATATTATTTTAAACATGAATATCACATAAACGAAACAAGCTTCGGCATTTTAGATGACAGATTTGGATTCCGCAGGTAAAATCCATCCCAAATTGTTTGCAATAACACAGTGAAGTCACTCTTTCTACTCTATAGAAATTTAGAGGGTGAATTTGGAATCACAAGGTCCATTTGATGAAAAGTAATGTTCTATTTTGTGTCTATTGATTAATTAAAAGTGAGCCATTAAGACTTTTATTTTAAATGAAACACCTAAAAAGGAATTTGTTACGGAATCTTTGGTATGACCGGAAAGAGCAGTCTCTGGCGTTTACTTTTTTAAGACAACTTTATTTAAATGTTGGTCGGGAATACACTGTAGGAGTTCTTTTCGAAAGATCGTAAGGATAGGGCCGAAATTTGGTTAAACGCCTAGTGCTTGATCAAAGATTTTGATTTTTATTACTAATTTTTTCTTACAAGAAAGATCTTTTACAGGGAACACACCGATTGTCCTGGAACTTGCATATGGGAATGAGGGGAGGAAAATAAGAGTAACCTGTTTTTTCTTAGCTGTCCAATCTCAAATTTAAAAAAGGGTTGCCTTACCCTATAAGAAAAAGAAACATCTTCCTTGTAAGACATCCGAAATATATACATATTCAAAACAAAAATTTATGGTGGTTTTAAGTAAAAAGACAGAAGACATACTTTTTTGTTATCAGTGTAACGCAATCGTAATACATATTTTTAAGATTCTGGTAAATGGGACCAATACTGACTGGTCACATTTACCAGAATCTACCCTATCAAAAAATTTTGAATAAATAGGTAAGTAGAGACAAAGAAAATGAATTATTAAGTGCCAAATGATAGTCCAAATTTAAAATATTCTTAGAAAAAAACTCCTAAACTTAAATGTAATAAATTATTTTTTTGAAAAATACTCACTTTTAATCCTTTAAAGTTGTTGCAGCTTGTTTTACTCCTTTATACAATTTTGTTGCAAACTACACACACACACACTTTACTCTAAAATATTTATACTTTACTCCTTACTTGTTATTATTATATCCTTTTATGAAAGTTATAATGCTCTTCTATGCACTTTTGCACACTATTTTCCGTTTTTGTAGCACTTGGAAAATGATAATAAAAAAAGAATAAAACAAAAAAAAACTTTAAACACTCTCACACGTCTATTAACAGTGGGTTATTCAAATCTAAAATGTTGAAAGTTAAATTTTGAAGATTTTTTTTTTTTTAATTTCAAATTGGATTATTAATTTTTTTAAGAAATAAAGCCATTTTTTACAGTTAAGTGATTTTTTTTTATAAATTTTTGATTAATTTTGTATTATTAAATTTATTTATTTAGGATTATTTTAAATTTATTTATTGCTAATATTTGAGACTAGAGATGATTAACATTATATGAATATTCAAAAATCTTAATTTATTTATATAATTTTTTTTTTTAATTATTTGTTGTTTGAATAAAATAGAATTATGTTGTTAGGTTTTATAATATTTAAAGATAAAAATTTTGGCATTAATTTATTTAGTTAAAATTTATGTAGATTTCTTTTTTGTTTAAATAGTATTTTTTTAATGATTTGTTGTTGTTTTTATTTTGTAATCCAATGATATATTTTTTGTAAAAAATATTGGCACAAATTTGTTTATATATTTTTTCTTATATTTAATTTTTTTTACAAAATATTGCACAATTTTTTTATAAATATTTTATAATTATTATGTTCATACACTTTTTTATTAATTTATTTAATTTTATTGCTACCGGCCGTTATTGTTTACACGTTTTTTTAATGTTTTTTTTTTATTACTCCCAGTTTGTTTATGTTTTCTAATAGATTTATGGAGTTTTTAACACATGTGAGAAATCGGTTATTGAAACAAGTTTTCTACCGCTACCGTTTCTGTTTTGGGTGACTGTAAACATACGAATAAATTTGAAATTTTTACGATTATTGTTATGATTATTTTTATGACTGATGTTGTTGTTTGTTGTTGATAATAATGATTATGATGATGGCTGCTGCCGTCTTGTATGGTGTGCTGCTGCCTTTCTTGTTGTTTCTGTTTTCCCAAAATCAGCAGCCAGCCAGCCACCACTTGTGTCGTCCGTCTAATTTTCGTTCGCAGTATATAATATTGAATCTTCTTCTTTTTTTGACTTTTATGGTTATTTGAATTCTTTTCTATTGTCATAAATTGCCTTAGTAAGAAGCATTAGAATAGACAAATAATAGAAAATAACACATTTGTATAATATATAGAGTACATGAGTAAGAATAGTTAAATATATAGAACAGAGTGAAAATGAAATGAAATAAAATCAAGTGTAAGAAACTAGTAGTGTTTTCAATAAGCAGCACTCTTTCTTAAATTGCATGATTTTTTGTTTGGTTTGTATTTTTCGTTAACAAATTTATTACGTTTTGTTTTTATTAATCAATTTTTTTTACTATCAATCATTCAAAATAATTGTAGTTACTATTGATAGTTTAGCTCTCTTTTTTTTTGATTATTATGATTATTATTATTGTTTTTTTTTGTTGATGATGTTGATTTCTTTACGACTTCTATCAAACTAAACCCATAAAGTATTCAATTCGTAGCATATACATGTGAAAAATCCGAGCAAAAAATTAAAGAGCCGCGCGTCGCGTAAGAATTTCTTAATTCGAAATTCAAATGAAAATTTGTATGCAATAAGAAGAAAATATTGTAGTATTCCAACGGACGTTACCGTCTCCTGATAAACGCTAACGGTGGCAGAATCGAATCAACTGAACAAAAGCTAAAAAGTAATAAGCAAACATTTTTAGTTTGCCAGCTAAATCAGCCAGCCAGCCAAACATTCAAACAGCCTGCTAGTTTATAGTCAGCCAAAGAGTCAGGAGCTCTTTTTGTTCAGAAAAATGAAATTGAAAAAAATACACTTCGCTAAAGGGGAAAAACAATATATAGAGTAAAAATTAAAAAAAAAAAAAAAAAAATACAACAAATCCACAAAACTCACATATAAATAACACATATGATACAATACAATTGCCATACATTATGGTTCTCTGCTATTGTTCTGCTGCCATCAACAAACAGAGCAGTTAACTGTTCTGCTTACTTTGCCGTATACACCACCATAATAAAACACAAAACAGTATATAAATAATCTTATAAGATACTCTGAACAAAAAAAAAACACAAAAATATATCCACCACCATTAGCCTTCCTCTATGCCACACTATTCTCAACCCAATGCTCACAATGAATTTACGTATTTAACCACCTCAAAACGACCCACTGTGCATACACTCAAAATAATAACTCTGACAAATTATAGAAAAACTGTGTAGCTAAGGAATCTCTTGCTCACCCCACTCTTCAAGCAAGCTTAGGTTTTGTTAAAATGGTGACAAAATCGGGTAATGTCATATTCACCTTCTTTATTTAGAAACTTTAAAATCTTTAACACGAAAATCCTAGCTGACGCTGTTTTCGAGTTATTGTTTAATTATTACACTGTTAGACAACAAACACCTTCCAGTAAAATATCTAACTAGTTCTATAGATTTTGCTTCCTTGATTCCAAATCTGTCATCCAATTTTTTATAGCACGTACCGTTTTTCAGATATTCGCTGTTAAAAAGTCAAAAAACTAATCATTTGTAGAGTTGTGTCGTTCACGAACGAGCTAGTTCAATTGAACTATTCACTTAACTGAGCGGTTTATCTAGTTCGTTCATTTCAGCTCTTTTAGGTCTTTTCGTTCATTCAGCTCAATTGATCATTACTTCATTTTGATCTTTAAGTTTGGTCGTTCAATTTTTTTTTGTTAATTTTGTTATTAGGCGTTAGTTTTTTCTCCTCTTTTGGCACGCTTTCTCATCATTTATGTTTTTTTTACAAACATTTTATATATTAATTTTTGTTTTTTTTTTTTTATTAATGTTTTTATTCAACATTTTTGTATTTTTTGAACAAAATCCAAAACAACAGACATGATCGAAATGATTCGATCACGAACTGTTGAACGAAACCCAAAATTGACCGATTTAAACTAGATGAACTACCAACAGACATGATCAAAATGATTCGTTCACGAACTGTTGAACGAAAAAGCCAAAAGAGCGATTGAACTAGATGAACGAACTAGGACTTTTATCTGAAATGAACGAGAATGAGCGCTCACTCAATTGAACGATTAAGCACAAGTCTAATCATTTCGCACTTTTTCTGGTGCACTGTTACAGATTCTTCCAAAAATAGGACTTGATTTCATATAAAATGAACCTCCTGATTCCAAAACGGCAATTCAAATATTTCTAGCAGGTTCCGTTTTTTCGCAATTTTTTTTATGGGAAAATCTTTAACTTCATGAGGCGTAAATATCTCGAAAACGGAACATGCTAGAAAAATTAGGATTGTAGTTTTGGAATCTCCTGGTCCAATATATATAGGGACGACTGAGGCAAACCCAGTAGATCTACTCGCAAATTACACTGACACTTTCTAGTACCTTAAATGAATCTGGTTCTGGTTGGTATTTAAACGATACGTTATTGCTATGGGAAAAATGGCTACAGTATTTCAGACTGTGTGCTATTTTGAACTTAGCGACCTGGATAACTGAAAATTTATGGAGAGATAAGAGAATCAGTATCTGCAGTGACAGCCAAGTTGCGCTTAGAGCACTAGATTCTCCAGTCACACAATGAAGTTTCATGTGGGAATAGGTCTGTCTTGCGTGGGTTCCGGGTCATAGAGGAATACGGGGAAACGAGATTGCCGATTCTTCCGGAACCTCAGATCGGTATAGGCTTGACATGGATGATGCGTTGGATCAACTCTCACATGAAATCAATCTTCATGGAAAGATGGTCTAATGAATTAACATGCAAGTGTACTAAATGCTTTGTGATTCTGCCAGACAAGAAAATGGTTAACTATCTACTCAGTCTCAGTAGAACAGACTGTCGCAAACTTACTGGTCTAATTACCGGATACAATGCCTGCTCTCGAGATATGACGAAATTGGGTGTCTTATCAGACCCCTTGTGTGAAGCTTGTCTTGGGGATAAAGACATAACAGAACATTATGTCTGTTGTTGTCCAGGGTTCTCAATAGCTAGAGTGCGGATAATGGGTTCTGATATTCTGTCAATGGAAATGGTCTATGGACTTCCCTTGTCTGATTTTCTCAAGTTTGTTAAAGCATCTGAAAAATTCTGAACAAGTACTCTTCACTCTGTTTTTCTTAAACTGTCTTCTAACCCTTTACTAAATTAATTTTCCTGGTAAGGTACAATGGACTATTTTAAGTCCGAGCGCCAGTGTAATTTTTTAGCAATAACTCTAAAACAGGATCAGCTAGGATATTGAAACCTAAGCTTGCTTGAAGAGGGTTGTTGCTAGTAGAACAACAACTTCATAAAATTCAAAACAGTTGCAAAGTGTAGAAAAATTTACCACTTCATTAAGTATAATAGTTACGGCTAGGAATGCAATTATTCATACAAATTTCGACTTAACCAAAATATAAGTTCTGGTTTAATCAGTGCAGTAAGATCCAGAGAGGATACGTTCGGTAATGACAAAAACCCATTAACTGATGTGTTACGTAAACAGGCGAGAAAAACATGGGCCAAATTACTCTGTCGTGCAAGGCTTCTTTACAAACTGCATTTGCGCGCTAAGGTCCTTGCATCTCCGCGGGGTAGTATGACCTTTTGGCTATTTTTTAAAAATGTTCAAAAGGTAAAGAATAATACTAGTTCAACCCTTATAATGAAAGACTAAATATTCACAGACCCGGTTGATAAGGCCAACCTATTTGCTGACATGTTTGCAAGGAATGCATACTTGCCAAAAAGCAATCAACCACTGCCCGAACTCGAAAGTGTATCCGTTACTATGTCTAACAAGGGAAGTCAGCATATTTTTCAAGTGTTGAAAGAAGCATTAAAATGTCTTGGTTTAAAACGTTGAAAGAATTACTTCACTCTGTCTGATCTCCTCACTATTTATACAGCATAAAACCGACCGACAATGGAATACATTTCACAAGTCTGGGCAGGAGCTTCAAGGTTTATCTTGAAGCTTCTGGATCGTGTGCAAAGGAGTACGTTGATACTCATCAATAACAGTATTGCCTCATTGAAGCATCGTCAAGATGTGGGTTGTGTACTAGACTGGGTCGGTCATAAAGGAGAAAAAAGTTCTCATTTTTTGCGCTTAATTTTAAAGCTTACCTCATAAAAGTTCCACAGCCTAAATATTAAATTTTAGGTCACGATTTGGTACCGCCGAAATCGTTATTTGTTTATAGATTTTTAATTTGATGTCCGATCGTTATAAAAAAAAAAGTTGTTACAAAGTCCTAAGCGAGTACTAAATTTGACCCATATCTGGTTTTAACGTCAGAGGTCCTCTTCTTGATATGATTGTTAGTTTCTCATATTTGTACCCACTTAAATGGTTTTTATTTTTCCATTAAATTATAGCACAAAAAAACTATGAAACTGTATGTCAAAATCATGTAGAAGTTCTACAATCCGAAGGCGAACAGACTTTAACAGTCATATACAAGGAATACTTCTAATAACAAGTCATATTTGGACCGTGATGTGCCAAAAAAAAAACAATTAAGGTATCACAAAATCTTCTAAGAATCCTGTTTTTTGGTAACCTCACATCTGTAACATAACAGAAAACTCTGATACATTTTCATCTAATTGTTATTTTTTTTAAACCACAGAGTTATTACTTTGAGTGTAGTTTGTTATTCTCTCACATAATTTCTGTGTATAAGTTTTGCTGTGTGTTTTCATTTTATGTTATTTATGTGCTACGTTGCAGTTTACGTTGACGTTAGCGTTGCGTCTCGTAAATTTTAGTTGTTCTTCAGTTATTTGAGTGACCACGCGTAGCGCCGAAGCAATAAAGTATTCCTGGGTATATTGCAAATTTATTGTGTGAATTTTTTGTTTTGTAATGTGTTTTTACTTTTTGCCTTTTTTTTGTTTTGTTTCTTCTTTCTTTTGTTCGTTTTTCTGCTTTTAAACTTGAGTTAAATACGTGCATAAAGAGAAAAATGTGTTCTGTGTGTGTTTCTGTTTTTGCTTGGGTTTGTGTTAAAATGAGTGAGTTATTGTGATTTTTATGGGTTTTTGAGTTTGAATTGTGCAATTTATGTGAGAATTTTCTGTATGTGTTTGTTGTCAATAGTGTTCTTGAAATTTCTTTAAATTTTTCTTCTGCATTTCGATTAGTTCTTTGTGGTTTTTTCTTGCCTTTTGAATTCAGTTTGTGTTTAAAGTCTGGTTTGTGTTTGAGTCTCTACTGAAGTTCTAAAGTGAAAAAATATTTGTTCTTTTAAATTGATTTGAATTGAACATTAATTAAACTTTTTAGTTACATTTTGTAGCTGGGACCTGGTATTACATTTGTATGGAACCAAATATTTTAATTGCCGCTATTTTATTAGATATGAAAATAATGCCTCAATGCTCAGGTCCCAAGTTTGTTATATATCTAATGAGTTAAGTGAAAAGTGTTATAATTTTTATTGTTGTAGAGTTGCCAAGTTGTTGTGATATACAAAGAAGTGATTGAACGGGATTGAACATGTTGCGGATTGCAATATGTCCTTAAGTTGGGGTTGTTGCAAATGTTTCCGATTTATTAAGAAATCACGGATAGGAAATGGTACTTGTATATTTAGCTTCAACTTGCTCATAGTAAAACTCTGACATGGCGACAAGACTTCGCCATCTTAGACCTATCTTCTTAATACGGAAATTGTTTTTACTTTTATATTACAATTGCTTCTTGACTTGGAGATTACAATAAACATACTGGAATTAGATAACTGATTTGTTGCACCTGACTTATTTTGGATTCGCCTACCAATTTCTTAGGTTTCGGTGTGTATCACTGGAGTTCTTTAGAAATTCTCCTTTACATAATATCGTTCTACATATTAGATAGCCCTTAGCGGCAACGTCTGCAATGGATAAAAAAAATTATTGGGGTTGGAGGTGGTGGCGCAGGTTGGGCTTGTCAGAAGATTGTCCGACCATTGCAAAGTTTACCAGGTAGAGATTTGGCAACAAGGGTAGTTGCTGACTAGTTGAGATGCATGTCTTGTCTTGATGATGTCTTGTCCATAAGAGCAGTCAATATCTGTTCTGACAGTAATGCTTTCTCACTTAAATTCAATACCACTTTCAAATATGGTAATATAATTTCATTAATTTTTCTTGATTCAATAAATTACCCCCGTTTCTGTTCTACAGATTATCTACGGAAAAGGATTCCCTCCATTCAACACAGATAAGAATTTTGAGCTATGTCGTTCAAAATAATGGGCTGCAGAAGGCGTTATAGTATCCTGCAGTCGTATCTACCACACTCTCAAGAATCAATGATTTTTGCTCGAAATTGCCAAGAACACAATCGTTTGTTAGAACAAATTAAAAAAAAAAACAAACATTGAAAATTTTGCTGTGATTACCAAGAATATTTTTCTAAATACTGCTAAAATAGAACTCTGCTGCAAAAAAATCCAATGTCGAGCTTGTCTTTTTTGATTATAGAAGCCGGTTGTGGGTAAATCGTTACCCAATTATTACTGATAAGCTATTGAGTAGTTTTTTAGTCCAAAAGGACCTAGTACAGAAATTGGTAACCAATACTAAAATTTTTTACTAAAATGATTAAAAACCAGTAAAAATTTCTAATTTTAGTACTTTGAAGATACTAAAATTAGTAAGTTATTAGTAGATTTTGGTAAAAAATCACTTACTAAACCTTTTACTGTAGAATTATTTTGAGTGTACTAATGTGAATTTGCTTCCACTTTTCACAGTTTCTGTATTTTATATATTGCATCTGGCCCCGCCTTGGGAGCAATTTGCTAGTAAATTTTGTAAATCCCTTTTTTAGAATTCATTTATATGTATGTGTCTTTGGAATACATTTTGATAGACTCTTGTAAGATACTCTGTTACGATTAGCTTAAGGATTTATAAGAGAATAAATGTCACGAATCTCTTTGAAATTAATATTCCTAAAAAGTCGTGCTTCAAGGAAATTAACACAGGATCAAACTTAAATCAACTACAAACATGACATAGGAAGGAAGGACTTAAAACAAACGAAGGACTAAAAAAACATTTCAGAATTAAAGGAAGCTTCAGAAAATATGTGGTGGTAGGCTGGCCACATCGAAATTTGCCAAATGGCTTGACATTTAGATTTTTTTTTAATTTTAGGTCAATTTAAAAAGAAAGGTGCATAATAAAAAATAAAAGTTAGCAGGCGTTCGGCTGCTAAAATGTTATGTCATCTGGGCACAAACTCAACAAAAGATTTACATTTTTATACCATACACCACACTGTGGTACAGGGTATAATGAGTTTGTGCTGATGTTTGTAACTACCCGAAATATTGGTCCTAGACCCACTTTTAAGCATTCCGATCGACTCAGAATCACTTTTTGAGTCGATTTAGCGATGGCCGTCCATGTAAACGGTGTAAGCACGACTCAGGTCGTAATTTTTAACTAATTGACTTGAAATTTGAAAATTAAGCCTCTTTTGACCCAAGGACGAAGCCTTTTGAAATTGGAAAAATATTTTTAGACCTAACCCCCATATAAAGGTCCTCTTTAGTTTTGGCTCAAATGACTCTAATAACTAGACTTGCCACCTTTTGAAATTTCCAAAACGGGGCACCACTAAAAAACATAAAAAAATTAAAAAAAAAAAAATCGACGTCTCAAAAATTCTATAACGTCTCAAAAGGACTTAGATTCAGGACATCAACCTTTATTTATCATATGTTACACTTTAACACAAGTTGGACCATTTTTCTGTAGCATCCAATAAGATGAAAATCTTATTATCTCAAAAACCCCACTAACGATTTTTTTCAAATTGGGCTTAAAATGTTTGTACGGGTGCCAATTAACATAATCAGCAATAAAATTTCATATGCAGCAAACTTTTAATTATACTTGTTCAACCACACCGTGATCTGGTTGAAATTTGCAATACCTTTTCGTTCTATTTTCATCCTTTTTCTGTGTTGCTGCCGATTCTTTTATATCTGCAGCTCTTTTTCTGTTCATTTTCCTGTGAAAAATTTAATAGTTTAACATTTGTGCAAATTTATTGGAAAGAATATTTACTAAAATAATAAAAAAATACCTCTACAAAAAATCACGCTCTGTTAAAATTTAATTCATTTGAAAGTTGACAAATGAAATAAAAAATATATTTAAAAAAATGCCAGTGTTGCTAATAAAAATAAGTACTAAGTTTACGACTTATTTCTTGTGACAATGAAAAAATTAGTTTTTTTCTCAAAACGGGACAAATGGCGTCCCGTTCAGGGTATCGTCGGGACACGGGACACTCCACTCTAAAACTGGTCTGTCCCGACGAAAACTGGACGGTTGGCAAGTCTACTAATAACCGTATTATAATAGGTATCGTTTCGAAATTTGGCAGGTAATCATGCTTTATCTACACAAATCACCATGCCGAATTTTAAAGAAATCGGACCAGTTCTTCTTGTAGCCCCCATACAAACCACCTTCCCGATTTTCACATAAATCTCTCAAATTTCGTGAAAATAGAAAATATTTAATTTAAATTCTGTTTGTGTATGCTAAATACGTAGTTTAATAACCTTTCCAATTCATATGAAAGTTTCGCCCGATATTCGGTTAAAGCGGCTTATTGTCAACAAAAAGAAGCCTATTTCAATAAAATTTGATTTGTGAGTGTTTTTTACACTTATTAAAGAGTTGATAAAATAAAGATCTAATCGGTCCATGTTTGAACTTGGGACCCATTTTCCGGGAAACTCTGGTGTAGGGTATTATATGGCCGGTCTTGACCGACTATAATTTTCTTACTTGTTTTTTTTTTTAATTTTTTTGGAGCATTTGGAATCCCTTTTGATTCATACTGTTGTCTGCTACTTTTTAAAAAGTTTAGAATCCCTATTGAGTCAAGCTGTTGTCTGGTACTTTTTAAAAAGTTGTTTTTATCTTTTCAGTTTTAATTTATAAAAACTTAATTTTATTTCTAGATATTAAAAACATGGTTTAAAATCAATCCAGATTAGTAATTTCTTAGTGGTTTTTAAAAAAGCTACTTGCGGGGAACTTTAGGTTGTAAATGGCTGCTGACATTTTACGTTAGCACACACAGACTCTGAGCTCATTTCTGATACCATGTTCCGGTAATATGTTCCCCTACTATTCCTTACCGTTAAACTTTTTTTTTTTTTTTACGTTGAACCAACACTCAGGGGATGCCCCTACTAATGCAGTGCATTGTATTGATATCAGGAAAATAGGTTGTGAGGAGGAGGAAAGAGGGAGTAGTGTTTGTGGATATTTGACTTGAATTTATCTACATTGAAAGAATCTGGGAAGACCTCCGCTGGAAGATTATTCCACATACGGCTAGTACGACTGATAAACAAACCTTCTCTGTAATGCGATGTGCGATCAACTGGACAATCGACAACAAATGGATGTGATCTACTAGGCAAACGAGTGTTGCGAACAAAAACTCGGGCTCTAGGGATAAGTTCACTTATCTCAGCGGAACACTTTCCATGGTAATATCGATAGAACAGAGTCACACAACCCACATTCCGACGATGCTCCAGTGAGTCAATAGAGTTGGATACCCTATTGTCATTGATAATCATCAACGCCTTTGCACACGGTCCAAAAGCTCCAAAATAGACTTTGAAGCCCCTGCCCATATATGGGAGTTGTATTCCATCTTCGGTCGGATGTAGGTGGTATAAATAGTTAGGAGATCGGATGAGGTGAAGTACTTCTTACATCGGTTTAAAAAACCGATACACTTGAATGCTTCTTTCGACACTTGAAAAACGTTTTTATTCCAACGGACATCACACTGAATTTTCATGCCCAGAACATCAAGAGTGTCCAAAGATATTAAGTTTTGACATTCGACAAATTACAAAGATCGTCCATCTTCTTAGATCCCGGTGAAGATAGTCTCGGACAAGAAAGTGCCGGGCAATGGCCGATAAAGTATTCGATATTTTTTGACTACTCTTGTTCATTTAACAGAGTTTTCCATGCAACTCTGGTTCATTTAACCGCTCTGCATGCCTCCCTATAACTATAGCTGCCGAAATCTATCTTCTTGGAAGCGATATCAGCTCACTTGTGCGCTTTTGATTAAGAGAAGGCCAGATCTGTTGTGTTGTCTCACACGTCCATCTATTTTCCCATCTCTGATTAGTCTCCTTCGCGGAACAAGCCATAGATTTTGCTCGCAAGTTTCTAGAGGCATACCAACACATTCGAATACTGTTGGAAACTGTAAGGTAGTTCCTAGTCTTGCAAGCTTATCGGATTTGCAATTCCCTGGAATGTCTCTGTGCCCTGGGACCCATATGCATCGTATGTCAAACTGCTTGGCCATCTCATTTGAAGATGTGCCACAGTTAAGGGCAAATCTTGTTTTCAGAAGCATTGACTCCAGGGACTTCACCGCGGTCAAGATAGATGTTGATGCGGTTGTAGACAAGACATTGCAACTCAACCAGTCAGCCACTTCCTTTAATGCCAGCATCTCTGCCTTGCAGGGAAAATAACCCCTTGAGAATCGAGTTAGAATCGTGCTTTTACTTGAAATTGGATTCATCAGTTGAATATGGGAAAATTCTCGGACCGGGTTATTTGATATGTCAATTCTAAGTCAGAGAACTATCGGGATATAGTGGTATGTGTGATCAATTGTCGGATTCAACAGAGAATCCCGATTGTTAAGTAATAGTTGAGTAGCGGATTATGTCTGAAGAATGTATACAAAGTAATAGAGAGCTGCAATGATCACCCTTGCACCATTTAATAAGAACATCCAAAGCTATTAATCTAAGGCCTGAAATATGCAACTAATCCTGCCTCAACACATCTACACCTTCATCCCATCCGCTTAAACTGTATTAAGATTATAAAAATGGCAACTCTATCAAAACTAAAACAACTCTCCTGTTCTTAACTAAAGATGAATTTACTTTTAAAATCACCCAAAATTAAGCTCATAAACCACACGAGACAACAAAGCTCCAAACTCCAAAAAGAACAAAAAAAAAACAAAATATTCTCTAAAAATCTCAACGTAAAATGTGAGGCAATAAAATGTTTTACTTTGGCAAAGATGTGCTTAATTCAAACAGAGAATACATTTATACACACTGTGTTATGTTGTGCTTTAGCTACAGATGTGCTTCCTGGGGATGTGGTAATATGTGTACAAATGAAAATAAAATACAATAAACAAATTCAAAGAAAATGTTAAAAGAAAAACTAGAGCACTTGCTTCAAGTAAAAACGAGCTTTTTTGGTTATTTTTTCGTTTTATTTTACAAAAAGGAATTCATGTGTTTTAAGATGTGTGCATGTGTTGTTCCTTTGAGCTTTTTCACTTCGTTAGTTTTATATTTTATGACTCCTTAAGGCATTTAAAACTTCACGGTTGATAATGAAATGAGTGTAGTAATCTAATAGACATCAAATGATTAACATTAGAATTTGTATTTAAGGAACGGGAAATGAAAAAAAGAACACTTTAAAAAATCAAGAGTGTTTTTTACGTTTAAAAATATATTTAAATTGTTTTTCGTAGACATTTAATAGTTTGCTTTTAAATTAAGCATCTTATTTTAATTTTGTATGATTTATTGTCTATCCAACAATTATGGCTGCCTCTAATACCGAAATGATAGATAGACAGACACACTACTTGAAATATCATTATCATCATCAACCATATTTGCCGACGGCAAAACAATCATGGCGTAAAATCTACAAAATAAACTACAAGAACAACATATATTACGACAAAAACAACAACAACGAATGTGTTGCTTACTTTATAAACCCCACTCAATGCTCACATTATTCATTCATATTCTCAAAATCAAACACCATACTCTATTCTCTTAGATATTATATTCTCTTTTGCTCTCTCAATGCCTATTTTGATATCATACTCTTTATATTTTAATTCTCTTTTTAGTTATTCTCCCTAAAAAAAACACGTGCATTTCACAACTCTTTGGTTAAATTGTAAATGACAGACGGTCGGTCGTGTCACTTCGCCAGACAGTCATTCAAAACAACAGCCATCACCAACCATACCCGTTTCCAATTGGCAATAAAACGGGCCACAAACAGGGAGGAGTCGAACTCATAAAGCATTTTCATTTCATTTTTATAGTGTGTAGTGACAGACTCAACAGAGGCCGAAGCAGCGCTGCTATGGTAGTAAAGTAAAAAATACAACAACATCAACACAAATTATATCAAACAGCTGCCGGCTAAGTTTTGCATGGGCCTGTTTATTATTGTGTGTAGTTTAGTTGAGCGATGGTAATGACGACGTCTGCGAGAGTAATTCATAAAGATGAATGACTATGTGTGAGAGAGATGATCGTATCTACTATGGCCCCTTAGTTAGAGCGAGCACGAAAGCTTATGGATGCGTTAAGTGTGACGAATTACGTTATTATTTTGCTTTATGGTGTGTCCCGTGAGTGAGCCATGTTGTTTTTTTGTTGTTGCCTTGTTTTTTTTTCCTGTACGTACTCTGTTGAAAGTATTCACACATAAATTTTATTTCAAGACGATGCTGTGTGTGCGTCTACCGTGCAGCGACTGAGCAGTTGATATCTGCAATATTGTGGTGTATTTTTATTTCTTTTATTATTATTTTGGCTTTTTATTTTATTTTAATTTTTATTATTGAGTTAAATTATTATTGAGTTAATACAAAATAAATATATGCATGAAAAAATTAATAAAAAATAAAATCAAAACAATCATAAATTTCAGTGTTGTTTTAGTAAAACATTTTTATGGATTAATACTACGGTTTTTGACAGCCGGCTTTTAAATAAAGAACATAAACGTTTGGTGTTTCAATATAATAATGGGTTTTAAAAAGAGGCTTTTTATGCTAAATGTTAGGTTAGGTTGTAAATGGCTGCTGACGTTTCACGTCAGCACAAATATGTAAACTCTGAGGTCCGTTGTGATACCACGGGACTGTAATATGTTCCCCTACTAGTCCCTGCCGTTAAAACAATTTGAGCTTCTTATGAAACTCCTGAGATATTGAATTTTGACATCCGGGAAATCAGTAAGAGAGTGCAGCTTCCTAGATCTCAGTGAAGCAAGTCTCTATGTTCTATAGTTTCCAATTCCTCCTCATCCATGGAACTCCGGCAAAAGTCATTTCCGTGCTTCTCTATAAGACAGTGATCGGTAATTATAGCAACCACTGTCGAAATCTCTCCTCTTGGAAGTGATATCAGCTCACTTGTGCGCTTCTGATTAAGAAAAGGCCAAATCTGTCGTGTTGTCTAACACGTCCATCCATTTGACAATCTCTGATTAGTCTCCGTCGCGAAACAAAGCCGTAGATTTAGCTTGCAAGTTTCTAGAGGCATACCAAAATACATCCCAATTCTGTTGGAATCTGTAAGGTAAGGTAAGAAGTCGGACTTGCACTTTCCTGGAATGTCTCCTTGCCCTAGGACCAATATGAGTCGTATGTCAAACTGCTTGGCCATCTCATTTGAAGACGTGCGACAGTTACGACAGATTTTGTTTTCAAAAACATTGACTCCAGGGAATTGACCGCGGCTTGGCGGTACCAGAAGAGATGTTGACTGCAGTTGTAGACAATACATTGCAACTCAACCAGTCAGCCATTTCCTTTATTGGCAATCTCTGCCTGGTAAACACTGCAATGATCTGGGATTCTTCGAACCAGGCTCCGAAACCGTCTTGTTCGTGCAGCCTCGATCCATAAATGTAAAAGCATATAGAGACTCCACTACCCGGAATGCCTCATACAAGACTCCGTAGATGGCATCATAATGGTAAAGTTACGTTCAAATAGGCTCATAGATGGAGCACAGTCCACATTTTGGGGTATTGAAATCTTCTTCAGGATCGCGCTATGGCCACAATCGTCGCTCCTCCATTGCAGCGTGCCATTAAGTCGAATTGCCGACGTAGCCACATACTGCCTACCCAATATGTCCAATGGTATCAGGTGAAGCAGAATTTCTAATGCAGTCGTAGGTGTAGTACAAAGAGCACCAGTGATGCACATCAACGCCATTCTGTGTACCTTCGTGATGAAGACACAGTTCCCTTTTGTGTAAATGCTAAATGTTAGTTCAAACCAAAAGCAGTCAGAAGTGGCGGTATGTTGTTCGATACAATTATCTTTATTAGCATCCCTAGGGCTGCTTACCTAAAGTAAAATCGGCATATGGTACGTGAAAACGCCAAATATAAATTTAACTGTGTACATCCAGAACTTCATGGAAAGAAGAGAAAAGACTAGCTGAAGATAGAATTCAATGAAAAGCATTTGTAATGACTCATTGTACCATCTGTGAATCCCCAGAATTTATATAAAGAGATAATTTTGAGTTTTGGTGCCTCGAAAAGAGCTCCCTCCGGATGTTGGTTTAGTTGGCTGACCAAATTCCCCGTAAAGACTACTTTATAAGTATTACATGTTATGTCTTGTAATTTGAATCAAAAAATCCAATTTGTTCCTTGTATTGGCGCATAGGGACCTCACGTTTTATTAATCGCAGTGCGAAGAATTTTTCCAGATCTCGAAACGAGAGTAATAAAACTTGAGGTCCCTATGCGCCAATAAAAGAAACAAATTGGATTTTTTTATTCAAATTACAAGACATAACTCTTCTCTAAGGTTCGAGAGTGCAGGATAGTACCACATATCTACCGTCTCTTTATCCCCAGATACACCGCATTTTTTGCAATTGTCTTTATTCGCTTCTCTGGTCTTTCGACACATGTTGCCGTACAACAATGCCCTTTGTCATTCTTAGTAAACGACGGTAAAAGCTTTCTCGCTTTAGGATTGTAGGATTTCCACATAAGTTAGTACGTTTTAGTGCTTCTCCATAAGATATCGTTCAACTGTTTACAAGTGTGGACATGTTTTTAATTTAACTTCGTGCTATTAATTGGATTAATAATATTGTTCATTACAGGTTTTTGTGATATGTTCATGACCACATTAAGGAAAATGAGAATATGGACACAAATGATACTGGTTTAATTCGAGGCACTGCCTCACTGACTGGCGCTGGTCCCAGAACTGGTCTTAAGGTTGCGACCATGGAGTCCGGCCTTGAATCTAGTAAAGGTGCTCAGTCCATTGTTGGTGGCAAAAAGAAAAAGAAACTTAAGCCAGGCGCAAAAGAAAGGCACAACCATAGAAGGCTTTGTTTGAAATTAGTTAACAAACTCAGCCAACGCAATGGAGCGTTGCTCTCCGAACGTGAGAGGGCGAAAAGAGTTATTGAACAACAGGACAAATTTTCGGCAAACAGGGCGCTATATCGGCCTCTTCATCCAAGTCTGATAAAATATTGCGCTCGCCAGACGAGAAACCGTTACCAAGAGATCTAAGGTGAACGGCAACATCTGGACTCAGTATTTTAGTGAAGTGGTGAAATGTAGTTTCGTTAGGGCTGTGATCAACAGGGGGAATGGATATTGTAGTATCCCAAGGGACAAGTGGAGTTTAGTTGAAACTTAATTCAATGTAATCTATATTTAGGCTCCCTGCTTTAGAAACAAAAGCGAACTGTGTCTTTATCACGAAGGTACAGAGAATGGCGTCGATGTGCATTAGAAATCCTCCTTCACCTGATACCATTGGACATATTGGGTAGGCAGTATGCGGCTGCGTCGGCAATTCGACTTAATAGCACGCTGCAATGGAGGAGCAGCGATTGTGGCCATAGCGCGATCTTGAAGAAGATAACAATACCACAAAATGTGGACTGTGCTCCCTCTTTGAGCGCCACTTTACCACTATGATACCATCCAGGGAGTCTTGGATGGAGGATACTCCGGGTAGTGGAGCTACCATAAATTTTTACACAGATGGATCGAGGCTGCACGAACAAGTGGGCTTTGGAGTCTATTCGGAAGAGCTTGGGTTGAGCCTGGCTCGTAGATTGCAAGATCATTGCAGTGTTTACCAGGCAGAGATGCTAGCAATAAAGGAAGTGGTGATTGGTTGAGCTGCAATGTCTTGTCTACAACAGCAGTCAACATTTATACTGACAGTCAAGCCGCGGTCAAGTTCCTGGATTCAATGTTTCTGAAAACAAGATCTGCCCTTAACTGCCGCACGTCTTTAAATGAGATGGCCAAGCAGTTTAACATACGACTCATATGGGTCCCAGGGCACAGAGACATTTCAGGGAATTGCAAAGCCGATGAGCTTGCAAGACTAGCAACCAAGGACTGTCGACTTCATAAGGATGTGCAGAACTCAAAATTGGGGACATCAGAAAGTTATGCTGCAAAAATAAAAAACAATTATGCTGCAAAAAAAAAAGATTATGCTGCAAAAAAAATAAAAATTATGCTGCAAAAAACAAAAATTTAAAAAAAAAAGTTCAATGAAAAAATTTTTTAAAAATACCAAAATGTAAAGAATTTAAAGACAAAAATTACAAAAAAATTTACTAAAAAAAGTAGCTTATGAAAAGTGGTGAAATTTTTTTTTTTCAATCGAAATTTTTTTAAAAAATTTTTTAACCATTTTTGACAAGTTTATTTTTTTGTTAGTTAATTTAGTATTTTTTGTCTTTAATTTCTTTACATTTTGGCATTTTTAAAAAATTTTTTCATTGAACTTTTTTTAAAAAAAAAATTAGTTTTTTGCAGCATAGTTTTTATTTTTTTGCAGCATAATCTTTTTTTTTTTTGCAGCATAATTGTTTTTCATTTTTGCAGCATAACTTTCTGATATCCCCACTTTTGAGTTCTACACATCCTTATAAAGTCGACCGTCCTTGCTAGCAACTACCTTACAGGTTCCAACAGAATTGGAATGTGTTGGTATGCCTCTAGAAACTTGCAAGCAAAACCTACGGCTTTGTTCTGCGACGGAGACTAATCAAAGATGGGCAAATGGATGGACGTGTGAGACAATACGACTGATTTGGCCTTCTCTTAATCAGGGGCACACAAGTGAGCTGATATCGCTTCCAAGAGGAGAGATTTCGACGGTGGTTTCTATAATTACCGGACACTGTCTTATAGGGAATCACGCAGAGCGGTTAAACGTGCCGTCGAATGACTTTTGCCGAAGTTGCATGGATGAAGAGGAGTTGGAAACTATCGAACACTTTATTTGCCATTGCCCGGCACTTTCTGTTTAGAGACTTGCTTCACTGGGATCTAGGGAGCTGTACGATCTTTCTGATTTGTCGGATGTCAAAATTCAACATCTAAGGAGTTCCATAAGAAGCTCAAACTGTTTTAACGACAGGGACTAGTAGGGAAACCTAAAACGGTCCCCTGGTATCACAATGGACCTCAGAGTCTACGTGTGTTGACGCAAAACGTCAGCAGCCACTTACAACCTAACCTAACCTAGGCTCCTTAAAAGTATATCTAAATTTTCCCCAATATCCTCAACTTATAGAATCGATTTAACACCAATTTTGAAAACAAAAACTAATTTTATATGGGTTCAAGTTGAAAAATGTTGTAGTAAATTTATTTTCTACATATTATATACTTTTGTGGTATTCCTATACCGGTTTCAAACAGTTCCAGTTAACCAGGGCTGCCAGACTTGGGGATTTATCCCCAAAGTTGGGGATATCATGCGAGCAAAAAGGACAAGAAATCTCATTTGGGGATTGGGGATTTTTATGGGGATTTCGCAAAATAATTTGGGGGTTTTTTGGGGATATTCGAAACTAAATCTATTTAATAATACAAGCTAAATTGAATGTTATCAGCCATTTTTAACAATAATTTTAGTGATAACCACTCTTTGGTACGAAATTACAAAACGCATTCGGTAAAACTTGCATTTATCGGCTGTAAAATGTATATAAACATTGCCAAAAACCGTTTATTTACGCGTTTGGGAATTTTTGGGGGTTTTTTAGTTGCTAAATCTACGAAATAAAATTTAAAAATTACACTATGTAATAATTTTTTTTTTCTAAAATTGAAGAAAATTTTTTTTTGTGCAATTAAAAAAAAACGTATTTTTTATTGTTTGGGGATTTTTGGGGATATTTTGTTACATTTTTGGGGACAACGGAAAAAAGTACCTGGCAACACTGCAGTTAACCGTCATCAACAGCAGGATCCAAATATCGGCTTGTTTCGCTAATGGTAATCGTTTTTCTTATATGTGAATTTTTTATTAACTTGCATACCCCAACAAGGATCGAACCTTGGATATTTTTTGTCATATTCATCCTTTACCAATACTGATTAGCATACACTTTAGCCTACACAACCACCGCATTGTTAGAATATTTTGTGGACAATTACCTGTTTTGTGTTTAACTATTGTCTTATCTACATATTAATAATTTCTACAGAGAGAAGTTTACTTTTACGGCGAATTCAAATTCTATTGTTAACAATTTCAATTATATTAGGTGGTATAAAGATCTATCAACTTTTTTCTCTCTTTATATTTTTCGCAAAGGTTACCAACATGGCCTGGAATTGCAGGCATTTGAATTCTACTGATTTAAATGTCTGCAATATTTAAATCCCACTGATAATGACACTTAACTGAAACGTCTATAATTTTTAGAAATTAAATTTACTTCTACATTTGTCAACTTGACCCCATGTAACAAATAGAATAAGAGCTCGTGCTCGAACTGTACTAACAAAAAAATCATTGCACTAATTTATACAAAATTCAAAAATCTGTGTTCTACCCAATCATTACTTTAAAAGACATCATTCTAGAGCAGGCGCGGATCCAGAAATGAAAATATGGAGAAAACCTTAAGCCCATTTGGGCAAAATTACATTTTTTTGTATAATATCGTACATTGCAGGCTGCTCTAGTGATATGTTTTTATTTTAGGGACACATTATTGTTAATTTATTTAAAGTCATTCCCAGGAAAATTTTTTGCAACATATTACAATAGAGTCTTGAATTTATTCTACGTTAATCACAACAAAATTTTCTATGTAAAATTATTTTTTAAAAAAACTACTTGCTCTAAAAAACTATCACTTTCGGTACAATTTCAAACAAAAATCGTTGATTCTAAAATGTTAAGTAGAATCAGTGGCATAGTAATATGATGCGTTCTGAAACCAATTTCTTGGAAAGAAAAATTTTGCTGGGTTATCTTTTTTTTTAATACCGAAAATATTGAAAATTGGGTATTGAAAATTTACCTATTTCGAAATAACGATTTTCTTATACCGCCCCGGTATTGGCAGCTCTACACTGGACAGTATCACAGCGGTGACTTTGAAAAATGTCCGAAGAATAACATTGTTAAATTCCATTGCAATCAACTTAAATCGTTGAAAAATGCGGTCTCTTAACTGTTCTAAACCTGGTTTAAACACAACCACTTCTAAACACATACGATTATGTATGATTAAATCTAAACATTTAGGATACAATAATATGGCTGTAGGCAAAATCGCCCAAAAAAAAAAATTAAATTTCACCCAAAAATTTTTCATGCAAATTTGGGCAATATTTCATATGAAAAGTTGCCCAAAATTTTTGGCCACATTTTCGGCGTACGGACATAGCGCCCAAGGTCTTATCGCCCAAAACCGTAAATGTCATATCGCCCAAGCTGCGACATATAGCCCAAAATGATAGGTCTAAAAATGTTATTTCTCCCAAAACAATATTGTCAAAAAATCCAAAATATTTTTTTGGGCGAAATGTCGAAATTTCGACTTCTATGAGTTGTTTTTTTGTAATCTGCCGGCTACGCAGAAACCTCTCTGCAAACCAAAGCTATTTTGGTTATCAGGCCTTTTTGAGGCTTAATAAATTTGATAGCGTAAAGGCCCGCTACCCTAGAAATGTTTACTTTGCGGAGAGGGTGGGTTTAATGCATGGATTTTGTAATCCCTAAGCCCGGCCGAAGGCCGGCTACGCACAAAAACTATAAAATACTGTGTTAAAAAAAACCGTATTGGTGAGTTTTATGATTATTTTTTTGGGTGCTATGACATTTTATAAATTCAACATTTTGATATTTGGGTAATATGACATTTTTGATAATTTATATTAATTTAAAGAAAATTGTTAAAATACCCAAAATTAATGGCCATATCGTCCAAAAAATTTTGCAACAACAACTAACACACATTTTTTTTGGGTGGAATGACTTTTTTAAATTGGGCGATATGCACTAGGGCGCTATGTCCGTATATTTGTGTGATTTTTCATTACGAAAAATTGCATTTTAATATTTTGACAAAAACTCAAAACATTTTTGTTTGTTTTGAGTTTTTGTCAAAATATTAAAATGTCAAAACCGAAATAAGTCGCAATGAAACAGCCAATATAAAAATTAAATACCCTTAAGAGTGGAATAACCAATTCTTTTGTTTTTGTTATACATTACAAACGGGAAGGTTTATTACCTTCCCGTTGTAGAGTAACAGACAAAGGTTCTGGTGGGAATCGAACCAACAACCCTGCACACACTTCCAAATTATCACACTTCATACTTATCTACCTCAGTCAGTAGAAAATCAAAAGTATTGAATTAAAAAAGCAGCATGGAGTTGCGGTGAAAGCGCCGCAGACGAAAAATTTTAACAACAAAAAATCGCATAATTTTTTGTTAAAATTTGTTGTTAACATTTTTCGCCTGCGGCGTTTTCATCGGACCTCCATTCAATTTTTTTCTATTTCTTCGTTATTTATGTTACACACTTAATATTTTTTAAATCAATTACCTACTTTTAGCTCTATTTTTCTATTTTTGGGTCATTTTTCATTTCTTTCTTGGGCTTTTTATACCCTCCAACCACAGTATGGGGTGGGGGTATACCCACTTTGTCATTCCGTGTGAAACGCATCGAAATATCGATCGGGGACCCCATAAAGTATATATATTATTGATCAGTGATCGATTCTAAGACATTCTAGCGATGTCTGTCTGTCCGTCTGTGGAGGACACGATACAGTCCAAAATAAAAAGTTCCCCCTTTAAGAACTAAACCAACCTCAGAAAAAACCCCATTTTTATAGATTTTTTGTACTTTTGCTTAGCAAACGAAACATTTGTTTTGTCAAAAGAACGTCAACGTCCTGTGGTTGGATCCAGGAAGGTTGTCTCCAACTATCGAGTCCATGTTAAGACCTAGCCCCCACACAAACGCCCCTTTGGATTCGGTTTAAATGACTCTAATAACCGTATTATATTATATAAGGCTTTCAAATTTAGTATGTAATCAAATTCCAAATTTTAAAGGAATCGGGTCAGTCCTTCTGGTAGTCCCCATACAAACCACACTCCCGATATTCACATAATTCCCTCAAAATTCATAAAAATAGAAATATTTGATAAAAATTTAATTTTTAGGTGTTAAACGTGTACTTTAGTAACCTAATCAAATCGGAATATAATTGGACCATTTTGGGACTTAGTCCCCCATATAAAAATTTCGACCGATATTCAGTTAAATCGGTCTATTGACAAAAAAATAAACCATTTCCACTAAAATTTGATCTGTGTGTGTTTTCTACACTAAATAAAGATCTAACAAAAGACAGATCCAATCGGTCCATGTTGGGACTTGGGACCCATTTTCCGGAAAACACTGGTGTAGGGTATCATATGGCCGGTCTTGACCGACTATAACTCTCTTACTTGTTTTTATTATAAACAAAGAATTTTATATTAAAAAAAATAGTTTCCTTTTCTTTCTATGCTATAAAAAGCTTCCATAATATCTATTCATTTTTGCTGGGTTCAGATCGCACAATCAATAATTTTATGAATGATTCAATAAAAATGCAAGTAGGTACACATAATTTTTAAATTTCAGTTATGCATTTTTCCCACTAGTAGCTAAAAATGTGACAAAATTCAAACAAAATAAAAACTGACTTTTTCACAATCCTCTTGCCAGGGGCGTATCCAGGATTTTATTTCGGTGGGGGCCCATCATTTTTTTTTCAATTTTTTTTTTTACAAAAAATTTACATAACAGCACATGTTTAGGAATTTTTCTCGATCGTTTTCTTGAACTGAATGTAACACAATCAGATTCTTCATTTTTGTGTAAGTTTAAAACTGTTGGGGGGAAAAAAATTTTTGAGGCCTTTTTTTAAAGTGTGAATTGTATCAGATGCTGATACATTTTTACAAAGAATATTATCAGAATCTGATTTTTTTTTTTTTAAGAAAAGTCTAAGATTCTATTACAATTTCCAGGTAAGACAGTTTTTGTTATAGAAAAAGTCAAAGACTCTAAATCATATTTCCAATGGAAAACGTTTCTAGGGGAAAAGTCATGTTAGAAAATGATTCTATAAACATATTCATAAAATACTTTTTCCCAGAATCTGAGATATTTCTAGTCTAGCACATTTTCCCAGATTCTGAAACATTCTACAAAAAAGTTTTAGACTCTGAGAAAATCTTTGCTTTTTCTATAAGAAAAATAATTTAGATTCTAAGACCTTTTTAAAAGAAAACAGTGTAAAAAAAGCCTTAGATTCTAAAACCTTTTTCCGAAAGAAAACTTCTCGGATTCTAAGAACATTTTCCTATAGAAAAAGTCTAAATTCTTATACATTTTTCTTATAGAAAAAGTCATAGATTCTTAGACATTTTTCCTATAGAAAAAGTTCCAAATTCTGAGACATTTTTCCTATAGAAAATGTCTCAGATTCTCAGACATTTTTTCTACATAAAATTTCTTAGATTCTAAGACATTTTTTCTATCGAAAAAGTCTCAGATGCATAAACACTTTTCCATAAAAAAAAGTCCCAAATTCTTAGACATTTTCCTATAGAACAAGTCTCAGATACTGAACATTTTGTCATAGGAAATTGTCAGATTCTGAAAACTTTTTCATATAGAAAAAGCCTCAGATTCTGAGACATTTTTCCTAAAGAAAAAGTCTCAGATTCTGAAATATTTTTCCCATACAAAAATACTCAGTTTCTGAGACATTATTCTTATAGAAAAATAAGATTTTTACAATAGAAAAAGTCTCAGATTTTGAGCATTTTTCTATACAAAAAGTCTCAGCTTGTGTCTCTGAGATATTTTTCCTATACACAAAATCTTAAGTTTTGACATAATTTTCCTTAAGAAAAATTCGTTGATTCTGAGACATTTTTCGTAAAAAAAGTATAAGATTCTGAGATATTTTCCTAGATTGTAAAAAAATTCAGAGAAATTATTCCTTTAGAAAGTTCTCAGATTCTAAAACATTTTTCATAAAAAAATGCCTTAGATTCTAAGAATTTTTTTATAAAAAAATCTAAGAATTTGAGACATTTTTCAGATTCAGAGACATTATTCCTATAGAAAGTTCTCATATTCTGAAACATTTTTCATATAGAAAAGCCTCAGATTCTGAGATTTTTTTATAGAAAAAGTCTCGGATTCTGAGACATTTTTCCTATAGAAAAAGTCTTAGATTCTGAGAAAAGAGCCAATATTTTAAGACCATATTCCTATAGAAAAAGTCTTAGATTCTCAGACATTTTTTTTAAGAAATAGTCTCGTTTTGAGACATTTTTCGAAAATACAAAGTCGCATTGTAAGATTTGACTTCATTTTACTTACAATTAGGTCCATTTTTTGTGTACATAAAACTCCAGGTTCTAAGATATTTTTTCTTTTGAATCTTAAGTTGAAAAGTTTCAAATTCAAAGTAAAAATTTTTAGATTTTGAGATTTTTTTGACAGAAGAATGTTTAGTTTCAAAAAAATTTTCTTAAAAAAATTTCTTAATGTTTTTCGAATTTTTTTAAGAATTTTTTAATGTTGTACTTGTTATTTGATACTAAATCCTGAAATTTGTGAAATCATTTCGGGGGGGGGGCCCGGGCCCCCGGGCCCCCTCCCCTGTATACACCACTGCCTCTTGCACACCATACACCAGAATTTCCTAATGTTATCGTAACAATTCAATGTTTCACCTCATAAATTGTATTTTCGACTTCATCGATCACTTTTGTTAAGCTTGAATGCAAGTTGATTTCAGTTTTATTTTTTTTTTGTTTCGTTGTTGTTCGATATTTCATGTTTGTTGCACGCATAAATGTGCGGCATGAAGGATAGAAAGGCACGCGTTTCATGTTTTATGCATTCAAATGTTGTTCTTGTTTCAATATTTAACTCTTGAATTGGTTTTTAACTGCATTGACGTGGTAAAACGGAAATCAAACTTGAAACACACTCACACGTAAAAGGTTGTTTTCAGTATAAATTCGAACAACAGTTGTTGTTGATGCATCAAGACAACACTTAAAGCAGAGATACATATTTATAGATTGCACTGACTTTTGAATTTGATTTAAAATCCAACAACTGTTATTGTTATTATGAGTAAAAGGTGTGAAATCCAAAAAAAATGGGTAGAATATGAAATATTGTCAGGAAATTATTAACTTACCCCCATAATAGAGATGGAAAAGTGACTTAATATGGAATCACGGACTCCAAAAATAAATTCTTATAACACATGGCTCACTGTCGATCATATTTTGTACCTTATAACTCATTCACTCGTTATTCCTATAAATTTATTTACGCTAACAGAGATACTTGAATAATCCAGTATTGAAAACGTTGACTTCCTTGGGGAAATCATATGACTCTCTTCTTAACACTCATTTAACGAGCTGTTTATACAGCGTTGATTGTCTTGCAATAAAGCCTAAAACGCAGTTTTAAAAATCTCGAAAAGGCTTGGAGAACGTTGCACAACAACCTTTTTAAGTGACATTGATTTGGCTAGCTTAAAAAAAATGGTATGTTTGTCAAAGCCTAAGCAGGAAAAACAAAAATATATACCCCAATCGTCAGAAGTCTCAGGGAGGTTTCGACATTTAAAGTGGTGTCAGAACAGACCACAAATTCTATGTGTACTGATGTAAAGAGCAGCCACTTCAAACTTAATCTAGAATGAAGGCAATGAGTTTTTAAGTAAACGGGTTATATTTTACCCAGACGTTGTGAACTTTAATGAACATATGTATCCATTTCATCCTGATTTTACCTTCATCCCTCGATAAACACGGACTTTTGACCCTTTCTTATCTCCACTCTTAAGTATACACAGAAAAAAATAAAAAAAATATTTGAGTAAATTTTTAATACTATTGAGTAAAAAATTACTCAATTTTGCACCAGTAACCGATTTAATAGTATTGAGTAAATTTTTAATAAAAATTTATTAAATATTTAAAAAAAAATTTGAGTAAGTTTTTAATTGACACAATTAAAAATTTACTCAAAATTTATATATTTATTTTTTTAAAAGTTTAAAAAAGTTTTAAATTTTTTTACAAAAAAAAAAAACAAACACTTGTTTTTTCAAACTTTACCATACATATTTATGTCTCAAAAACATAGGAAAATTTTATAAAGCCGATTACAAACTTTCATATACATACACAAAAAACTATAAACTAAACGAGAATTCAAAAAACTATGAGAGTTAAAAAAAATAAAAAAAAACTTAAATTTTTATTAAATTATTTACTTAAATTGTTTTTAAAATTTTTGAGTAAATTTTTAATTGCGTGAATTAAAAAATTACTCAATTTTTGTTTTTAAATTTAAACAAGTGATTAATCAAATTTGTTTCCTTCATATTTTTTTCTGTGTATGAATTATGTGTCAACCAAAAACTATAAGCAACTACGATTTTTGTCAATATTTTTTCGTAACGAGAATTATAAGTTGATGTTCTTCAGTATTTAAATTGAATGAAGGGTTAATAAAATATTAATTTATATTAAAAAACCAATATAGCTAAAAACCATAATATAATTTAAAAAAAAAAAAAAAAACGTAAAATGTATAAACAAATCTGTTCAATGGGCGTATATTAATGAAGTGAAATATTGGTAATAGCAAAATGCGTGCTTTGTGAAAATATGAAAAGAAAGCAAAAGATAGTTAACGCCTTTAATGGTTGCACGCATACTGCCCCTGATATTGTATTACATATACGATACAGGGATGGAAAGTTTAGTACTTAAGTATTTTCGTCAATACTCTATCAGTGGGACCATGAGCAGAGTTCCAATGAATGTGATCAAGCCGCCATAGAATGGTGCGGCCGATTTTGGCTAATGGTTAAGTTGATACTTTAAAAAATAAAATACACTCAAAATAATTACTCCGTTAAATACTGTGTAAAATGACTGTAATCTCTATTCGACAAATATTTCACAAAGTTATTTGTCGAAATACAGATTTTAAGAAAATACTTTGTATTTTCTTGTAATCGAAAAACAAAATGTAATCTGTAATTTTACTTTATACTTTGTAATCTCTATTTTACAGATTTTAGAAAAATACTTTGTTTATTTCTCGTAACCAAAATACTAAATTTCATCTGTAATTTTACTTACAAGGGAAGTCTCCCTGGTGTCACCCTCCGATCTTCATGAAGTTTGGATATGTTGTTAAGAACGAAAATTAATTCGACATTTATTTTTTTTAGCGGCCCAAACTCATTTTTAGGGGAGGTCGATTTGTATGGGGGAAATTGACCTTTTTCAGTTTTTTACGATTTACGCATATTTAAACAAAATTAATATAGGCATGTGTGGTATCAGATTAAAGGTATTAAAAATACCTATCTCGTGGTGCTAACAACGTGCCAAAGAAGTTAATATTTTTCGACTTATTAACAAAATGTCATAACATTTTGGTATTTTACTCAATATGACGAAAAGCTGTGCATGTTTGGACACGTTCTTAGCACACGTAGATAGGTTTTCCAAAGACCTTTCATTTGGTATGTAACATGACTAGGTTTCTTTGCATAATATAGGAGATAAACGAAAAAACTGAAAAATGGCATCCCGAGTAAAAATTTTTATATGATACAATATATAATGATATGTAACACAATATATATTTATACGCAATTTGATCCGAATAATGGTGGATCTTTTTGCATTAAAAAAGATCAACTTGTATAAAATATGATTTGATTTTATCCGAGTTTTGACCAGACATTGCCATATATTAGTGGATCTAATTAGATCTAATTGCATAAAAACATGTAAAATCCTGGTGTTTTTTGGTTTGGGTTGAGACACACCGCAGGTCAACGATACATTCACCAAACATATAATTTTCTTAAACAAAAAAATGTTCGGGTACGCTTCGAACCAGATAGGTGATATACACAGAAAAAAAAAATTGTCAATACAATTAATTTCATTGTTAATACAATTAAACATTTAATTGAAACTGAGCCTACATTGGATTTTGTCAATACAACATTGACTTTTGTAACTTTAAAAAAATATCAACTCATTTTTGTCAATTAAATTCATTGTTGTATCAACAATGAAATTAATTGGAAAGTTTGTAATAAATTATATTAACGGAAATAAGCATGCTTTAATGTCATTTTATAAAAAAAATCTAAAAATAGAACAACAAAAATCTAAAAAATTAAAAAAAAAAAAAAAAAACATTAGCCGGCAGCTGGAATCGAACCCGCAACGAACATGATACGAGTCTAGCACACTACCACCGTGCTATTCCTTGTATATATTTATAGTTGACTATACGCGTATTAGGGTGGCAGCTATTTTGCAAAACTTCGAATTTGAAGGAGTGCACCCCTAATTTTTATTACATTTGGTCTAAAAATTTCAGCCAAATCGGACAACGTTAACACGAGGCGCATCGAGTTCAAAGGTCAAAAACTAGCCATATTTTGATGAAAAACATTAAATAAATGGTGTTGTTTTTTGAATATATTGTTAACAAGTGGTACACGAGTTGTTTTTAGTATAAGAAGAAAAATTCAAAATTTTTGGGTTTTCAAAAATTAACCCTTGTAAGTCTTTCGGGGTCAAAACGACCCAATTTTCACAAAATGACCCCTAAAACACGAAAATCAGCCCCAATTTTCTAAATTTATTAAAATAAACAAATGTAAACCCATATTTATATTCTATTCTATCATAAATACTCAGATATGAAATACTGTCTTTCTAGGATGTCATTCACCCGTTTCACGGCAAGGCCAAAAATATGCATTTTATTTGGCGTGGTTCTCAAAACTGATATTTTGGTTTTTTCAAAATTTTCTTAAACAAAATTAGGAAAAATGCTGAAAAAACCACAGAATCTTATAAAATATAAGTTAACATATAAAAAAAAATTTTTTTGGGGGATATCCCTCGGATAGTTTGGCGGGGGCATCGATTTAAACTCAGCGGATTTCGAGGAAAATACCTTTTTTGCCCACAATTTATTCAATATGGAAAAAATTTGGTAAATATTTTAAAATTTGACAAAGTCAGGGTCATAATTTATTAAAAACTATGTTAGACATTAACCCTAAACATTTTAGGAAAATAGAATAATATTAGAAAAAAAAATAAAAAAACTATATTAAGAATTTTTAACGTGCTGGGCCATTTTGACCTCATGTTCATTTATGGGTTAATTAAAAAAATCAAATAATTAGTTTTCTGACCTCGCACATAATCATAACAAGTTTTATAAAAATCGAAAGAAAATATCAAAATCTATATAAAGAAATTTAAATGTGCTGGGCCATTTTGACCCATGTTCATTTATGGGTTAATTTTAAAAAAATTAAATAATTATTTTTCTGAGCTCGTACAATAATTATACCAAGTTTTATAAAAAATCGCAATAAACATTTCATATTTAGATGACTTTTTCCAAAAAAATCCAAATATCCCTAAATTTGACCTTTGACCCGAATAAAAACCGGGTTAATATTATTCTATTTTCCTAAAATGTTTAGGGTTAATGTCTAACATAGTTTTTAATTAATTATGACCCTGACTTTGTCAAATTTTAAAATATTTACCAAATTTTTTCCATATTGAATAAATTGTGGGCAAAAAAGGAATTTTCCTCGAAATCCGCTGAGTTTAAATCGATGCCCCGCCAAACTATCCGAGGGATATCCCCCAAAAGAATTTTTTTTTATATGTTAACATATATTTTATAAGATTCTGTGGTTTTTTCAGCATTTTTTCTAATTTTGTTTAAGAAAATTTTGAAAAAACCAAAATATCAGTTTTGAGAACCACGCCAAATAAAATGCATATTTTTGGCCTTACCGTGAAACGGGTGAATGACATCCTAGAAAGACAGTATTTCATATCTGAGTATTTATGATAGAATAGAATATAAATATGGGTTTACATTTGTTTATTTTAATAAATTTAGAAAATTGGGGCTGATTTTCGTGTTTTAGGGGTCATTTTGTGAAAATTGGGTCGTTTTGACCCCGAAAGACTTACAAGGGTTAATTTTTGAAAACCCAAAAATTTTGAATTTTTCTTCTTATACTAAAAACAACTCGTGTACCACTTGTTAACAATATATTCAGAAAACAACACCATTTATTTAATGTTTTTCATCAAAATATGGCTATTTTTTTACCTTTGACCTTTGACCTCGATGCGCCTCGTGTTAACGTTGTCCGATTTGGCTGAAATTTTTAGCATAGCATTTTTAGACCAAATGTAATAAAAATTATGGGTGCACTCCTTCAAATTCGAAGTTTTGCAAAACAGCTGCCACCCTAACGCGTATATTAAAGGAAATAAACCGGTTTTAATGTCATTTTATTTAAAAAAAATATAAAAAACTAAAAAAAAACATCTAGCGGCATGCGGAAGGAATCGAACCGGCAACGAACATGGTACGAGTCTAGCACACTACCACCGTGCTATTTCTCATATATTTTTTACTTGACTTAACGCGTATAAAAGGTGTTGCAGAATAGCAAAACAAAAATAATTTAAAATAAAAATAAATAAAAAATGTTTCCGCCAGCTGGCAGAGAACCCGCAACGTTCATGATTTGAGTCTAGCACACTACCACCGAGCTATCGTCACATAAATTTGAGCTTCATTAAATGAATTTATAAGGTGTCTGTGTTATCAATGAGCATTTTGTGCGTTTTTCAACAATGACTTTAATTGATGCATTTAATTGGAAATTAAATTGGATTTTTGTCACATTAACTATATACATTGTTGATACAATTAAAAACGTTGTTGAACTGGAAGTTAGTTGCTAACAATTTGTTTTGTTACTTTTGATTTCATGATATTTTTTTCTGTGTACATAACCCTAACAAGGAAATGTTTAGGAACATTTTAAAAAGTTTCTCATACTTTGCCTTAAAAACTTAAAAAATTGTTGGTTAAATGGAAACATATAGTGTTATATATGGAACAGAATAAGATATATATAATTTTATATTAAACTATACAGAAAAACAAATTTTGTATTGACCCTCATATAATTTTATATAATTATATCAACCGTGCTCCTTTTAATCCGAATCAGGATTCAATTATATATAACTAAATATGACTGAATTTAACAAATTTTGAAAATATCTCACGCGATATATAATCATATATGATTTATTATGTTTGCATCAAGTTATATATTGTTATATATGTTTATTTTACTCGGGTTGTTTTCCCCCTCCTTTTTACCCCCTAAATGTGAATTTGGGCCGCTGAAAAAAAATACGTGTCCCTTTATTTTTTCTGCACTACAAAATAAAACCAATTCCATAAAGATCCATGGGTGACACTAGGGTAGGGTTGCCATTCGTACTGTTTTAAACAGTACATGTACTGTTTTTTATAAAAAGTACTGTTTTATGCACAGCACCTAAAACAGCACGCAAAAGTACTGTTTTTTTAAAGCGTGTACTGTTTTTGTACTGTTTTTTTGTACTTATCACCAAAATGTAACATTTTTCGAAAAATGTTTCATATTTGACAAAATTTTAATTAAATTTTTAAAAAGGAGCTAAATGCAATTTAATTTTATACCACACTCAAAAAGAAAATTTATTTAAAAAGTGGAAAACTTAACTAAATTCAATAATGATTTAGCTCCATTGCCATGTTTTTCTTCTTTTTATCTAAATTTTACTGAAAAATAAGAAAAAGAAAAAACTAGAAAATGGGAAAAAAATAATATTATTGAGTACATCTCATTTAAAGTTCCGATTGCGGGCAGACCCCATTAGGTTCGGAACCCATAGGTCCAGACCACCTTAGGCCCAGCCCCATTGGGTCAATTAAGGATCGTCATAGATTTTGATTCAACATCTTTGACCTTTTCGCTTTACCTTGCTTAGTTTTTAGGATACGGGAATTTAAGGGCCCAAAAGGGTCTTTAGAATCTTAACGGGATAACTAAAAAACTATTACACGAAGGGATTAAAACGGTCGTGTAAAGAACTACAAAAATGTATTTGGCATTTTTTTTTGTTTCGGCCATATTTTCTGAGAAATGAGGAAGGCCCAAATTTTTAGATTCAAATTGAGGAGTCCATACATTGAAAGAGGACCGGAGATTCTTTAGAGATTTTTAGAATCGAAAATGAACACTTTTTTGCTCTTTCTAGCTTAGTTTTTGAAATTTTTGAAACATTTTTTGAAAAAAAAAATTCCTTAAATTGCATAAAATTTACTAAACCTGAAGAAAAAACTTTATCAATTCTAAGAAGATAAATATGATGAACTAATTGGTTGCAAATTATGTCAAAGAAATTAAAAAAATTTTATTAAATTTTACTAAATTGTGAAAAAAAAACATTTTCCCAAAATTTAGTTAGGCCTTTGTTTGAGTGTAATAATACGGTTTTGGAGTTTGCTTTTTAAAGTCGTGTTTTAATTAAAACACTGTTTTATGGATTTTGTCATATGTTTTTGATAGGAAGATCGGTGTTTTAGTTAAGCGAAAGCATAGACTACAAAAGCTTTTCAAGTAAGATATCGCGGCAACTAAGACAAATGCTTCAAAAAGTCAATCGCAATTTTTTTCAACACTGATAAAAAAATAGAATAAATTTGAGACGTTTTACCTAAAATGTTCCACCGTTCTGTTAAAAAACTTTTATGCTCGTTTTGGCTGAGATCTGTTTGAAATCCAAGTAAAAGGGCTAAGTTTTTGTACACTCAAAAAAAAAAACCTTGTAAAGTTACCAAAAAATCTCGTGATTTTACGAGGCTATTCTCGTAAAGTAGGACGTAGGTAAAATTCTCGTAAAATTACGAGGATTTCCTCGTAATTTGGAATGCGCCAAAAATTGGTAAAATAACCAATTTTATTGGTAAAAATATTGTTTTAAAACCGGAAAAATAAAAAAAAAAATGGTAAACTTACAAGAAAAAATGGTAAATATGTTTAAAAAAATGGTAAATTTACAAACCAAAATGGTAAATTTACAAAATTTTTTTTTTTTTTTGTTAAACAACATTAATCCTCGTAATAAAATCATATTTGTAAATTAACTAGAATCCTCGTAATAATTTTTTCAAAATTTTGTCAACTATTTTTTTAAATATTTTTTATGTCCGGGACATAAATCCTCGTATAACATAATTTTTGTAAAATAACAGTTTTTTTGTAATTCAACTAGAATCCTCGTAATAAAAACTTTGTTGTAAAATTACAGTTTTTTCTTGTAAAATAACCTTTCAAAATGGTAGAATACAATTACGAAAATAAACTTGTAAAATTACCAATAAAACTGTAGTTCTCGTTTGAGCAAAGTACAAGATTTTTTTTAAAAAACAAGCAATATTGTTAAATATTGGTAGAACGGGATTACAAGGCATTTTACCAGGCGTTTCACCAGTTTATTTTTTTGAGTGTAGTTTGATATAAAATAAGACTTTTAAAAAGTACTGTTTTTATTTACAATGTACTGTTTTTTGAGACCAAATGTACTGTTATTCCATATTTCAAATCTGGTAACCCTACACTAGGGAGACTTCCCTTGTTAGTGCTCTGTAATACAGTTTTCAAATAAAAATCTCTTCATTTCAATTTCCAAATATTTCAACTCCTCTTTAAAACGCGTCTTAAATTACAATAAAATCTGGTAAATTTTACGAGGATGTCGTGTAAAATTGGAGGTACTCGTAAAAAAACTCGCAATTTTCACAAAAATTAAAAAAGTAAATTTACAATTTGGAAGATTAAAGGGGCCAAATTTACTCGATGGCATTTCCCAAATTTTTACACTACTTGCACAACATTAAGGAAAGAGAAATTGATCAGGAATCAAATAAAATAGTAAAGTTCTGGTCGCTTTTATAAATATTTTACAGATAATTCTGTAAATTTACAGTTTTTTATTGATATCATTTTACAGAGTTTTCTTCGTAAAATAACAATAAAATTTGCTAGTTGGAAATCTATGGTATTTTCTGCTGGCTCAGCAGTGTATCTCTGTACTTTAACAGAGTGATTATTTTGAGTGTACATTTTAATACAAAAAATTATAAACAATTTAGTATTTTGGTTCACTTAATCGAATGCCTGTTCAATTGATTATGATTTTATTTTAAGAAGAAAGCAAACATATTTGAAACTTGTCCAGTAACATTAAAAAACTTTAGTATTCATAACAATTTTAGAAAACTTTGGCCCGTACCAAAGAAAAATAAAAAGTCTATTTTAACAAAAGTTTTATTTAAATTTCAAATTTTCTATACAATTTTTGAAAGTCGATTTTAAAAACAAAAACAATTTGTATTGAAATAAGATTTAAAGTCGATTTTAAATTTATTTTATTTTTCTATGGTAAAGCTGTTTGTTTTTAAGTATTTTTACAAGCAGCTGATACGTTAGGTTTTATTAAAATATATAGTGGAAGATTCGAATACGTGATGGTACCGTTGCAACCAAACTTGGAAAAATAGGCTTTAGGATTCAACTGTTTTTTATACCCTCCGCTTAGTGATAGAGGTTTTTCACTCCGTTTGTAACTCATCGAAATATCGGTCTGGGACCCCATAAAGTATATACATTCATGATCCCCGATCGATTTTAAGACTTTCTAGCGATGTACGTCTGTCTGTGGAAATGGTGATCACGATTAAAATACTTCACGGATATGACTGAAACTTAACAGTTTGGTGTTGCATTTGACCGATATCGGTTCAGCGGTTCAAAAGTTATGAACGAAAATGCAAGGACACCTCAAAAATTTTAGTACATTCAACATAACCTAAAAATACAAAATGCTTTAATTCGGCTGCTGCTTGACATATGTGAACATAATTGAACACCAAATGGTATATAAACAAGTACGAACATATTTTTTGACAAAAAAAGAAAAAAAATCGCGTTTTTTTTTCGCCGAAATTTTTTTTCAAAAAATGTTTTTTTTTTCATAAATTTTTTTCCTTTTAAAAAAAGTTTTTTTTGCAATAATCTTTTTGAAACTGTGGAGGGTATCACAACATTTGGCAAGGCCATATTTAACTTCTTTACTTGTTTTTTCTATTTTGAGTTGAAATTGTGTTATTTGTGTGGCTGCCAATTCCCCCATCATCAGAATTCTTTAGAAAATTAGGTAATACTGTTAGCATGCAAACATCAAATATTCATACTCTAAATAATGCTGACAGTATTACCTAATTTTCTAAAGAATTCTGATGATGGGGGAATTGGAACACCCCCGAAACGATCGTCAATTCATTCCTGAAAATTACCAAACATTTTTGAAAGCAAGAAACTCTATGAGTATTTAATGGGAGAATATCCCAATAAAGAAAGTAGAGTTATCATAAGTACTTGTTATGTTAATTCATAATGGGGAACATGAAAAGGCCTCGAATCAGAATTAACTCTTTTTCATTCTGGAAGATATTTTTTAGTTCACGAGTTAACCTTTTCAGTATTGTCTTATCTAGAAGAGATCTAGTTGTTTTCTATTTCTTTCTGGAATTTAATTTTTTTTCTGACAACTTATTTTGAACTGTACCCAGTAAAAACTTAATAATAAGTCCCTATTACCGCCTGCATTCTATGTAATGAGGACTCGTTACCTGCTCGATTACTTCTTGGTAACGAATAATGAGTTGCCGATAACCTCATATAGAATCGGTTACTTTTTATTAACAAATAATGAGTTACCGATAACCTCATACAGGACCGGTTACATCTTGTTAACACTCAAAAAATTATGTCATTAACTGTTTGTAGTTTATTTTAAAAGTTTTCCGTTTAGTCGTTTTTAAAAGAAAAAACATTTGTTTGATGTTCAGTTTTTATTAATGACTACATCAGTCCTTTGTTTCAAAAATAACACACTAAAAAATAGAGACTTTCACTAACATTTAATTTATAAAGTCATTTATTTTTGTTCTGTAAGTAAAAACTACTGATTATTCTTTAAATTTTTAATGATTTGTGTAAGTAATTTTTTTTTAAATTGTTGTTATTTTTTAATGATATATCATTAGTTTTTACCTACACAAGTCAGTTATTTGTTTGTAGAAAAAAAATTCAAAAAATTATTTATAGAAATATAAAAACATATTTGTATCAAGTGGCTTTGGCACGATGTGTAGAGTGTCTGGCCAGAATGTAGTTGATTGCGGGATCGATTCCCCAAAATTTTATTAAAAAATTTTAAAAAAAATATTTCAATAGAAAATTGTATAAAATAACCTACGAAATCATTAATTTTTAATGTTTTGGTAGGTTATTTTTTTGGAATTTGTTGGTAAAAATAACAGAACTATCATTAATTTTTAATGTTTTCGTAGGTTATTTTTTTCGAATTTGTTGGTAAAAAAGAATGAAAAACCGTAATTTTTTAATGTTTAGTGTTATTTATTTTAGAAAATTTTGCCAACAGTAAAAAATAAATGTTGATGTTTTTAAAACAAATGAATAATTACTGGGATGGTTTTCAATTGTTTATTCACTTGTTTTAAGTGTGTTTCTTTTGTTTTTGCCTACAAAATATTTTGAGTGAACTAATAATGAGTTACCTGTTACTGGTACCTGTTACTGGTAACAGGTACCAGTAACCTGTTACTGGTAAATACGATTTACCAGTACAGGTTACTGGTAAATACGATTTAAAATATTTGATAAGTTGTCCAAATATTTTTTTTTTATTCTAATTAAAAAAATGCTAAAGAAAACTTAGAAAGAACTTGCACATTTAGCTTAAAAAAGACTAACATTTCTCTACTTTTTCTAATAAAACTCTGTTAACAGAAATTTAAATTCAGGAATTCTGATTAAAATTGGGAACAGGCAAATTAAAGTTTAGAAAACCAAATTGATATTTAAAAACCTGGATCTAGCTGATACTTGATAGTGATTTATGACCCTTAATTTGTCTAAATTGTAATTGTTTTTCTAGAAATTTTGGGCGTTTTCCAAATTTTAATTTAACTCATTTGTTTGCCTTGTTGTTTAAAGTATGTTAAAACCGGTTAAAAGGTAAAAAACCATCATTGACAGTATTTGCCTTAAAAACCTACTCACTCTTATATAGACTAAAACTTAAGATGGTGTTTAATGCGGTTCCCATGGGCTGAGCAGCAGTCGCTTCTGTAAATTTGTTATTGGTCCTGCCCTAAGCATCCAAATGTCCCTTTCTACGATGTTCCAAGATATATTTTCTTCCCTTTTATTATTTGAATTTTACAATCAAACATTTGGAGGGATGGACATCAATGTAAACATTGGTTCCGTTGGCTTTTCTTACATTAAGATTGTAGAAATTATCCCTCTTGGAATAACCGCGTTTAACATGAACTTTATCATCCTGACGAATAGGCTTGAAGCGAACATTTTACTTTTGACGCAATTCCTTGCTGAGGGAAGACGGCCAATTTTTAGGACTAATGTATGCTGCTATTTGGAAGCATTTTTGTAAGGAGTGGGCAACGAGTTATTTTTGGGCCACTGGTAGCTACTTATTTTTAGGGCTAATGTATGCTGTTATTTGGTAGCATTTTTGTAAGGAGTGGGTAACGAGTTATTTTTGGGCTACTTGTAGCTCATTATTTGTGGTTCTAATGTATGTAGTTTTTCAGTAGCATTCTCGTAAGCGAGTGGGTATGCGGTCATTACTCCAATGACATCGCCATGTTAAAATAATGAGTGTTTCACCAACCTAGTAACTAGATACCACCATCTATTTTAAGGCGAAAACCCCATTACTTGGTAATAGAAGTTTTTACTGGGTACTGGAGGGGGTTTAAATGCATTTTTCCTTTACTGCTGGAGTAAAACTCATTGAAATGGTCAATGAACTCAGTCTTTAACGGGATTTTCAAGTGTAGGTATGTTTTTACCATGTATCGGAAATATGTCCAATTTGTTTTTTTATTATGAAGTTTACAGGAATTTTTACGGTTGCCTACTGTAGATGTTAGAACTAAGATAACAGAGGAGTGCTCTGCTGACAGATCTGGGCAGGAGTAACATTTATATGAGATTTTTGACAATCCCTTAGATGCACAAAAATTAATCAAGTCAGAGATCTTGTTTACGTCTGTGGGCCAGTATATAGGAGATCCAGGGAATATTATCTACAAACAGATATTTTGAAAATAACTTTTTAATTGACTTTCCTTGGAAGTAATTAGTATGGAACCCCAAGAAGAATGCTTAGCATCATAATCTCCACACGCAAGAAATCTGCTTCCAAGTGTGTTAAAAATGGTGTCATAGTCCTTCTTTTTAAGATTATGTCTGGGGGCAATAAAGTGATGAAAATGTAAGAAGGCCTTGCCAGTCATTTACGATATTATTTGTTGCCTGTATTTCATGAGTGCAATTACGATTGCACTCATGAGTGCAATTACGATTGCCACCATGGACTCTGCCCCCAGGGTGATTCACAATTAACCATTCTCTTTTGAGCTTATTTATGCAGATACACCCGGTAATAAATTTTTTAGCAATAGTATTGAAATATTACTATTTTAGTCGAAGTTCAGTACCATTTAAAAACTCAAACTTTCCATCGCTGTTATAGTTTGTAGTTTCTAACAAAAAGGATGAATGGATGGAATGAAGAAAATTATATATGACGTGGTAACACATTTCCAAAAATTAAGCTTAACCCTACATACAATTCTTTTTGTTTTTTTGTGTTCGTCCTTTGTGGGAGAAGCAAAAACATGCACGCACAAAATTTCCAATATTGTACAACAACACATGGCTCATATTGAACTTCCGGTGCGTGTTTCCATGTAACTATAAAGTAAGTTTTAGAGTTTGTGTATGTGTGGGTGTAATTTTTCTATGGAGTCTAAGACAGATGGGTGCTACTTGAAGGATCTTATTTTTTGCACTTACAACAAAACCTTACACAAAAAATATAAAAACGCAATAACTGTAGTGTCTTCGATGGAGGGGGTTGAGAAAAAAAAAGAAAAGAAATACTAAAACATCAATGAATACCGCAAGAAAAATCTTGAATGAGTGTCCCACAACAAGCAGGCAAAATAAGCAAAAAAAGATAAAAATTGCCAAAATAGAAATAAATTCTTTTGTGTACTCTTATCAGTATGATTTGTGATTTTGGGTGTCGTCGGTTGTGTGCCACTACTTTTTTTTTTTGTATATTTAGAGAATGTATTTGAACTTGATTTTACAAAGTTATAATTGGAGCATAAGAGAACTCGCACCAGAAGTGCCGGAAATACCGAGAACGGTATCTCAATTAATTCAGAAATACCAAATTTCAATTAATTCAGAAATACCAAATATAAATTTCATGAAATGCAGAAACGTTCAGAATAGCACAATTATGCGAGAAGGTCTATTCAGAATAGATTTCAAAATTACCAACAGGCAGACGTTTACTTACTCCTCATTTTTGACGTGAAAGACGCTGCAACCTTTTACTCAGGTCGCTGGCGGCTATAATTCTGACCTCACCTATGTCAGCCTTAGAGAGAACCACACTCCTATTCCAGTTTACCGACAAATACTACAAACCTTTCCAAAGAGTCAAAATCGTTCTGTTTTTCTAGAAATTGGAATTCAGATACCCTTAGTCGAATCATCTAACCCAACCTTATCATTTCCCAAACCATGTTGGAATTTCTGCAAAGCTTTTTGAAAGTTATTCCCTCGATATCTCGATAAGTATGCAAGGAATTTAGGGGTTACTCTAGATAGTAAACTAATGTGGACAAAACATGTTGTACAAAAAGTTTCACGGGCATTTCGGATTTTCTAGCAGTGTCGGCGAGCTTTTGCAAAAACATGGGATCAAAGACCTGCTAATGTACATTGGATGTTTATAGCTGTAATTAGGCCTATTGTGACGTATGTGGCGGTACCAGTACCTAAAATGGCTCTGTGTCTGGATGGTATTTGGGCGATGCGACCAAATTCCATATTGCTATGGGAAAAATGGCTACAGTTTTCAAGACTGAAGCATTTGATATTTTTGACGTGGCGACCTGGATAATTGGGAACAAGTGGAATGATAGGAGAATCAGTATCTGCAGTGACAGCCAGGCCGCGCTTATTGCACTTAAATCTCCAGTCACTTCATCTAAAATTGTCCAGGAATGTAGACGCAGACTCAATGAGGTCACATGTGGGAATAGCGTCAATCTTCTGTGGGTTCCGGGTCATAGAAAAATACGGGGAAACGAGATTGCCGACTCTTTGCCAAATCTTGTCTCCCATACAATTCTTCACAATCCGGAACCCCAGATTGGTATAGGCTAAGATGGTAAGATGGTCAAATGAGTTTGCATGTTAGAATACCAAACGTTTTGTGATAAGGTCAGACAAGAGAGTGGTTAACAATCTAGAGTGTCTCAGACTTACTGGCTTAATTACGGGACACAATGCCTGTGCTCGTCATATGACAAGAAAAAGTTTTGATGGTCACCAGGTCCATTTACTATAAAGTTTGCTGTTACCGACCTTAGAAAATTTTACAGCGAAACATCAGAAAGTACTAAAATAGCGGATTTTGAAATCTGCAAACGCGAATATCTCGAAAACGGTGTATGATACAAAAAAAAAAAAAAAAAAGATTTGGAAACAGGAGGTCAAAATCTATTAAATCCATACACAGAAAAAAATCAAAATGAATTTCAATTACGAAATTCGTTGATTCAATTAAAAAATTAATTGATTTCGGACGTATCACGAAAATGCGCATATTAATTACTCATTTTGTTTGAAAATAGTTTTAAAACTTAATTAAATTGTTAATTGAATCAATTAAAGTTTTAATTGAAAATAAAATGGAAAACCAATTAAAATTGTAATTAAATAAATTAAAAAAAAATTAATATAAAATTGAAAATCAATAATATAGATTTATTGATTCACATAAAATTTTTAATTGAAAAAAGACCAAAACTCAATTTAATTTTAAAAGTTGAACTTCAAAAAATGCCCTAAAATAAATAAACATAGAATGTTTTTGTTTTACATTATTATGAATTTTATTTTCTTTATTAAATATAAACACTTGGTATAGTTTTGCATAGAAACATTATAGTAGTATTTTAAAATATCAATAACTATTTAAAATTACATTTTTATTTTTAAATCTTGTTATTGCATGCATTTTTGTCGCCTTAGTAAAGTGGAATCAAAAAAAATTGTATTATATTTCAATGTGCAAAACACAACTGTACACATTTTATTATCAAAACAATTTATCCGCAACGACCGCTCGCCTTAAAGAAAACAATAAAACTAAATTTTTTTGTTGCTTTTATGTATTCATTGGCTGCTACCACCAAAATATACAAAACAATAGTTCAAAAGTTTTTTTTTTTGTTTTTTGCATTTTATTTTTTCATTTGCTACTAACACTAATGCATACAAAACCGGTTTCGTTTGTTTATTTTATTTTTATTTTCAGTAAAGTTAAGAATTCAATTAAAACATTAATTGAATCAATTAAAATGTTTAATTGAAGTTAAATTTAATATCAAATCCATTTTTAATTAAAAAAAAAATCACGATATTATTTTCTGTGTATATCAGAAGAGTGATTTTTTTAAGTTTTTTGCAATTTAAACGCGATTTTTCCAAAAAGTGCTCAATCGATGATTTTCATACACATCCCAAAAACATATTTTAAAAAAAAAAAAAATATGGTTTTTCGCACTTTTGGGTTAAAACAGTCTCGGACCACCCGTGTTGGTATACTTTAATTTTTTGTTGGTACCATCTAAGATACAAAATCGTGTTGAACAGTGTAACGGGTAAAATATCTTTAATTCCATTAAGATTTTTCCTTGTCATAAGTTATATTCAACCATAAAGTCTAAGAAGTCAGAATTCATTACTCCGCGAATACCGAAAAATAAAAGACTACCCTAGACTCAAAATACATCAATATCTCGAAACCTCCCGTAAATTGTGCTATTATGAATTTTATTTGGAAATTTCTGAATTTCAATTTGGCTTCTCCAAATATTTTTATTGAAATTTCTGATTTAAAATTTGAATTTTCTTAGCCAAATAAACAAATATTTTTTATAAGGGTCGTTGTTATTTAAATTACTTTTTTCAAAACTACGCAACTCATGTGGTTGCTTTTTGTTGAACATTTATGTAAAGTCTTAGGTTTGCCAAATCTTATTCCTGGACATTCTTTACGCCTTCGTATTCTTACTCTACTGCTTATTTTGCTGTTGTATTGTGTTGTTTTTCGATAAGTAGGCTTCATTTTAGGAAAACATTTTTAGGGTGGGGGTGGAGAAAAAAAAATGCTTCTCACATACTTTAACACCCACTTTAGAAGTAAGCAGCAAAAAACACATGCACGCACATTTACCATAAGTTCCCAAAAAAAGAAAAATATTTGCCAAAATGAAAAACATGTTTATGCCAAACCTAAGCAAGACTCTGGCTCCTCTTGTTCATCTTCCTCCAAACACACATACTCTCATATACAAATATATTTATGTGTTTTTATTTTCACTTAATGGATTTTTTTTTGTAGTTTTTTTGTGTTGTTGTTTCGATTTACTTTTAGCACGGCAATAAGATGGCAGTTGTTCTTCCTCAAGGATACACCATAAGGACCTTCATGTATTTGAATATTATTTCGCACATAAATATCTAAGAATCACAATCTATCTTTCTAGTTACTAAAAACCCAACCGACTGACAGCATATAGTTTTTTTTCTCATACTGCAACATATTATAGTCACATAGTACTTAAAACTGTTTAGTTTGGGGGGAATGTGTCTCCCAGTTAATGCTCCAAATGTTTGGGAAAATATAAGTCATTAAAATTTTTTATGCCCTCCAACTACAGTACAGGGGAGGAATTGAAATATTGGTTGGGGTCCCTATAAAGTGTATATATTATTGATCCATGATCGATTCTACGAAGTTCTATGAATGTCCGTCCGTCCTTCTGTGGAAAGTTCAAACTAAAAAAGCTAGACTCCTGAAGTTTGGCTCGCATATGTATTATGGTCATAAGTTGGTTTAGTTGGGAAATCGGATCAGGGGAAAAAGTTCCTCCTTGAAGAACTAAACCAACCTCTAAAAAAATCAATTTTTTACAGTTTTTTTTTTCATATTGTTAAACAAATAAAGCATTTTTTGTCAGAAGACCTTCAAAGTCCCCAGGAGACTGAAAAGTTTTGACCCGCACCCTTTTGTGGGCGTGGATATAAAAAAATGTTTTAATACCTTATGATAAATTTGTTTTACCTAACAATAAGTGTAAAAATCATAACAAATTAATTTGGCAATATTTAACGCGAAAGGAAAATGTCTCACAACGCCTCCCGCCGAACCCCCCCTCCAAAAAACCCCCTGACATTTTTTTATGTTTTACATTTTGGAGAGTATAACTCTCTCACTTGTTATTTCTAAATTAGGAATTTTTGGAATTAATGTAAGAATCGTCTACAATTTGACTTCGTTTACATCGGGTTAGGAATGATCTCGGTATTTTTGAAGCATTCATTCCTTACCAGTACGGCAGTAGTGTACTTTAAAGACAGTGACAGGTACAGCTTTTGGGTTTGGGGGGATGGAACATTTTTTTGTTCACTTCGAATAAAAAAAATTATAAATTCACCTACGTCGGGCGAGCAAAAACAGGGATACGTTTTTTTTCAGAAAAAAATTATGGGAGAGCTATTTCATCATATTTCATTTAGATCGATTTATTTTTTTAAAGAAAATTTTACGTTTTTGTAATCAGGGAAAAAGTCGAATATTTTAACACACGTAAGTCAAAATTTTTTAATAGAAAAAATTCTTCCTACACGGAAAATATCAGATTTTGGGACATTTTTCATGAACAAATGATTATAGGAAAAATGTCTCAGAATCTAAGACTTCTTCTTTACGAAAAATATCTCAGGATCTGACACTTTTTTCATATAGAAAAATTTTCAGATTCTAAGAACTTTTTTTCACAGAAAAAGTATCAGATTCTGAGACTTTTTACTACAGAAAAGTCTCATATTTTAAAGCATTTGTGAAATATTTTTCATATAGAAAAGGTCTCAGATTATTAGATTTGTTTCATATTAAAAAAATTCTTTAGCAAAAGTCTTAGATTCTTAGACTTTTTTCCTCTTGAAAAAGTCTTAGATTCTGACACCTTTTACCTAAAGAAAAAGTCTCAGATTATCAGAAATTTTTCTATAGATTCTAAGACCTTTTTTTAGAAAAAGTCTCAGATTCTGAGACCTTATTCTTAAAGAAAAAGTCTTAGATTCTGGGACATTTTTCCTACAGAAGAAGTCTCAGATTTTGAGAATTTTTTCTTATATAGAAAAAGTCTAAAATTCTGGCAGTTTTTTCCCTAAAGAAAAAGTGACAAATTCTGAGACCGTTTCCTATAGAACAAGTCTCAGACTCTGTGAATTTTTTCCTTTATAAAAAAAACTAAGGTTGTGAGACCTCTTTTCGTCAGCAAAAGTATCAGATTCTGAAAACATTTCCCATAGAAAAAGTCTCAGATTCTAAGACCCTTTTCCTATAGAAAAAGTCCCAGATTCTGAAACGATTTTCCTAAAATAATGCTTCTGAGATCTTTTTTACATAAAAAAGTCTAATTTTCTGGCCCTTTTTTCTAAATAAAGCGTTTCAGATTTTAAAACATTTTTCCTATAGAAAACGTCATAGATTCTGAGACCTGTTTCCTACAGAAAAAGTCTCAGATTCTAAGAGATTTTTCCTACAAAAAAATAATTAAATTCGGAGATTCTGATTGTAATTAAATAATATTTTTCAGATTAATTCACATTTTTACCTTAAAAGTTTTCAGATTTTCCCTTTAAAAATTTTCAATTTTTTTTTTTGAAAAATTTTTGGATTTCGAAATTTTTTTTCTTTGTAAAATATTTAGAAAATTTCTTTCTTCCTTCTTCTTTTTTTTCTTTCTTTTTTCTTCTTTTTCTTCTTTTTTTCTTTTTGAAATTTGGTCTGGGGGGGGGGGTAAATTTCCCCTTTCCCCCCTGTACCTGCGCATGTTTAAAGAAGATACTACTGAGGAGTTGGATGCTGCTATATCAAGGCAGTAAAGTCAAACCAACTGCTAAAGGCCCATTTTATGGGGCATCATTCCAATTAAGTTTTAGAAAGACTTTATCCTTTTTTTGCCCAAGAGTTTTTGGCTATTATTTTTTTAAATGAAAACGATAGCGTATATGTCCTAAATAATAAATTGTAGAGTAAGTTAGGGCAACAAAAGTGTAGTGTTCAGTTTCCACTTACCATTTGGAAAGGTGCAAATGAAACAAATTTATGTCAAGAAAACACTACCCATTTTACGAAATAGTTTCGACCTCCTCCGCATTCAGAAGTTGTCGTCATTTGAAGGGATCAAAATCCTAGACTTTGTAATTTTACAGGGTCCTCCATTTTCTCATTTCAAAACCAACCGAGAGACGAGACTAGCACATAGTGTAAGGAAGCTGCAAGACCTCCAAACTCCTCGTATTTATAATTCCCTACATGTAAGTCGCACGGTATATTCCTACCAGTCTCGTAAAGCTCTCTTGAGATACTTATTTTAACGTGTAATCCGACATAGTGATAGATATAAACCACGACACCGCCAAAATATCCAGACTTATCAGTATGTCGTTTATCAGTATTGTCGTTCGTGGCAGGAGTGGTAGATATCTATTTGGGAAGTCCTTACACATCGTCCAATTTCAGCAATGCCCAACACACCATTCTCGGGGTAGGTCGGCGGAGATGGCTTTCTTACGAAATTCTTAAGGGCTCGTTACTCAACTGGTAACGTAACAAAAGTAGCAGTAAAAAATCAGCTGTTCGTTTTTGTTATATGGCAATACATGTACACTCATAGAAATCCTACAGTATTCCTTACTAAAAAGTCTGTTATTAATGCTGACACGTTAGTATTAAAGGGCCCTACAACGCGTTAGTCAAATTTTACTAACGCGGTTATAAAAAATAGTAAAGTTAGAGTAACTTAAAAAAAATTAGAAAATTTTCAGTTTTACATTAAAATTGTTAGTATTGTGGTGAAATAAATTTCCAAATGCAATTTAAAATAAATAAAAATTTTATTTTTATTGTATAAATAAATTAATAAAAATATCAAATTGAACACAAAATTCACTTGAAGAACACACTCAGTTTAAAAATAATGATTTTGAGATGTGTGTTTGTTTATTGTTAAGTTCTTCAATTATTTAGACACCGCTTGCATCTGAAAACAAATTGAAAAAAAAGTACATATAAAATGTGTATACATGGGTAAGAAAATGCAAAAAACTTACGCTTGCTAAACAAAAATTGCACACATGATGACGCCATTTAAAAGGTTTTATGATTGTGTTGCGCTGTTGTTGTAAATTTAAAATATATTTCCAGATTTTTTACCTAATGTTATCAATGAAAAAAATATATATTTGTTGTGTTATAAATATAGCAGTATTTAAAGAACTTTGTGTATTACCTGATGTTACATCAGTGCTGTATTCGAATTTGTTTTATTATAATAAAAGTATTGGAGTTTTCACGATTATTTTTCTATTTTTTTTTGTATTTAAAAAAAAAAACAATTCCGCTTCACGTTTACATGATTGAAGATTTTTTTTGTAACTAAATAAAGAGAGCCTTGAGAATAACAATGTTACCAATTTGTTGGTTTTCCGCAAAAAATTGCGATTTTTTTTAGAGTAATCACAATAAAGGCTTTGGCTTTAAATTGTTTAACAAGGAAACGGTGATTCATGAAATTGAATCAATTACCAAAAAAAAAATCGAATTTTTTATGATAGAGATCAATAAATTGTATAGAAATAAATACAATATCAAAGATTACCATAAAGGCGTATGATAAGGGAAAGTGGATGAAACTACTGGAAAAATTTTTTCATGGAGATTTTTTAATGAATTCCTCTTTAGGTGTTCATTTGTAGTGTAGAAAGTGGATGAAACTACTGGAAAAATATTTTCATGGAGATTTTTTAATGAATTCCTCTTTGTGTAGAAAAATATCTTGAATTCAATTTGAAAATTCAATCAGAATCTGTCAGAATCTACTAAAAAACTCTCAAATTCAATCAAAAGGAAAATCACATGATGATTTTAAAATCACGCTAGTCTGTATGCTAGAGTTGTGTCGTTCACGAACGAACTAGTTCAATTGAACTATTCACTTAACTGAGCGGTTTATCTAGTTCGTTCATTTCCGCTCTTTAGGTCTTTTCGTTCATTCAGCTCAATTGGTCATTACTTCATTTTGATCTTTAGTTCGGTCGTTCAATTTTTGTTTGTTAATTTTGTCAATAGGCGTTTCAGCATTTATGTTTTTATACCCTCCACTCTAGTGATAGAGGGTATATATAAGTTTGTCATTCCGTTTGTAACACCTCGAAATATTGGTCTAGGACCCCATAAAGTATATATATTCATGATCCTCGATCGATTTTAAGACGATCTAGCGATGTCCGTCCGTCCGTCCGTCCGTCCGTCCGTCCGTCTGTCCGTCTGTCTGTCTGTCTGTTGAAAACACGCTAACTTTTGAAAGACTTTACGGAGGCTCCTGAAGTTTGGCATATATGTTGGGCATTTACCTGGTCAGGTTGGTATTGCAATCCAGCGAAATCGGTCCAGTGGTTCAAAAGTTATGAGCAAAAGACTGAATTTCGGCAAGGGTTTTTCGTGAATTTCGTGAGATAAAAAGCACTATAACTTTCGAAAATCAATTCTGAAGATGCTGAAGCTTGGCATATATATTTTTCGTTCCTCCAGCCTAGTTCGTGTTGAATTTCACCGAAATCGGTCCAGTGGTTCAAAAGTTATTAGCAAAACCGTGAATATCAGATTAGCTTCACCTTAAATTCACGTGGTGAAAACCCGTTAAACCTGTTTTAAAACCATTGGTAAGTCACAAAAATATTTTAAAACGTATTTTTGTCACTCAAAAATATTTTTATACCAAAACAAAAGAAAAATACACTCGAAAAAAATTTTACACTCAAAAAAAATTTTTACACTCAAAAAAAATTTTTACACTCAAAAAAAATTTTTTTATGTAAAATTCGAAAAAATTTTACACTCAAAAAAAAATTACACTCCAAAAAAAAAATTATTTTTTTTTTTTTCAAAAATTACTAAAAAAAAATTTTACACTCAAAAAAAAAATTAGTAAATTTTTTTTTTAAATGTGCGATTCGCTATCTCGGTCGAAGTGAGTGACTACAAAATTTGTACGTAAAACAAAAACAAAAAACTCAAATTTGTTTTTGTTTTACGTACAAAATTTCTAGTCACTCACTTTGTGCGACATACTGAATCAGGGCATAAATGTAAAATTCGAAAAAAATTTTCCACTCAAAAAAAATTTTACACTCAAACAAAAAATAAGTTTTTTTTTTTTAAATTATTAAAAAAAAATTTTTTTACACAAAATAAAATATTTCTAATCATAACTGTTATTTTTTCACGTTAAAAAATTTACTATCACTTAAAATGGGCATTGATTGTGGAGGGTATTCATAGATTCGGCCAAGTCGAATTTAACTTTTCTACTTGTTTTTTACAAAAATTATATACATACATATGTTTTTTTTTTTAAATTCATGTTTTTATTTAAAATTTTTGTATTTTTTGAACGAAAGCCAAAACACACATGATCAAAATGATTCGTTCACAAACTGTTGAACGAAAACAAAAACTGACCGATTTGAACTAGATGAACGACCAACAGACATGATCAAAATAATTAGCTCACGAACTGTTGAACGAAGACTACAAAAGAGCGATTGAACTAGATGAACGAACTAGGTCTTTTATCTGAAATGAACGAAAATGAGCGCTCACTCAATTGAACGATTAAGCACAAGTCTACTGTATGCAGTATTAGACCATAAAATATATTGTTTTTTTATTAATTGCTTAAAAAACACTACTTTGTTGTTTACACATTTTTTTTAAATTTTGATTGAATTATTAATTTTGATTGAATTTTCCTGCAGGAAAAGGGTGTTTCTCGATCCGAAATAATTATATCGTGACTGATGAAAACGGCACATATCACTAAAATGCCTATTACGTGACAGATAAAAATTGGACTTATAATTAAACTGTCTCAAAAAAAAACTATCCCTAAGCCGGGACAATAGGAAAAAACCAAATTTCCAAACTTTTACAAAATATAAAAACTTTCCTAGTCCCATTTACATTTTTTTGAGTTTTATAGTAAAAAAATTCATTAAAAATGATTTTAGAAAAAAAAATTTTCATACATTTTTTTTTTTTAATTTTCGGACATAAAAATTGATTGACATTTTTTTTTTTCGTTTTGAAAATTGACTAATAGTGCGTTTACATTGGAATTTTAATCTTGTAAAATGCGATTTTATTCTACTTTGTAATCTGTACCGTTTACATTGAAATTTTTTACATTTGAGGGGCTTACTGCAAGAACTTGATAAGCAACATTTTATTTTTTCCTGTTTTTCGCCTTCTGCTGATGTTCCATTGACAGATTTTTTGCAGAAGTCTTGCTTTAACCCTTCGTACAAGTATATTGAGAATAAAAGTTCTGCAAAAGCTATATTTCTACATTATTTTAAAAGTTTTAAGGCAAAAACCACCATAAAATTAAATGTTGCTTATCGAGTTTTTACAATAAGCCCTTCATTTGAGAAGATTAAAATTGGCATTTAAAATAACAAGTTGGTAATAAATGTGTGTGACTTAGATAAAATCCGCTCTATTGCTTGCTACATACGTAACTAAAATCGCTACTTTTAGCAAGAAAACTCTTTGTTGACAACAGTCTTTAAAAATGTATTCTCAATATAAATACTCTCCTACTCTCTCTTTTTCTCCTTTTTTTTGGTTTTAAAAAACGGAAAATCCAAATTCTCAAACACATGTATTTTACAACACAAGGATATTTTATGACCGTAATATTTTATTGTTATACAAATGGTCTTTCTAAGATGATGTAGATTCTACATTGTAGAATAAGAATATTATATTAAAGAAAACATTTTAAGGTCTCGTTTTAATTTAAAAAAAATAATACAATTTTAAAGAAATTGATTTAGATATAAAAATTCTTGCGAAAAAAACAATAAAATTATGGTCTCAACCTAAGCTTTTTATAATCCAATTTTTTTAAATCTTTTCATTTTTTGATAAATTTTGTACCAAAATGGTCTTTTCTTAGATTTTTAAACAAAATTGTATACATATTTTTTTTCTCAATTTTTAATAACAAAAATTAGTAGAAAACCGGTAAAAAATCAGTATTTAGTAATGGTCACTTATAAAAAAAACGTACTAAAAACTAAAATTATACTGTAAATTAGTAAAAATGTAGTAAATTTAAAGTTATAACACATTTACTGAATTTTTTACTGTAGGATTTCTATGAGTGTAACCGATTACTGAACGTAGTAGCATTTTACGTGATAACCTAATTCATTTTGATCTTACTTGTAAGATCTTACTTGTTACGTGATTACTTTACCAGTTAAGTAACGAGTTCTTTAGACGGATGTTGTGTGTTGGGTTACTTTCCTCATTAATTTTGATTCTTCTGTCTTCCTGTCTATTAGCATGACGATTTAAGTCCACACATATGCTTTATCAAATTTACTCAGCCTAATATATTTAAACATCTTACACAGGTTGATCTCTCTAAGTTCCTCCATAGTCTGAAAGAAGTAGGAGCCAAAAAAATTAAATCGAGTACGAGATAGTGCAGAGCACTGCCAAAGGTAATGGAATGAATCGTTTACTGTCTCTTCGTCCCCACACCATCTACTTAAGTCATCTCTAATAAATTTCAACATTTTTAAATAACCTTTTAAGCCAGTATGGCCTGTACTTAAACCTACATACTTCCTAAGATCTGCTTTTTCGGTTTCGAACACTTTTTCCACCTCAAGTTATTGACGTTCAAAGTTTTTTTTTGATTTTCATATAAATAACATCCAGGTCCGGATCCACCTCGGTCGTAATTGCATTTGATCCTGGAATATTTTGATGACCCGGAACCCAGCACAGTCTTAAAGAGTGTTGCTGAAAATTACTCTGTGCCCCGGGAAGATAATTGAGTCTAATCTTAAACCTTGAGGGCAGATCGCGTTGTCGGTACGGTTTGAATAGTTAGACAAGAAATTGCGTCTCAACTAGCCATATATTTCCTTTATTGCCAGCAATATGCTAATAGTCTAGCAAGGCTTTACTCAAGTTCCGGTGTGTAACACTTTTTGGAGAGTCTACTATCCGGAATGCATCCTGTCCATGATACTCTGGATGGTATCATGGTAGTATAGTGAAGTTTAATTAGGAAACCTAACCATTAGTTTTGGGACACGTTTTCTAGGTTAGTTGAGTTACGCATTCCTTAAGATTATTTCTATGAAATGTTTATGAAGGTGTGATTTATGACATGTTCTCAGTTATCTTGGTCTCAAAAAACTTATTCCTAGAATCTTGCCATGTATTATGTGAAATATCAAGTTAAGGACCAGTGCTTCCCTGTAAGGACCACGACCGGTCACAAGAACTTCCATGTAAGTTTTCCAGAAACTTATTAGAAACTTTTTACTAAGTTACATGTCCCAGTAATTTCACAATTCAACAACGAAATAATAACCTTTTGTGTGTTACATATTACTTTTTTTTTTTATTAAAAAAATTAGATTTTTCCCTTTGTTGTCGATTTTTTTTGTGGTGTCTGAGTTGTGATATATACGGTTTGTAAGTATGACTCGTTGTTTTCATAATCGAATATAAGCATATCTGGCACACAAAGCGTAAAAGATACTTATACGATGATGAAGGCAACCAAAAAAAAAAAACAACCTGAAAAATATAAATAATATCTATCTCATAATGTTGTGCAATATCCGCAGATGTGTAGAAATGATACTCTCACTCATACCTCGGATAAACTATGTATGAGTGGTGGCATGGACATAAAAACACACAAACAAAAAAAAATTTGAGTTATCGCGGCTTAAACACCACATAAAAAAATACCTAAGAATTGTATCTTCCAGTTTGTACATTGTGTACACGAAGTATAAGCAATAACATTGCATCACTTTGGAAATAAACGACAAATTATATATTATCAGAAAGACAGCAATCCCTAAGATTGAATATAAATATGATTCAGATAAAACTACCATAATACGCTTAAACGTGTTAAAAACTCTTTTATAAATAATGTTGATATGCAATGAACATGACAGATGAGTCCCTATAAGAAGAGTAGCATCTAATACAGCGCTAGGTTTCAAAGAACCAACGAATAGGTCTCACAGGTTCATTCATCTCCCATCTCTAATAAGTATTCTCAACGAAGCAGTGTGAACTTGCAAGTTAATAGTATTAACTTGCAAGCTCAATTAATTTAATAAAAGCATACAAACACACCCCAATTCCGTAGGAACCTGTAAGATTGTTCCCAGTTCTGGAAGCACTTCGGGTTTCCCTACAATGTCAGTGTGGCTTAGAACGTGTATGTAAAATGTCAGAATGACCATCTCTTTTAAAGACTTTCGGCAGTTAAGTGCTGATCAGGAATACTGACTCCAAGGACTTGTTCGAGGCTTGACTTTCAGAATAGATGCTGACTGCGGTTGTAGAAAAGACATTGTGCATTAGCACGTTTCTTCTTACCAGCATCCCTGCCTTGTAAACGTTGCTATGGTCTGGTAATTTTAGGACCTAGCTATAAGTTCATTAGCTGCACTTCCGTTGCAGTGTGAGTTTTTCAAATTGCCAACGTGTCCGCCTACTACATACCTAATATGTGCATTAAGTTCAGTGTTACAGGGATTAACTTCAACCCCATAGTAACTTGCCCATTTAGACAACTCGTTGAAAATGCTTAAAAGAACTTCTTTTGATGTTGGCAGGTGCATTTCCTTTAACACTAGCACCGCGTTAACAGCATATGTCATAACATGACGGCCTCGTGCCTCTACTAATGTTAGAATTGATTTCAACTCTATGTTGCAATAAATTGGTGAAAGTACACCTCTCGGGTTGTGTACCTCTTGACAAATCGAGATATGACTAATGCTTCCAACTTACAAGTATATTTTATACCATCAACACGATCCGATGAATTAATCCAAGACCAGACAATAAAACAATTATCGAGTCCGGGATGACATTATAAAAAGTCACTTCAACATCAAACAAGTCCACCATTACAATTGAGTTCTCTTTTACAAATGCTATGTTTAAAGTACCAACGGCTTTCTTCCGCGAAGGAGACTAATCAGCGATGTGCACATGGATGGACGTGTGAGACTACACGACAGATTTGGCCTTCTCTTAATCAAAAGTGCATAAATGAGCAGATGTCACTTTCAAAAGGAGAGATTTCGACATAGGTTTCTGTAGTTACTTGACACTGTATTATAGGAAAGCACGCAGAGCGGTTAAATGTGCCGTCAAATGACTTTTGCCGGAGTTGCATGGATGAGGAGGAGTTGGAAATTATCGAACACTTTCATTGCCCGGCACTTTCTGGTCAGAGGTTTTCTTCACTGGGATCTAGGGAGCTGCACGATCTTTCTGATTTGTCGGTTGTCAAAATTTAATACCTTAGGAGTTTCATAAGGAGCTCAATTTGGTTTAACGGCAGGGTTTACCAGGTAACCTATTACAGTCCTGTGGTATCACGACGAATCTCAGAGTCTATGTGTGCAGACGTAAAATGTCAGCAGCTTACAACCTAACCTAGTTTCCACGAGATCGTAAAGAGCTGTTTTAGTTTATCTGAAATTGCATTATGCATATGCCATTGCAAAGGCAACCAGACTTCGGTCCAAAACATTTCAAAGCCAAGAAACATACCATTGGTGAATCCCAGTCCTTTTTTATACCCTCCACTTAGTGATAGAGGGTATATATAAGTTTGTCATTCTATTTGTAACTCATCGAAATATCGATCTGGGACCCCATAAAGTATATATATTCATGATGCCCGATCGATTTTAAGACATTCTAGCGATGTCCGTTTGTCTGTCTGTCTGTGGAAAATGCTGTCACGGACAAAATATTGCACAGAGATGACTGAAACTTAACATATTTATTGGAAGTTCTCCCGAGAAGTTTGGTATTGCATTTGAGCGATATCGGTTCAGCGGTTCAAAAGTTATGAACGAAAATGTAAGCACACCTCAAAAATTTCAGTACATTCAACATAACATAATAATACAAAATGCTTTAATTCGGCTTCTGGTTGACATATATGAACATAATTGAACACCAAATGGTATTTAAACAAGTGCGAACATATTTTTTGACAAAAAAAGAAAAAAATCGCGGATTTTTTTTTTACCAAAATTTTTTTTCGCGAAAATTTTTTTTTTCAAAATTTTTTTTTTTTTTTAAAGTAATTTCCTTTTAAATAAAGTTTTTTGCAATAAACTTTTTGAAATTGTGGAGGGTATCACTACATTCGGCAATGCCGAATTTAACTTTTTTACTTGTTTTATTTTATTTATGCTTTTATTTTTTAATATTGAATCTGCCTTTATTAGGCCTAACAATATGTAAATCAAATCTTAAATCTAATCCTAAAAAACTAGTTGCTCCTATTCTGGAGCCATTTTTTCATATGGGCCTCATCTTGCAAGGGCGTCATATCGGTTCAATGAAGCCTTGTGTGACATTGTAGTTTTGAAATATATATTTCCCGAAATCGCATAAACTCTTCCTTTACCAAAGGGACTCCGAGGTCCTTGTGTATGTTTTCATTTCTGATATACCATGGTGCTCCTGTCATGGTCCTAAATATTTTCGATTGTGCCCTCTGTATAAGTTCAATATTCGAATTACTGGCAGTTCCATATAGTTGGATTCCATATGACCATATAGGTTTAAGAATATTCTTATACAGGGTGACTTTACAGTCCAGGCTAAATTTAGAGTACTGACTAATAAGCCAGTGCAGATTCAAGGCTTTACGCTTCATTTGAAGCCTCTTAGCTTCTAAATGACGACGCCAAGTTAGTCGTCTGTTAAGATGAATGCCAAGGTACGTAACGTTGTCAGACTGTGGGATTTCCACTCTGTTAAGTGTAACAAAAAGCTTACGGAGAACATTTGAACGACAGGAAGATTTGAAATGGGAAAGCAGCCAGGACTGTATCCAAACGAAGGCCTTGTGGACTCGCGGTGGAAAAAGTATCCAGAAAACACTACTTTATATGGAAAAATCAGACCTCAGGAAGTATGTAGGTTTAATTACAGGCCATACTGGCTTGAAAGCTTATTTGAAAAAGTTAAAATTGATAGGAGATGACTTGTGCAGATGGTGTGGGGACGAAGAGATAGTGGAAGATTCATTCCATTATCTTTGTCAGTGCCCTGCACTATCTCGCACTCGATTTAATTGTTTTGGCTTTTATTTTTTTCAGGAACTGGAGGAACTTAGAGATGTCAACCCATGGAAGATGCTTAAATATATTAGGCTAAGTAAACTCGATGAGACATATATGGAGATATAAATCCTCATTTACCAGGAAGGCAGTAGTGAATTATGATTAATATGTAAAGCAGCCAACAACAAAAACCAACCCCCCCCCCCCTTTTCGAGGTATCACTTTGGATCAGGAACTGGTCTTGTGGACATTACGTCAACCTCTTAACCTAACCTAACCTAACAAAAAGCTTTGACAGGCATGGTAGCAAACTAATACACCCAAAAAAAAACGTGGGTATTCAATACTAAAAATTTAACTAATTTTAGTCCAAAACAGACCTTTGAAGAATTAATTCACTTTTTGATTTGATTCGCAAAAAGATTAATTCATATTAATAAATCAAGGAATTAATTCTTGATGATTTGATTCAAAAGAATTAATTTCAATTATTTGTTGAAAGAATTAACTAATTTTTTGTTTAATTCCTTGTTTAAATAATGAATTGATTCACTTGATTCAAATCAAACAAGAATTAATTCACTTGATTCAAATCAATTGATTCAAATCAATTTGATTCAAATCAATTGATTCAAATCAATTTGATTCAAATCAATTGATTCAAATCAAAAATGTTTTGAATCAGTTGATTTAAAATTTTTTTTCTTAAATCAAAGTATTTACTTAACACACGAACACACATACTATAACATTTATGCTTGTGCGGTAGTAGCAAGCAAAAAGTCAAAGCAACAGAATTTAATAGTGTACATTTTATTGGCAGCGCACAAGCTGCATTTTTTAGCCTATGCCCGCATGCATAGAAATCACAAAAATACAAGACATTAGTTGTGTTCGCGAACTCAATAATTTGTACGAATTTGTACAAATTATTACGAATTTTGTCTAAAAGTCGTTCGCGTACTTTAAAAACCCAGTAACGAGAGAGAAAATGAGAGAAAAAAGTGACAGTTCTATTTTAGAAACTTGCAAGTTTTTACTGGATAATTTTTTGCCAGCAAGAATTATCAAGCAAAAAAAAACATATGTTTTAAAAACATATGATTATATTTTTGTAAACAAAATACAAAATATTCTACAGTTACATTTTTATGTATAAAATATGATTAAATATCAACGAGTTTTTAAAAAAAATACATCCTAAAATTAAATTTCTTTTGTTAACAAGCTAAAAAATAAATACCATCAAACTAAAAATTTACAAACGAAGGCAAACATTTTTATAAGCTGATAAATCAGCTGTTTAACTAACTTCAAAATTTTTACGAATTTCTGTTCGCGTACTTTTTACAATTTTTACTTTTTGAGAGCGATTTCTTTTTTACTCTCTACAATTTTGTTGCTTGATAATTTTTACTGGGAAAGTACGCAAACAGACTTATTGCTTTAATATAAACATTTATTAATTTGCACATATATATTAAGGGTGGGATAATGCACGACTTTTCGATATAATGGAAATGTATGTGTATAATAAAAATGTTAATCATTAATTGTTTTTGTGTTAAATTTAAAGTTATTTTTATGCTATAAAATATAAAATAAATGACTCACTCACTAATCACTCACTCAGTTTTTTTTCAAATCACGCTCACTCTCAATCACGTGATTGAAATGAAAATCAATCACGCGTGATTCACGTGAATCAATCAAATCACGTGAAAAGCGCCCAACTCTAGACTAAAGGTACACATTTAATAAAACTGTACAATTTGGAGTGTGGTTTATTGATGGCGTGTGTTTAAAATTGACGATATTCCAATGACTTTAACGCAATCAGACATGATAAGATTTTTATAATGTGCATTTTTAGTGTTTGATTTAAGTGAAAAAAGTTTAAATCAAGTTGATTCAAACCAAAAGTGATTTGAATCAGTTGATTTAAATCAAAAGTGATTTGAATCAGTTGATTCAAATCAAAGTGATTTGAATCAGTTGATTCAAATCAAAGTGATTTGAATCAGTTGATTCAAATCAAAATGTATTAATTCAATTTAATCAAATCAAAGAATTAATTCTTTGCAATGAAATTAAGTGAATTAAATAATGAATTAATTCTTTTCGATTTATAGAAACAGGGAATTAATTCAATTGAAGCGCTTACTGCAAGAACTTGATAAGCAACTTTTTATTTTTTGGCGTTTTTCGCCTTCTACTGATGTTCCATTGACAATTTTTTGGCAGAATTCTGGCTTAATACCTTCGTACAAGTATCTTGAGAATGAAAGTTCTGCAAAATTTCTATTTCCTACATTACATTAAAAGTTTTAAGTCAAAAACCACCATAAAATGAAAAGTTGCTTATCGAGTTTTTACAATAAGCCCTTCAATTATTTTAAATCAGATTTAAGAAATTGAATTAGGGAATTAAATCTTCAAAGGTCTGGTCCAAAAGGACCTAGTGCAGGAATTGGTAAACAATACTAAAATTTTTTACTAATATTATTCAAAACCAGTAAAAATTACTAATTTTAGTACTTTAAAGATACTAAAATTAGTTACTAATTAGTAGTTTTGGGTACAAAATCATTTACTAAAACTTTTACTGTAGAATTATTTTGAGTGTAGGTCTAAATGAGGATGGTACTGTTAAATCTTTTCCCAGCTTGGGAATCATTTTAATCTGACGAATTTTCCAACTTGGTGGAAAAAATCCTAATTGTAAGATCGCATTAAATAAAATTGAAAGAAAAATTATTGCCACGTTCGGTAGGTTTTTAAGCATAGCAGGCATTATCAAATCGTAGCCCGGTGACTTTTTCGTATTCAGGTTATCCCTGATAACTTCCTCCACGTCATCAGAGCTAATATTTAAGGACTCTATGGACTCAGAGTGCTGATATGGATTCATGAGAACAAAGTCATTTGTCGGAGGATTTGGCTGAAATACTCCTGACAGGTGATTGGCAAATACCAAAGCCTTATCCATATCACTTCGAGTCCATGAACCATTATAGTTCCTCAGCGGGGTTTCACCATTTACCGGTGGTTTAATGTTCTTAGATGCCTTCCAAAGTGAAAAATGTTTATGCTTCGTGTTTGACAGACTCTGAATATAAGAACTATTTCTGCGATCCTCTTCCAAATGAAGGGCTTTTCTTAGTTTTCTACAATCATCTTAAACCCGGAATGGTAGATTAAATCTTCCTCAAGTAAACAATAACAACAGTGTTAAATAATTATTTTTCCTGTAGAAATTGTTCATATATGTATAGTCTTTAGTAACAAACGAGATACCCCAGCTCAAGAAGGTTTACTTTTTTAGTAGTCAATAATTCTGTATATTTTTTAGGCAAAGTGTATGAACAACAGCAAATAAATATCAAAGCGGTCTTTCATTTTTTTGGCCATGGTAAAATAAAAAAACTAAGCGACAAGCTTTTTTTCATAGCCACATTCTACATTCAAACATTATTATAAATTCTGCCCAAACTCCAGATGTACTCGTCGTCATCATCATCGTCGTATGCGTATACAAATACAGATAGATATTTTTTTAATATATATATTTTTTTTTTTAATACTTGTACTTATACATACATTTATTATTATAATGCGGATAAAGAGATACAATTTCATTGATATCGTCTAAAAGTCCAATATAAGAAGATTTATTGCTCGGCCAGTTACAGGGACTACAAAAAAAAAAACACTGAAAACAGCACAAAAAAATAAGATGAAGATGCTGTTTTCAGCATTTAGGAAGAACAAACTTATGAGTTTTTGACTTTTCATATTTAGCAAAAAAAAATTTTATATTTTCGGTCTTTTCATTCAAATGTTTTATGTTATTTTTTTTTTTTTTTGTTTTGGTTAGTTCCAAAATATGTAGGTTGAGAAATATTCCTACCATGCTAGTCAGTATGACGGTATATTTCTTTGTCATATTATTTTTTTTAGATGATTTTTGTTGCTCCATCTTCTATCTAAATTGTATCACAATGGATACATGTTTTTATCATATTTAACGATAGTAAAAAAATATCAACAACAATACAATGAAACATATAACCCAACAATATTTTTCAAAAGTTTTGCCAAATTCATAAGTTCTTAATTAACCTTAAAGGAACTATACATTTCATAACTTTTTCTGCTCAACATTTTCGATTTTTCTTGCAGGCAATGACAATATTATCGCGAATGTCTAAGTTTATAATTTTAAACAAACCATAAATCAGAGGCCAATTGAGCCAAATCAATTTTTCTTAGATTTATGGTTTATAGCTGAGGATTACTCTATTCGTCTCCAACTATTTATGTGCAAAATCTTTTAACTTAATTTTCTTGAAACCCGATGTAAAAAACTATTTATTTTTGAACTTCCGAATTATTTTTAATTTTTTTCCGAAACTAAATTAGCCAAATCCAATAGAATATTATACTAGATATCTTTGAGTATTTCAGCGGGACAGTAATTGGCTTTTTTCATCTGTATAAATTTTTACTGTTTTTGATGATGTCTTCCTAAATTTTATATTTTATTTATACTACACCCCGATAACACTTGTACTGATTAACTGGTCCAGTACTGGCCCATTTGTATTTTTCTGCCTGTGTTTTTTCACAAGTTAACTTGCTAAAAAAGCAGTTTAACGGTAGCGAGATTAAAATTATATGTTTGAAAAATGTCGAAATTTAAACTACATTTGTAAAATTTGCTGGGTATATTTGTCTTTTGTAGATTGTCGTACATATAAAAAACATAAGTGTGAACAAATGATAATTGATAACATAATAATTTGAATACAATTTTGTTTAAAGTTTTTTTTATGATTTTTTCATTATTATAGTCATAATTTTTGTTGATTTTGCTGTTATTAAAATTAACAGTATGTTTCGGTTTCGTTTACACATTTACTGTGGATGGAGAAGGCTTTATGTAACATGAGGCGCCCCCGTAGGCTAGTTGGTAGTGTGTTAGCCTATGAGTGTGGGTGTTGGTTCGTCCCCTTTTTTTTACCAACACTCAGTAGACTTGCCACCTTTTGAAATTTCCAAAACGGGACACCACTAAAAAACATAAAAAAATTAAAAAAAAAAAATCGACGTCTCAAAAATTCTATAACGTCTCAAAAGGACTTAGATTCAGGACATCAACCTTTATTTAACATATGTTACACTTTAACACAAGTTGGACCGTTTTTCTGTAGCATCCAATAAGATGAAAATCTTATTATTTCAAAAACCCCACTAACGATTTTTTTCAAATTGGGCTTAAAATGTTTGTACGGGTGCCAACTAACATAATCTGCAATAAAATTTCATATGCATCGAACTTTTAATTAAACTTGTTCAACCACACCGTAATCTGGTTGAAATTTGCAATACCTTTTCGTTCTATTTTCATCCTTTTCCTGTGTTGCTGACGATTCATTTATATCTGCAGCTCTTTTTCTGTTCATTTTCCAGTGAAAAAATTTAATAGTTTAACATTTGTGCATATTTATTGGAAAGAATATTTACTAAAATAATAAAAATATACCTCTACAAAAAATCACGCTCTGTTAAAATTTTAATTCATTTGAAAGTTGACAAATGAAATAAAAAATATATTTAAAAAAATGCCAGTGTTGCTAATAAAAATTAGTACTAAGTTTACCATTTATTTTTTGTGACAATGAAAAAATTATTTATTTTTTTTTCTCAGAACGGGACAAATGGCGTCCCGTGTCGTCGGGACACGGGACACTTCACTCTAAAACTGGTCTGTCCCGACGAAAACTGGACGGTTGGCAAGTCTAACACTCAGGGGATGCCACCTATACATGGATTGCATTGTGTTAAGATCAGGAAATAGGTATGGGAAGAAGGAAAGAGGGAGTAGTATTTGTGGTTTTGAATTGAGTCTGTTAATGTTATAAGTGTCAGGAAAAACGTGTGCAGGAAGTCTGCTCCATATACGTATAGTTCGTCTAAAGAAGGAATTCTCTCTATAGTGTGTTGTGCGGTCCGTCGCACAACAACGAATAAGCTCTGCTATAAAGACGCGTATTACGATAAAATAATCGTACCTCCAGAATGAGGCTTCTTATCACGGCAGAACACTTTCCGAAAAAGTATCGATAGATTAAGGACACATAACCCACATTCCGACGATGATTTAAATTTATGAAACATCTGCCCATACATGAGAATTATATTCCATTTTAGGCCAAATTTATTTGGTATAAACTGTTAGTAGGTCAGATGGATTAAAAAATCTTCTACGCCGTTTCAAAAAACCCAAGCAATTAAATGCTTCACTCGACACTTCAAAAATGTGTTTGTTCCAACGTCACACTGAATTTTCATACCAAGAACATCAAGAGCCTCCGATTTCTTAATATTCACACCATCAAAGGATAAATAAGTCTGCTGCATGCACTATTCTCGAGCCCCACGAAGAGATTTTCGATAGGTCAACGCTAAGAGTGTTAAATATATCCAATAGGGCGGAGTAATTTTTTTTTCGACAAAATCGTCTAGCATATTCGGATTCTGCATAAAATTCTAAGAAAAAATGCCGAACAAACCATGTCTCAAAAATCAGTTTTGACCCCCCCAATTTTCAAAAATACTTTTGCACGATATACGACTTTTTAGCTGGGCTTATTATTTGAAATATCACAAAATCCACCAGAAAACACCTAAAAAATGCTATTTTCTGACCTTAGGTCTTTCGATTTTCTTTATATTAACGGTATGCATTCTCCATAAAGCTAATAAAACATATCCATTTTCAGTTTTTTTAATTTTAAAAAAATCGCGATTTTTTCGCGAATTTAATTTTCTTCAAAAATTTAAAAAATCAAAAAAGTATGTTAATTTGAAGAGCCATATCTGCTAAAGTATCTATCGGATTTCTACGATTTAAAAAGCATTTGATTCAAACGTTCGTCCTTTTTTATACCAATGCAATAAAAAAAAAGTTTTTCCAAAAAAACTGCATTGTTGATGCAAATGCAATTTTTTGATGCATTTTTCAAAACTTTCTCCCCCTTCAATTTTTTTGAAACCTGCATAATTCGAAAATATGGCATTTTTTACACAAAATTGAGTACCGTTTTTTTTGTGACGGCGTTTCAAAAAATTTTCGTGATTTTTTTAAAACTACTTATTTGATTTTTTCCATACAAAAAATCAATTTAATATTTATTTTGCAATTTTATCAAAAAAGTATGTAACTTTAAAAAGCCGTTTCTTCGAAAGTATCTATCGGATTTCTACGCCTCAAAAAGCATTCGATTCAATTGATTATCCGTTTTTATAACAATGCACTAACAAAAAAAAATTTTTAAAAAAATGCATTTTTGATGCAAATGCAATTTTTGGATGCATTTTTTAAAACTTTCTCCCCCTTCAATTTGTCTGAAACCTATATAAATCGAAAATATAGAATTTTTTACATAAAATTGGGTACATTTTTTTTTGTGACGGCGTTTCACAAAATTTTAGTGATTTTTTTAAAAAATGCTTACGTAGTTTTTCCTTAGACTAAAATTTTTTTTTGTTATTTTATGAATTTTATGAAAAAATTGTATGGAAAAACCAATAAGGTATTTTTAAAAAAATTACAAAATTTTTACGAAACTCCGTCACAAAAAAAGCTGTACGCAATTTTGTGTAAAAAATGCTATATTTTCGATTTATGTAGGTTTAAAAAAAATTGAAGGGGGAGAAAGTTTTAAAAAATGCATCCAAAAAATGCATTTGCATCAAAAATGCACTTTTTTTTTAAATATTTTTTTTTATTACATTAATATAAAGTAAGACTATCGTCTGAATCGAATGCTTTTTGAATTGAAGAAATTCGATAGGTACTTCCGAAGATATGGCTATTCAAAGTAGCATACTTTTTTGATTTTTTCAATTTTTGAAGAAAATTAAATTCGCGAAAAAATCGCGATTTTTTTTAAATATAAAAAACTGAAAATGGATATGTTTAATTGGCTCTATAGAGCACATGTGTACAAAAAATTAGATAAATTTGAAGACCCTCGGTCAGATTTTATAAAATCTTTGCTGGATTTCATGATATATTGTTTTACTAATAAATGTTACTTTTATTTTGTATTAAGATGTGTACCTGGTATTTTTGGGTATGGGGAATCCATATTTGATATTTATTTTGCTCTAAACCGCCGATAGAGGGCGCTAAAAACAAAAATCTGGACTTTGGTCTTCAGATTTTACTTTATTATGAAGGCAGATACTCAATGGAGACATTTAGACATTCTCCTTTACAGTTTAATGAAATTCCAAAAACTCGTGATTTTATTCGCGATTTAATTTTTTTTAATCCACAAGAAATTAAAAAGTTGTGTATTTTGAAGAGCTATAACTTCTTAAGTAAATATCGGATTTTTATAATCAAAATTGCAATTGACATCATAAGTCCTCTACTACCCTAACCAGGAAAGGTTCGTACCCCACTATTTAATTTTCATATATAAACTTTGAGTAGCTGTATTTCGCCCAAATATTAACCGATTTTAATGCTTATACACTCATTTGAAAGGTAATTTTATTCCCTTCAAGAATCATTAATTAAAGATAATATTTTTAAAAAATTAGCTTTGTTAAAAAACAATAGCTTCATCTACTCAAAATTAACTACTTATTATTTTGACCATTTTAAGTTCGTACTGCATATAAAAGATTAGCAATTTTTTTGTGACGTAACCCTTGGATTAAATAACGGCTTTATTTCGATTATTTATCGAACTTATTAAAGTTTTACACTTACTAGTGGTGATGGAATCCCATAACTCATGTATTTTTACTTTCCATCCACAAATATGTGATTGGAGGTCGTTTTTAAGTGCCATTCATAATCGCCAACATCAAATCAATTATGTTGGCGATTATAAGTCCGGACATGATGAGGTATAGTTTAGGACACTAATTTTGTTTGATCTGAACCTGTTTTTGCTAATTTTAAAAATATGGACTCTTGTTGGAAGGTGATTCCCCAAAAGATATCACGTTTTCAACTGATTTCATTAGGGGTTGCCCTACCATATTTAATAGGACGGGCCGATTTGAATGGCCCAAAATAAACAAAAAAACTAAATCTGCGAGAAATTCTTAGAAAATTTTCCCATTGGTCCAAATTCAAACCTTATACTCGGCCTATCGACATGAAGATTGATCTACTCTTCATAAGCAAAACAAAGCAGTATTTATGTAAATATCATTTTGGAGTCAAAACGCATCAATTCAAGAGAATACCTGGGACCAAAATAGGTTTTTCCTAATGTTTTTGATGTGTCAAATCCGATTATAACCTTTGGTACCATAGTCGTCGGTTGAATTAAGGTATTTTTACTAAATTATGATATTTACATAAATACTGCTTTGTTTTGCTTATGAAGAGTAGATCAATCTTCATGTCGATAGGCGCAGTATAAGGTTTGAATTTGGACCAATGGTATCTTGGGAAAATTTTCTTAGAATTTCGCGTAGATTTTGTTTATTTTGGGCCATTCAAATCGGCATTTCCAATTAAATATGGTAGGGGAACCCCTAATGAAATCAGTTGAAAACGTGATATCTTTTGGGGAATCACCATCCAATAAGAGTCCATATTTTTAAAATCAGCAAAAAAAGGTTCGGAACAAACAAAATTAGTGTCCTAAACTATACCTCATCATGTCCGAACTTAAATCCGATTGATTTGGTGTTGGCGATTATGAATGGCGCTTAAAAACGACCGCCAATCACATATTTGTGGATGGAAAGTAAAAATACATGAAATATGGGATTCCATCATAGATGGGAATTTTTAATTACCATTGAAATTTAATTACCATTGGTTGATATCAATGGTAATGAAAAAATTTTCATTACCATTTGATGGTAATTAAATTTTTTTAATTGAAAAAATAATTACTAATCGTAATGAAATGCACTAATTGTTGAAAAACACCAATTATAATTGGTTTCAAAACCATTGGTTTGCACATTTTTGTTTTTTTGAAAAGTTAAAAATTTAAACATCAAAGTATGTTTTTACAAAAAAATATGAAAATGTCAAAGACAAAAAACACAAGGCAAATAAAAATTTCAAATATTGTGTTATACAAAGGCAATCAACGTGTGTTTGGTTTATAAAATGTGAAAAACTAAAACACCATATAACACAAAACAACAGATATTTGCAAATATTGACGATTTTGACAATATTGTGACGACTTTTACTAATGGTAATTATTTTTTTTAAGTGATGCCATACCAATGGTAATTATTTTTTTTTTTAATTTTCATTAGTAATTAAATTGATAAATAATTTAATTGGTACAATTGATACAACCAATGGTAATGAAAAAAATTTCATTACCATTGACATCAATTAAATGGTAATTAAACCATCAATTAATTGGTCCCTTTAATTAATTAGTCCCATCTATGGATTCCATCACCACTAGTAAGTGTAAAACTTTAATAAGTTCGATAAATAATCGAATTAAAGCCGTTATTTAATCCAAGGGTTACGTCACAAAAAATTTATTAATCTTTAATATGCAGTACGAACTTAAAATGGTCAAAATAAAAAGTAGTTAATTTTGAGTACATGAAGCTATTCAGCTTTACCACAAGAAAATAAAATAAATTTAAAACGAGCTTTTAATTTTATTTCCATACAAATTGTTTTTGTTTTTAAAATTGACTTTCAAAAAATGTATTGAAAATTTGAAATTTAAAATAAAACTTTTGTTAAAATAGACTTTTTGTTTTCTTGTGGTAAGGGCCATTGTTTTGTAACAAAGCTAATTTTTTAAAAATATTATCTTCAATTAATGATTCTTGAAGGGAATAAAACTACCTTTCAAATGAGTGTATAAGGATTAAAATCGGTTAATATTTGGGCGAAATACAGCTACTCAAAGTTTATATATGAAAATTAAATAATGGGGTACGAACCTTTCCTGGTTTGGGTAGTACTTTAAACGTAAAAGTTAAAAAATTGTGTCATTAAAAAATGGTATTTTATATGCAAATGCATATTTTGAGTGAGTTTTCGTCAACTTTAATCCCTTTTGATTTTTTTTTTTTAAATAAACATTCTATTCAAATTTGCCATTTTACGAGAAAAAATCAGTCATCATTTTCATGGGACACAAAGGTCTTTCATTTTTAATATATTTTTTTTTTTTAATTTTAATAATTTTTTTAAAAATAAAAATAAAAAAAAGTTGTAGTGTTGGAAACTGTCAAAATTTATTCTGTAGAAACTATAAATATTCACATATATAAAAAACAGTTTTCATTAACAAGACAAACCGACATTTAAAATCCTACTGATGATGACACTAACTGGGGTGTTTGAAACCGGTATAGGAAATACCAAAAATGTCTATAATTTTTAGAAATTTAATTTTTCTTCTGCATTTTTTCAACTTGAACCCTTATAACAAATATAATTAGAGCCCGTGCTCAATATATACAATTTAAAAACATTTTTTAAATTGTATATATTGATATACAATTTAAAAAATGTTTTTAAATTGTATATCAATATACTTTACAGAGCCATAACTCCTTAAGTGAATATCGGATTTCTAAAATCAAAATTGAAATGGAAAGCTCAAATCCTCACTTTCAACGAAAAAGTTCAAAAAATTTCTCGATACAAAATTAATTTTAAATGCAAATGAAATTTTTGAGAGCATTAAAAATTCACTCTTTTATTGCCACATTTTTTTTAACTTTTTCGTTTAAAGTAGAGGATTTTAGCTTTCAATTTTAATTTTGATTATCAAAATCCGATATTTACTTAAGGAGTTATAGATCTTCAAAGTACATCGATAAACAACTTGAAAATTCTAAAATCATTTATTAACAAAATTAAAAAAAAAAATAAAAAATTTTATATAGGCCTAATTTAAAAAAAAAAAATGTTAAAAATAAAAGACTTTTGTGTCCTATTGAAATGATGACTGATTTTTTTTGTAAAAATCTCATACTTTCATAATATGTTAATAAAAAAAAATCAAAAGAGGTGCCCAAGCAGAAATTGACGACGGTTATAAAAAATTATCGTTCTGAAAGTACTGTAACAAAAAAAAGAACGTTCTCAAAACGTTATTTTCGAACGCTTTGAGAGCGTTTTCGAAAAGCGTTCTGAAAGCACTGTAACAAAAAAAAAGCATTCTCAAAACTCTTTATTCGAACGCCTTGAGAGCGTTTTCGAAAAGCGTTTTGAAAGCACTTTATTAACAAAATACATGTTTGTTTTAAAATTAAATGGTTTTAAAGCAGTTTTTGCAAACGTTTTAAAATTTTTTTCCGAGTACATACAAGTATAGTATTTTTTTAGATTATACTCAATTTTAAACAAATTGTTATAAAAACATTTTGTTAAATCAAATTAAATAATTTTTCCCTACCACCACATTGAAAACGCAAAATTTTGAAAACATTTTTTATTTTGTAAATCTATTTTAAGTTTTATTATTATCATTTATGCTAAAGAGTTATAGCAATAGTTTCGTTATAAAATTTACAAATAATGCACTTAACTTCTACAATATGCACAATGACTTCAATAACATCTTCACGTAAATTTTTAACGTTATAAAGTCCTATTTCTTTTGATGGAATTGGATAGACAAAATAATCGTTTATTTCATTAAAGATGTTGCCTTTTAAATATCGTCCATTCCACCAGACATTTGGTAATTTGAGGCATTTTTTGACCGAGGGTCTTCCGATTTTTGTTATTTTTTTCATACAGATACTCTATGGAGCCAATTTCAAATTTCATCCACCAGATCGAAAATATTCGAAAAACTCGCGATTTTATTCACGATTTTCGTTTTTAAAAAAGTAAAAAAAATGCAAAATCTGTGTAAATTTGAGCAGCTGTATTTTCTAAACTACTCATCGCATTTTAACAATCTATAGCGCATACGAATGGTATGTAAGTCTATTTTAATTTCTAATAAACTGAAAAAATATTGGTGGTTTAAAAGTGCATTTTATATGCAAATGCAGTTTTGAAGTGCATTTTGCGAAACTTTTACCCCTTTTAATTTTTTTTTAATTAGCATATTTGGAAAATTTAGAATTTTTGATACAAAAAAATGTTTTCACTACAATGGACCGAGAATGTATGCTATTTTAAATGTTTTTTTTTTAAATACTCCCTTTAGTTTCCCTTATAAAAATTTTGATTTTTTAAATTATACCAAAATCATGTAAAAAGACATGTTTTTAAACCGTTATATTTACAAAAGTACTAATCGTATCTTACTGTTTTCATACACATTTGAAAGGTATTTTTGTCCCTTTTTGGCATTTAATGACCACAAAAATTTTGGTGTTTCAAAAATGCATTTTAAATGCAAATGCAGTTTTGAAGTGCAGTTTTCAAAACTTTTACCCCTTTGAATTTTTTTTTAATTATCATATTCGAAACGTTTACAATTTTTACTACAAAATAATGTCCTCTTAATAATGGACCCACTGTGTGAGCTATTTTTAAAGAAATTTTAAAAATTTCCTTAAAACAAATTTTAATATTTTAAATTAATCCAAAAAAAATCTGAACGTACATGATTTTTTAAAAATTTTTAAAAAATAGCACACACCTTGGGTCCATTATTAGGAAGACATTATTATGTAGTAAAAATTGTAAACTTTTAGAATATGATAATAAAAAAAAAATGCAAAAGGGTGAAAGTTTTGAAAAATGCACTTCAAAACTGCATTTGCATTTTAAATGCATTTTTGAAGCACCAACATTTTTGCGGTCATTATATGCGAAAAATAGACAAAAATACCTTTCTAATGTGCATAAAAACAATAAGATACGATTACTACTTTTGAAAATATAACGGTTTATAAACATGTCTTTTTACATGATTTTGGTATATTTTAAAAAATAAAAATTTTTATAAGGGAAACTTAAGGAAGTATTTTTTAAAAAAATATATTAAAAATAGCATACATTCTCGGTCCATTGTAATGAAAACATTTTTTTGTATCAAAAATTCTAAATTTTCCAAATATGCTAATTAAAAAAAAATTAAAAGGGGTAAAAGTTTCGCAAAATGCACTTCAAAACTGCACTTGCATATAAAATGCACTTTTATACCTCCAATATTTTTTCAGTTTATTCGAAATTAAAATAGACTTACATACCACTCGTATGCGCTATAGACTGTTAAGATGCGATAAGAAGTTTAGAAAATACAGCTGCTCAAAGTTACACAGATTTTAAATTTTTTTGACTTTTTTAAAAACGAAAATCGTGAATAAAATCGCGAGTTTTTCGAATATTTTCGATCTGATGGATGAATTTTGAAATTGGCCCCATAGAGTATATGTACGAAAAATATAACAAAAATCGGAAGACCCTCGGTCAAATTTTTTAAAATGTCTCATGGAATGGACGATATATATTATCACATGTGTGCTTAGATCGATTTGTACTAAAAATTTGGTTTACTATCATAATATTTCCATTACTAATTGTAAGTAGAATTGCGTTATCAGGATGGGATGCAGTAATTTTGAAACCATGAATATTAATAAAAGAAAACACAACTTTTGTTTCAGTGGATTCCATTACTTTGCCAAGAGAATACTTTTTGTTTTTAAAGAGAGGATATACCAATGGAGCTTTATTTGGAGAGTTAACGGTATGAAAAACATGCAATTTTCGTTGAATTTCATCAATAGGATTGTTCCGAGAGTTAACAATCGATTTTAAGTAACCCAGACTGTTTTCAAAATCAAAAGCAGAGAACTGTGATATTGGTGCCCCATATTTACTACATCATCTGCGATATGAATGAGATTGTGAATATTCATTGTTTGGCAATTAGGACCATAAAAATGTGGCATACATTCCACAAATCTTCTTAATATTTCCTTTGCATAATTTGCTTTTAGAGTAGCTAATTCATTTGATGACCGAATACGGCAAGCTGTAAATAGAATTAAAAAATGCCTGTACTGGTCATATTCCATTACATTTTTTAAAATTATAGCTCCACCATATAGCAAAAAAAACCTAAATTAAGTGGCTTTCCAATTTCGAATATCAAATAAATCAAAACTTTTTCTTTGAAACTCTGACGGTATGTCTCTTGATATATTTGTAAAGTTTTGTTGTAACTTCGCAACATTTTCATCAGAAATGAAGGAAAATGATTTCTTGATAATCATTTTTTGTAATAAATGTTTGCTTATACCAAGATACAACATATGCATTTCATCTAGTACGACAGATTTTACCACGTCAAAATTAACGATGTTGAGCAATTTTTACAAAAATTAGCCGCTGGCTGGCTGCAGTAAAGGACAGAATGGGAGGAAGAAATTCCCTATAAATAAATTACTTTACTTTTTTTTATGAAGTTTACCTTTACTAAGTTTACTGTTCTTATTACATTGAATTTAATTTTTATTTACTAAAATACTTTTATAAAAAAAATATCTACAATTAACGAATAAAAAAAATATCTGCTTTATATGAAGTCCTTTAAAGTACTGTTTTTTCTTATTTCAATCGCTGGAAAATATCTTTAATTTTTGTATTTAAGCTCTTTATAAGTGCTTTAATTTTGGTTTTTAAATCGCTTTCATGACTTTTAACAAAACGTTCTGAAAGCACTTTTTTAAAACGCTTTTAAAACGCTTTAAACCTAGCGTAGATCGATGTTATCATTCGGATCATCTGAAAGCGCTTTCAAAATGGTAAATGGAACGCTTGTAGAACCGTTTACAACGCTTTCACAGCGCTTTTGCGATTGTATTTTTCTGACTGGGTGAAAGTTGACGAAAATGCACTAAAAAAATGCATTTGCATTTAAAATGCATTTTTTTAATGCCACATTTTTGAAACCTTTACGTTTAATGTAGAGGACTTAAGCTTTTAATTTCAATTTTGATTTTAAAAATCGGATATTTACTTAAGAGGTTATCGTTCATCAAACTGCAACACTTTTTTATATTTTGTGATTTTTAAAAAATGAAAATCGAAAATGAAATTAAATAAATATCCATTTATTTTTAATTAACGAAATACAAATATTTTTAATTTATTTGCGCATTTTAGTGATTGGTCCGGATTTAATTAATTTTTTAATTAAATCTACGAATTTTTTAATTAAATATTTTTTTTATTTTTTTCTGTGTAGACAATTTTGTCAAAAATTTTGATCCGAATAATTCACTCCGCTCTAATATCCAACCTCGGATTCATTTGGTCCACGGTCAAAGGTGTAAGAGTGGCATATGTTACTGTCGTCTGCAAAAGGGTACCAGGTCACATTCATAGGTATTCAAGGGAACGAAAGTGCGGACGAGCTCGCGAACCAAGATGCTGATGGTATTGGTATTTCTATACAGATAGATCAACCAGTCCAGCACTTGAAATCGCTAAGTGAAAATCTGAAAACTGAAATGGCTAACAGAAAGTGGAGAGAGCTAACAACGAGCAAGATCGGTAGAAGATTGTGGTTATGCTAAAATCTGAAGAACACTAACTATTTACTCTCACTTACACATGGGGACTTGAGCCAAGGATCACGTACTGGATATACACTTCTATAGTAAGACCTATCTTACTCTACGGGGTTATGGTCTGGCACAAAGCACTTGAAAGGGATGTGACTCTTAGGAAATTCCAAAAGGCCCAACGGCTTTTAGGCCTTAGTGTCACTGGAGCCCTAAGGACGACATCAGCTGCATCCATCGACACATTACTGCATCTGCTGCCAATTGACATCTTTGCTAAAGGTGAGGCTTATAAGGCATGCCTCAGACACAAGGAGTCAAATTGGCTCAGACGCCGAAACTTTGGACACAGTAGCATGGACAATTTGGAAAATGTTGTCACTGACTACAAAGTGCCCAAATTACTTTTCGACCGGAAATTTAAAGTTGAATTTCCGACTCGAGAATTTTGGTCGGACTGGCGTTGCGCTCCAAATGACGCTATAAATATTTTCACAGACGGCTCCAAACAATCGACGGGAGTTGGAGCCGGTTTTACTTCAGACGTTTGTGATATAGAGAAGTCTTTCAAATTACCTTTACACTGTAGTATTTTCCAGGCTGAAATAGTTGCTATAGATAAGGCAGCCTCACAGTTTCTTGGGGAAACGGGTAAAATGATAAACTTTTACGTCGACAGTCAAGCTGCACTAAAGGCTCTAATGAGCTTTTGTATTAAATCAAAAGTCGTTTTTAAATGTTACGAGAATCTTCAGAAACTATCCGGGAATAATACCGTATCTCTTGTATGGGTACCTGGACATAGGGGAGTAGATGGGAACGAGAAAGCTGATGAGCTCGCTAAGCTTGGAGCAGATGGCGTAGGAACTTTTGTTCATATTGAGCCCCCGATTCAGTACTATAGGACGAGAAGTGACTGTCGTTGCATTTCTATTGCAAACAGGAAATGGAGAGAGCTAAGCACGAGCAGTATCACCAGAAGAATCTGGCCGCATTACGACCTCGGGAAAACTCGCTACCTTCTCTCTCTTAACAGAGAGGATTGTCGTTTACTCACGGGAGTGGTCACAGGACACTGCCTAATTGCTTTTCACGCGAAAACTATGGGACTTATCTCGGATGCCAATTGTAGAAAATGTGATGAACCTAATACAGATGAAACAGTTGAACATATTCTATGCAAATGCTCCGCATTGGCCAGACACCGCGAGCGAATACTAGGTAAAGCAGAAATCGAGAATCTGGATGATATCGCCGCTACGGACCTTACGCAACTAAAACTGTTCGCAACATGGACTAACGCGTTTTATCCTCGTCGCTGAAGGAAATTGTGGTATCGCTATGGACCAGCCGGTCTATGCGAGGAGTCTGAACTTTAGGCTCCACCACCCCTACTAACCTAACCTACTCTCACTTACTAAAAGGAACTGCAGCGGCATGCCGTACAATCACTGGAGTAATCACGGGGAACTGCCTTATAGGTTATCATAGAAAGAAAATGGGACTTATTTCCGATGCCAGCTGCGATGAACCTAACACTGAGGAAACGGTCGAACATATTCTTTGCCACTGCCCTGCCTTGGCCAAAACCCGCCTGCATATATTGGGCAGATATGTCTTCGAGAACTTGGAACAGGTTTCAAATGTCGACTTAAGACAAATAATACAATTCGCGTTGAGGACTAACGGGTTCTATCAGCGTGAATTATAGTAGTTTCGCTATGGACCATCCGGTCTATGTGAGGAGACATTGACTCCACCATCTCAAACCTAACATATGGTGAGCATTGGCATTGCCACCTATTACAATATCCTGGGGGTTAATCAGGTAACACGATTGACGATGCATAAATGACATCAAAATACTTAGGTTAGGTTAGGTTGTAAGTGGCTGCTGACGTTTTACGTAAACACACGTAGACTCTGAGATCCATTGTGATACCACGGGACCGTAATATGTTTACCTACTAGTCCCTGTCGTTAAACCAGTTTGAGCTTCTTATGAAACTCCTTAGATATTGAATTTTGACATCCGAGAAATCAGAAAGATCGTACAGCTCCCTAGATCCCAGTGAAGCAAGTCTCTGACCAGAAAGTGCCGGGCAATGGCAAATAAAGTGTTCGATAGTTTCCAACTCCTCTTCATCCATGCAACTTCGGCAAAAGTCATTCGACGGCACATTTAACCGCTCTGCGTGCTTCCCTATAAGTGTCCGATAATTATAGAAACCACCTTCGAAATCTCTCCTCTTGGAAGCGATATCAGCTCACTTGTGCGCCCCTGATTAAGAGAAGGCCAAATCAGTCGTATTATCTGACACGTCCATCCATTTGCCCATCTTTGATTGGTCTCCGTCGCAGAACAAAGCCGTAGGCTTTGCTTGCAAGTTTCTAGAGGCATACCAACACATTCCAATTCTGTTGGAACCTGTAAGGTAGTTCCTTGTCTTGCAAGCTCATCGGCTTTGCAATTCCTTGGAATGTCTCTGTGCCCTGGGACCCATATGAGTCGTATGTTAAACTGCTTGGCCATCTCATTTAAAGACGTGCGGCAGTTAAGGGCAGATCTTGTTTTCAGAAACATTGAATCCAGGGACTTGACCGCGGCTTGACTGTCAGTATAGATATTGACTGCGGTTGTAGACAATACATTGCAGCTCAACCAGTCAGCCACTTCCTTTATTGCCAGCATCTCTGCCTGGTAAACACTGCAATGATCTGGCAATCTTAAAGCCTAGCTCAATCCAAGCTTTTCCGACTAGACTCCAAAGCCCACTTGTTCATGCAGACTCGATCCATCTGTGTAAAAATTTATGGTGGCTCCACTACCCGGAATGTCCCCCATCCAAGACTCCCTGGATGGTATCATAGTGGTAAAGTGGCACTCAAAGAGGCTCAAAGAGGGAGCACAGTCCACATTTTGTGGTATTGTTATCTTCTTCAAGATCGCGCTATGGCCACAATCGCTGCTCCTCCATTGCAGCGTGCTATTAAGTTGAATTGCCGACGCACATTGGATCCTAGATGCGAATTTGAGAGCCGAACAAATGTTTAGTTACTTACAATTAATGCTCGTATTCGCTAAGTAGACACCCTAAGAGAAAGAAAACCGTTCATAGAAAGAAAATCCATCGCTTAATTTAGTCAGGACATAAATTTAAAGTAAGGACATTTTGCATAAATTTTAAAAAAATATTTTTTTATGAAGACTTTTTTTATTTTATTTTTTAAAACTACTTCTAATAATGCGATTTTCATGAAATTAAGTGGAGATTGTAGCTATAACTAGTACCTTTGTTACCCATTTTATGGTTTTTAATATTACTCTTTGTAAGTAGAAAATACAAGCCATCAAAAAGTGTGAATTTTTGAAAAATTTGAAAAAAACTGTTTTTATTTTGGATTGCAACTTTTGTGGGGAACGAAAGGGAATGGCGATTCTTTTTGTACAACAAACTAGAAGTATTACTAAATACTCTTGGGGTAGAAACTTGTGCAGCCAGTTGCAGCTGAGCCCTGAAATGAGGTTTAAAGTGGGGTCTATTAACAAAAAATAAATATTTTAAAGTGATTATTTTTTAAATCAATTTACTGTTAATCGTTGTATTACTCAATTTTACTTTAATTATCTTTATTGTTAACAGATAACCGCGGTTTCCAATAATTATTGATTTTGATACCCTACCTCACTTTTTTAAAGCAAAAGGAGTTTCACCTAATGCTTGTAACTAAAAGCCTTTCTTGGCCGCAGTTACGGCCAAAATAACTGGAAAAGAAGAAGATATTATAAAACGGGTTGATATAATACCTCTGTGTATCAACGCAAATGAAAAAAATAATTCCGTTAAATTTAGAAAACACATACATGGAACTGAAAAATTATTAGTTGAAAAGTATGGTTGGTGACCCATGAGTACCACTATGCATACAATTCTAGCTCATGACATTATTTATACAAAAATTGTGATTGCCCGTTGGTATTAAAATTATCCTTAACTAATTAAGTAACATTTAAAAAGTATTTGCCTTCTTTTATGGCAATTATCGGAGCAGGCTCTGAAAAGATCACATAGACATTTTAAAAATTATAAAAGAAACTTTAACAGAGAAAACTCAAAAACAAACAACCTGCAAGATGTTTTTAGTATCTTTATGATTAAATCCGATCCAAATATATCCCTAATAAGACAGACAGAAAAGTTGGAAGTACTGATTATAGAGTAATGTTTTTATAATATTTTTTTTTACCAAAAAACTTAACAATTATTGCAAATAATGCTTATTTACCGTGTGTTGCTGCTTTGTTTGATATTTTTCCGCATTATTATTGTTTAAAAAATCAAAAATGATCATAGATAGAAAACAGTTAATTTTGCACGTTATTTTAGTGTAGGGTGAAAGAAAACACGTTGTATTGAATGGTAAGCTGTTATATAGTCACGTAAAATCCGTAACTGTTTAAATAATTGACCTTCATTTTATTTTTTTATATGAATAAATTAACCTACTTTGCCTTTAATTTACAAGTAGGGTACTAATGCGAAAAATGTCCAATCCACATGAGTGAGTTCCTTAAGGTCTCCAGTTTTTATAATGGTAAAGAATGTCGTTAAATTCCTATCCGTTCAAGAGTTATAATAAAAAAACGTCGATGCGCGCCTTTTCCATACAAAGTTCCCAATGTGCGACGCAGCCGCATAGTGCCTACCCAATATGTCCAATGGTATCAGGTAAAGGAGGATTTCTAATGCAGCCGTAGGTGTAGTACGAAGAGCACCAGTGATGCACATCGACGCCATTCTCTGTACCTTCGTGATAAAGACACAGTTTTCTTTTGTTTCTAAAGCATGCCACAAGGCAATGATTCCATACAGTAAAATTGGACGCACCACTGCTGTATAGATCCAATGAACGACTTCAGGGCTAAAACCCCATCGTTTTCCAATGGCCCTTTTACAGGAATATAAAGCAATCGTTGCTTTTCTCACCCGTTCCTCATTATTACGCCTGAAATTCAAGTTTCTATCTAGAAATACTCCAAGATACTTGGCTCCATCTGAGAAGGTGATTTCAGTGCCGTCCAGAGAAATTGGTTCAAAAATAGGAATCTTATTTTTCCTTGTAAACAAAACAAGCTCTGTTTTACTTGGATTAACTCCTAGACCACAGTCCCTTGCCCATTTAGACAGATCTTTCAGAGAACCCTGAAGAAATACATACATATCATTTGAAGAGAAAAACGAAAGTTTTTCTTTATCATATTATTAAAGAGTGTTGTCTAATCCAGAAATGCTAAAACATATGGAAAGATTTTTTTGTTTGTTTTGGGAGCAACAGGTGTTTGTTTTACGTGATCAAGGTCCTGGCCCTTGGTCATAAAACCTCTATCAGTGTTCGTAAATCCTCATTGTATTACAAATACATGGACGACAAGAGTAGCGTTGGCATCCCCTTGCGTTCAAGCACGGCCACCGTTAGATCGCCATGACTGTAACGAGACAAGAAATAAAGTAGTAGTATTACTGTAATACCAATCAAGAAATCAAGTTTTTCGACTTCGATTCAGAAATCAAAATTGAATTAAAGAATTATTTTTTTAGAAGCTCTGGCAGCAGATTTAAATCTTTATTTTGTAAATAGAAAGATCCGTGTGACCTTCAAATGGTTTTGTGAAAAACTTTCAAAAATGTTCCTTGAATTTAATGGAGTATTTAGCATAAAAATGAAACTTTAACAAAACAATTAAAACTAGTTCAGTATAAATCAAGGACACTTGTCTGACAGTGAAAGTGATATTTATTTGTTACTACACAGGCACACAGACAGGATGATATTTACTATTAATTGCGTCATGAAACTATAATTATCCATTGACATGAAATAGTTGTCCGTTGTCATGTCGTCATCATCATCATAAATACAATACAAAAAATAAACAAGTGTTAAAGGACACGAACATTGTGAAATAAATACACGGAGTAGAATAGAGTTAATCAGTCAGTCATTCAGTTATTTTATTTACAACGAGTGAAAACACCTTTTGCACGTGGTTTTTTGTTTCAAAGCGAAAGTGTTTTTAGGAAATTTATTATTTTTTCTATTCACTCGATGGTGTTTCTTTTGCTTCAGGGTTCAAGTAACTTTTGTTTCCGTAACTCTGTGTCAGTAATTAAATTACATTTGTGTCATACAGATTTTTAGAATTCCACTTGTGTATGTGTGTATAAGTATTTAAATGCATATCCTGGGTATGCTGGTTACTCGTGTGTGTGTGTAATATTTTATGATCCAAGACAAATGAGGTAATAATAGTGAACGAACACACTAAAAGGTGTAATTGTGGCTGGAATATATTTAGTGCAAGGCCACCGCAACCAATGTTACCAAGCGTCTGTCTGTATTTCTATACTTTATTATCAAGATCAAGGTTAATTGTTTTCATTTAAAAAATAAAAGAGCAAGAAATTGAAAAATTGCAGTGTAATAAAAGTGCAAGTGATATTGCTTAGCTGTGTGTCAATGTTAGTGTATTCTGGAATTTACCTTGACAAAGCTATTAAATGTAGATGCATGGAACCAATTGTTGTCATCATATTGTGATGTAAGGTGATTTAATAAATTTATAAGGTCAATGAGCTCGTTAAATGTATTTATGTTATGTGTGCACTTGTACAAGGGTAACTTTTATTTTAAAGACAAGTGTTTTTAATATTTTATGGATAACACTACACTACACCAGTATATTTTTTTTGTACACAGAAAAAAAAATCGTAGATTTAATTAAAAATTAAATTGAATCCGGTCCAATCACTAAAACGCGCATATAAATTAAAAATATTTGTATGTCATTAATTTAAAATAAATGGATATTTATTTAATAAAGAACTTAATACTATAAATTAAAAAAAATAATTAAAATTAAAAAAAAAAATAAAGTTTGTTTTAATTATATAAATTAAAAATTTAATTAAGAAAAAACTTGAAACCAATTAAAATTTTTAATTGTACAAATTAAAAAAATTAATTAATTGAGATATCGCTACACTGAAAAAAATCATGCCTATATGTACGAGAAACATTAGTACATTGTACAAAAACTTCGTTGTTTCGCACCACGAAATTCTTGCGTGCAATGCACAGAGGGGTGGGCCTAGTACATTTTGCGGCTAAACGGCTAAGCGTTCAAGATACAAATTTGTTGCACAGTGTTATTTATATTTTATTATGTAGGGTTGCTATTTCCATTTTTGAGAAAAACCAACGCCAACCTGAAAAAAGGATGACATTTGTCCCAAAAAAGAAGAATTTTTTTATGAATTAATTTCAAAAAAGTCAACAACACGATACAATATGCAGATAAAATTTTAAGAAAATTACATTTTATTTAAAAAATTTTTGAATTTTTTTTTTTTGTTAAATACTTTATTATCTGGATTATTGAATCTGCATATTCTTGGTCTAACAATAAGTGTATAAATATTACAAAACTAACTTAATACTTTTGAATTTAAAAAATAAATTTTATTTATATTTTTAAGAAATGTTCATGTTAATTTAAATCATTATCAGCTGTTGTGTCTTATATGTAGTTTGCTCTCCGAAAAAAATTGTATTTCAGAAATTTCCATTTGCATTTCAAAATTTTCTAAAGTTGTTATGTGTATTCTAAAATATTCTAAAAGCTTTTCAAAAACATTCGATCTATACAGATTTAAAATTTTCTGAAACGAATTTGAAAAACAAATGAACATTTTTGAGATAGAATTAGAATTTTCTGAAAAGAATTTAAAAAAAAAATTTAAGTATAAAAGGAAATTTTTGAAATACACTCAAAATAATTTTACAGTAAAAGGTTTAGTAAGTGATATTGTACACAAATCTACTAATTAGTTACTAATTTTAGTATCTTCAAAGTACTAAAATTAGTAATTTTTACTGGTTTTGACTAATATTAGTTAAAAATTTTAGTATTGGTTACCAATTTCTGCACTAGGTCCTTTTGGACTAAAATTAGTTAAATTTTTAGTATTGAATACCCACGTTTTTTTTTTGGGTGTACAATTCGAAATTTCTGAAATGGATTTGGAAATTTCTGAAATGGAATATTCTGAAAAGCGTTTAGAACATTTTAAAAAACAAATAGAAACTTTTTAAATACAATTGAAAATAATATACAGATGGAATTTGGAAACTTTAAAATTAAAATTTTTTTTTTCATTTAGAAAATTTTGAAATGCAAATGGAGATTTTTGAAATACAAATCTTTTTTCGGAGAGCAAATTTTAAGGCACACAACAGCTGATAAGAAGTGACGCCAATAATTTAAAAGTTTAGAAGCGATGCCAATAATTATAAAGCTTAGAACACTGTGCAACAGGAAAAATGAGCCTCAATGGCTTCAACGCCATATGAAAGAAGACCATCAAATGGACAAAATCACCAAAGGGTTTTGCAAAGTCAGTTCGGATTTCTTTTTTATAGCCCACTGAAGTTTTTATTTTTTTTTCAAGTATAAATAATCAATGTTTGTTTTTTTTTTACCAAAGCAGTGTTAAAAAATATCGACCAAAAACTGTGCAAATATACTTTTGAGCTAAAAATGATGTTCTGATGTGTTTTATAAAATTTTATGATGATTCTTTTCTTTGACCAAATTAACCCTCTAGCTCCCGTTTAAAAGGGTACTTTTTGTCCTAATTTAAAATAAATACAAAAAAGTCTATAAAAAAGGCAGTTAAAGGGTTAAAATGTTTTACAAATATTTTCTGCATCAAATTTTACTAGGGCACGTCTAAGACAGAAAGTTCGTATAGAAAATGCTTAAAAATTTTAAAGTATTAAATTTTTTTTTTTATACTTTTTTCGGGCCGAAATATATAAAAAAAAAACAAGTAACAAGGTTAAATTCGACTTTTTCGAATGTATTAATACCCTTCACGATGTAAAAAAGTTTTTTTTGCAAAAAAAAAAAAAAACAAAAAAAAAATTTTTTTTTAAAACAATGCGAGAAAAAATATTTTTGTAAAAAAATACTTTGGCCGTGATCACCATTTCCACAGATGGACAGTCATCGCTAGAATGTCTTAAAATCGATCACTGAGCAATAATATATATGGGAGTTTTCGTGTCAACTGACACAACTTTTGATCCGGATCTACCATCCTATTGGATAGTAGTGCAGACACATTTTTTCAACGAGATCGGCCAAGGACTCTCTGAGTTAGAGGGGGTCGAAATTTGATATTTTGGCCAAAGAGGTGTTTATTCTCATCCATGTAACTTCTTACCAATTGTTTTTAGCAAAATGTGTCCCAAATAGTTTAGTTAGCTATTTCTTCAATCTTGCGAAAAAATGTTATAAAAAAAAAATTGTTTTTTTTTTAAATCCAAATTTTTTTGACTTTTTTGTCAAATCGGACCCTTTTTTTGACTCAAAAGAAAGCTTAGGTCTTTTCCTCACCTAATTCTTCTTCGTCCTCTAATATATATTTGCTCCACCAAGAAACTTCCGTTAGAACGGCATCATGCGACTTTTTCCCAAGATATCTGAAATGGTGATCACGACCACAGTATTAAACAGATATAACTAAGACTTAGCAAAGTTACTTGTTGTTGCCCTAAGCAGTTTGGTATTGCATTTGAGCGAAATCGGTTCAGCGGTTCAAAAGTTATGAACGAAAATGTAAGAACACCTCGAAAATTGTGGTACATTCAACATAACCTAAAAACACAAAATGCTTTAATTCGGCTGCTGGTTGACACATGTGAACAGAATCGATTACCGAATGGTGTTTAAACAAGTACAAACATATTTTTTACAAAAAAGAAACATTTTCGTCGATTTTTTTTTTGCCAAAAAATTTTTTTCGCGGATTTTTTTTTTTTTAATTTTTGTTTTGTTTTTATTTTTGAAAATAAACTTTTTTACATCGTGGAGGGTATTAATACATTCGACAAAGTCGAATTTAACTTTGTTACTTGTTTTTTTTTTTATTTCGTCCCAAAAAAAATATAAAACAAAATTTGAATACTTTAAAATTTGTAAGCATTTTCTATATGCTGGACGAACTTTCTGTCTTAAACGTGCCCTAGTAAAATTTAATGCAGAAAATATTTGTAAAACATTTTAACTGCCTTTTTTATAGACTTTTTTGTACACTCAAAATAATTCTACAGTAAAAGGTTTAGTAACTGATATTGTACCAAAATCTACTAATTAGTTACTAATTTTAGTATCTCCAAAGTACTAAAATTAGTAATTTTTACTGGTTTTGAATAATATTAGTTAAAAATTTTAGTATTGGTTACCAATTTCTGCACTAGGTCCTTTTGGACTAAAATTTAGTTAAATTTTTAGTATTGAATACCCACGTTTTTTTTTTTTGGGTGTAATTATTTTAAAAAAGGACAAAAATTACCCTTTAAAACGGGAGCTAGAGGCTTAATTTGGTCAAAGAAAAGAATCATCATAAAATTTTATAAAACACATCAGAACATATTTTTTAGCTCAAAAGTATATTTGCACTGTTTTTGGTCGATATTTTTTAACACTGCTTAGGTAAAAAAATAACAAACATTGATTATTTATACTTGACCCGTTTTAAGCACTTTGCGCATGTCGCACAAACTTTGAACATTTGACAACCCCTAGTGAAATTTTATGAGGAAAATATTTGTAGAACATTTTAAACCACTAAATGGAGGTTTTATTACTCTTCTGTGATTAGTTTTTGAAAAAGGACTAAAATGACCCCTTAAAATGGCAGTTAGAGGGTTAAAATGTTCTAAGAAAAGAACCGCCATAAAATTTCACTGAAGACATCAGATCATATTTTGAAGCTCAGATGTGTTCTTATTATAGTATTTTTGACGTTTTCCAAACGCCTTTGATAAAAAAATAAAAACTTCAGTGGGCTATAAAAAAGAAATCCGAACTGACTTTGCAAAACCCTTTGGTGATTTTGTCCATTTGATAGTCTACTTTCATATGGCGTTGAAGGCATTGAGGCTCAATGCGATGACCCAAAATTTGTTGCACAGTGGAATCAATAAAAAGTTATGGGGAAAAGTGCAAAAAGTAGGACAACCCCGGACACTTTCTAAAAAATAAGTAGGACTGCTCCGGACGCCCTAAAAAAAGTAATATGGCGTCGAAAATTTGTAAAGTGGTGCGATTTAAAAGAAAATTTGTATCTAGAAGGTTTAAAAGCCGCTAACTTCAAAATCAATAATTAAAAATACAAAATTCAAAATGGCGAATCTAATATGGCTGTGATTACTTATTTTTTTTTTTTTTGAATTGCAAAAAGTGACTTTTGCACTGAAATACTTTCTGTGTTCCTCTATGGATTGGTCTGAAAATTAAAGTTCTCTTGACTCAAAGATGAAAATCTATTGAAATTGGGGAAAAAAATCGGTCCATGTTTAAATTGTACGTTTGTTTTTATATAAAAGGTGATATAGGTGACAGGGGGTATTTCTGTGATGTTTCGCCTCTGATGTGTTTTGTGCACAGTACATGAGTAGTAGGTTCACAGAGTTGCACTTGATGTGTGTAAGTATTAGTGACAGCACACGGTGTAACTTTTGACGTTTCATACAAAACGTTAACAAACAACAAAAGCCTAGGTAGCGATTCTGTATTAAAACCATGCCACCATATTGGAAAGTACGCAATTAGCACCTTTGTTTGCATACTAGTCTGTACTGTGGTTTTGTGGCATGTCACTATTGAACCGGCACGGTTTGAACAGGTCCTGTGACATGTCATAAGTGATTTATACGGGCTTGCGACATTTAATCGCAAAAGTAAAATATGTCTTTATATGAAATGTTTTAAATTTTTATTAAGTCTTTTGGGTCCAAATGACAACTCACGTGACCTATAAAGGACCGATCTGTATTATTGCAGTTTATATAATACGTATTATTTCTTCGAAAAAAAATTTATTAAAACAAATTGTATTTTCGTTTTTTTTTGTATGTTATGAGAAATTTTGACAAGACATAAATGGAATTCATGTGAGAAATTTTAGTCTTGCAAAATTGCGCAATGCCAAAATTGCAACTTTTTTTGCTTGTTTCTTTGCGAATAAAAGCAATTGTATTTATATTAAAATAAATTGCAAATCTTTTTCTTGTATTTATATTAAAGTAAATTGCATATCTTTCCTTGCAACTACACTCATAGAAATATCTTAGTAGAAAAATTAGTAAACCCATTGTAGATCAAGTTTTACAGAATAACGCCGTATTCAACAAAAATTAATGTTGATATCGTTGAATAATCAGTAAAGTTGAATCAACTTTTTACAACGCTTATACAGAATTCAATAGATAAATCAAAATAGAAAAAACAACCCTGTTCGTTCATTTTTTTTTTTATTATTAACGAGTGACGAGTGAGTTGGTAGCAATGTAAATCGTGTTTATCTCTTATAAAATTATTTTATGTGTTTGTTTTTTATAAAAATATTTAATATTATAAAAATAAACAAAAATAGGATCTGATTTGTAAATATTTGGTAAGTAAAAAAATACATTGATTACTTTATGTATTCATACTATATTAAAACTTTTTTTTTTTTTTTTTTAAGGATTTTGTTTGGTATCATCAGAAAATGGAGAATGGCTTATGAGTGCATAACATGAATAAACGAAGTGTGTGTGAAAATCTTTGTGAAAATCTTCAAACATTGCAGCTTAAAAAGCCGATGATAATACAAAAATATTGTGATTTATGCTTAATAAAAGAATATTAACAAATAACAACAAGTTTTTTTTATTAATAAAATTTCTTATATTAACAAAAATATGAGTTGAATTTACAAAAAATAAGAGTTGATTTACAAAAAAACGAGTTGATCAACTTTTACAATAACTGACAATAATTTTTATTGAAATCAACATAAATATTTGTAGGGTCAAAATCAACAATGATTTCTGTTGAATTTACAGCGATTTTCTTTGGGAATACAATGATTTTTGGTTGAGTGTACGCAACATATAAAAAGCAGGGTTGGCAACCGAAACGAATAACGGTATCGGTAACGGTATTGGTATTACATATTTTTTATATCGGTAACGGTAAGGGTAACGGTATTTTCGATTATTTCGGTAACGGTGAACCGTTACCGAAACATCCATACCGGTACATACCGGTATTATAAATAAAATGTTAACAAGTCACAAATTTGTTAAAAACACGTAAAAAATAAAAAAAAAATTTAAAAAATTAAAAAAACTGTGCAATTCTGTACATTTTCTATACATAATTATATTTCTACTAGTATTAAATACTATGAATTAACTCAGAATTAAATTAAAACATTCACGCAATATTGTAATTCACAAATACGACCTCATGTTCGAAGAGACACCTTTGTCCAATAAGCAAACAAATCTGCATTTTGAGTCGTATGAGAAATCTGCTAACGCGGTTTGCTAAATTTCTCTCTGGATAGTCTAGGTAGAATAAGCAGAAAAAAGCGTAAAACAGCAGATTTCTCTGTTAAAATGATCAAAATTGTTTCGGCAGGCATAAAAAACTTGGCAAAGATGTTTCAGGGTATGTTTTTTAGGGGGATGGCGGGCGTTATCGGAGGGACACCTTTCCCTTGCCATAGATGTTAAGAAATTAATTTTATTTATATTTACGCATAACGAATACAATTTTATCAATATTTAATTTTATTTTCGATAGCCAAGCCCAAAAGGATCGGACCGAAAAAATCGCGTTTTCTAATTTTGGTCAATGAACTTCACACGGCATAAAAATAATTCATTTTCTAAGCCATAAATAAAATATGTTTTTCTGGGGTTTTGTAAGTTGTTCAGGGAAGAACTTTTTTTCATCTGGTCCGATTTTCCCATTTCGGAACTTAACCAGCCTATGACCATAAGACGTATTCGTACCAGCAGAGTAGCACGTTTATTTTTGACGGTAACGTGTCTTTTACAGACGAAAATACGAACATTGCTTACAATCGATCACTAATCAATAATAAAAATCTTTATTAGGTCCAAGACCGATATTCGAAATAAGTTAGTTGCGAATGTGATCATTGCTTGTATTGGCAATGAACAAAAATTAGTTTTTTTATTTTACGTATATTAGAAATATTTTAATATGTTATTAATCCACAAAAAAATACAACCGAAACAATACCGATATAATACCGGTAAAAATCCGAATAAAGGTAACGGTTTTTTATCGGTAACGGTATTTAAAAATTTTTATTTCGGTATTGGTAACGATAACGGTAGTCAATATTAAAGGGTTTTTAATGGGTAACGGTATTGAAAGGGTAACGGTAGCCAACACTGATAAAAAGTAATAGAAAAATAAACATTTTATTAAATTAAAAAAAAAAAGTTGCAATATTGCTCAGTTGCAAGGGTCAAAAAATTCTAAAGTGAATATTTATTGTGTAGCCAATGTTCTAACAGTACTTTTTTTTCACCGCTGGCAATTTCTGGCTGGGTAGTTTAGCAGAAAACTCTGTTTATAAATATGACAAAGTTAAAAGTAAAAAATATATTTAACTTTGTTTATTTGACAGAAAATTCTGTAAATTTTTTGTAGAATTAAAGGTTATAGTAATTTTACAGAAAAATTTCATAATGATAAAAAATTACCCATTTTTGGAACTTTTCGCTATGGAATCTTTATATATATATGTCTTAATCCTTTACAAAAACTGTGCTTATGATGATCACAACACTTACCATAAATACCAAATACATCAGTTGATAAAATAACCACTTCGTCAACTTTAAGACGGTCTTATGTTATCAAAAAAAAACATTGATTTATTAAAAAACAATTGAGTAAATAAAACTTTGAGTCAAAAATTGAATGAACAAATTTTGTAAAAATATGAACAAATATGTATGAATGAAAAAAAAAATACTGAAAAATTAATTGATAAAAAAATGTTAGTACAAAAAAATTTTAGTAAAAAAAAAAATTGAAAACATTTTCATTTGAATTCGTTTCCAGTTTCATTCCATTTCGTTCCATGTTCTATTCCATTTGGTTCCCTGTTCCATTCAATTTCGTTCAATGTGGTGTTCATTCCTTTTCGAATAGTATCCGTTAAAGAACAAACGAGTTTCTATGGATCAGATCATTAAAAATAATCATTTTACCCTTATTTTGTTTCAAAAAAAATATATAAAGTACCCCTTTAACTCCTTAGGAATCAGAATTTAAAAAAAATTCTTTTGGGAATGTTTTTTTTATCGATAGACGACCCTACGTTCCAAATTTCAAGATTCCAGTACCATTATTTCAGATAATATGAAAAGTACCAAAGAGCTCGATTTTACTCCCTTAGAATTGAAATTTCGAAAAAAGTACTTTTTACAGATTTTTTTTCTGTTGTTGGATCCTACATTCCTAATTTTAAGTTTTTATGACCTCTATTTAAGAAAATATATATAATAAAATATATATGGGGCATTCCATGCCAAATCACTCACTTTTAGGCCCGACCCCCTTCGATTAATTTTATTTTTGGATATGTTTTAGTACGTATTAAATGCAACTTGCAGCCAAATTTTCAGCCTTTTATACCAAGGTGGTGTTGAGTAATCAATTTTTCAAAATGGCGATTTTTTCCAAAAAATGAAAAAATTTAAATTTTCAATCAATTTTGACCAGTAAAAAATATAGATATTTCAAAAAGAGTTGGACAACGTTTTGTTGGTATTTAAATGTAGTTTTAGAAAAAAAATGTGAAAAAATTATTCGAAGTAATTATCACTTATTTTTTGACGTTTAAAAATTAAAATCGACTTTTTGAAAAAGTCCGAAACCTTCGATTTATTTGTAAAAAACTATAAGAATTCTACTCTAAATTATGCAACTTTTAAGCCATAACTCGAGATGTGATCACAATTCTTTCTATTTTTTTTTTAATTTTTAAAATTGCACCTTTTATGTTTTGGCTCTGATTTATTTTATATGGAGCTCCAAAAAAAAAAAAATGGTAGATACTGACCCTAACTTACCCTAAATATATTCATTTGGAGGTAAATATACGTCTCACAAAAATTTGGGACGATCGGACATGTGTAAGGCGCTTAGCATGGTCCTTGAAGTTTAAAAAACGGATTACAAGGAAAAATATGAATTTTTTTCTGTTTTCGCAATTTCTTTGGTATTTTAAGTTAAGTTTTAATTCAAATGATTACAGAATTATGATGTGGAGTAAAATGCCTTTCTAAAAAGGTACTAAAAACTAAAATCGGTTGAAAATCAGCCAAGTTATTACAACTTCCCCAGGCATCTAGCGTGTGCCATACAACTTGATTAAAAAATACGAGGCCCTTTTTTTAAATTTATTGAAATTTTCTACTGTAATAACATTTTTTCATTATTCATGTTTCAGTGTAATATTTTTTTGACTTTTCCAAATTTTAAAACAAAAAAATATTTTTTTTTTTTAAAATAGAGATTTCAAAAGGGTGTGGAAAATGCAGGCATTTTTAGCACTAATTTAAAAAATGTTAGCAAAACACAATATGAAAAATACTTGTCATCTAATAACATTTGAACTTGAAGAATAAAAAAATGTTATTACAGTAGAAAATTTCAATGAATTTCAAAAATCGGATTGTATTGATTAATCAAGTTGTCTGCCACACGTTAGATGCCTGGGGAAGTTGTAATAACTTGGCTGATTTTAAACCGATTTCGGTTTTTATGACCTTAATAGAGAGACATTTTACTCTACATTTCAATTCTGTAACCATTTGAATTCAAAATTAACTTAAAATACCAAAAAAATTAAGAAAACAGAAAAAAATGCATATTTTCCCTTGTAATCCGATTTTCAAACTTCAAAGCCGATGCGGCACGCCTTACCCATGTCCGATCATCCTAAAATTTTCTGAGACGTATTTTTACACCCAAGTTAATATATCTAGGGGAAGTTACGGTCAATATTTACCAAATTATTTTTTTTGGAGCACCATATAAAATAAACCAGACTCAAAAAAAAAAAAGTGCAATTTTCAAAATTTGAATAAAAATAGAACGAATTACGATCACATCTCGAATTATGACTAAAAAGTTGCGTAATTTAGAGTAGAATTTTTTGACATTTTTAAAAAAAAATCGAAGGTTTCGGACTTTTTCAAAAAGTCGATTTTAATTTTTATACGATAAAAAACAAGTGATAATTACTTCGAATAATTTTTCATATTTTTTTTCTAAAACTACATTTAACTACCAACAAAATGTTGTCCATCTTTTTTTAATATATCTATATGTTTTACTGGTCAAAATTGATTGAAAATTTAAATTTTTTCATTTTTTGGAAAAAATCGCCATTTTGAAAAATTGATTACTCAACACCACCTTGGTATAAAAGGCTGAAAATTTGGCTACAAGTTGCATTTAATACGTACTAAAACATATCCAAAAATAAAATTAATCGAAGGGGGTCGGGCCTAAAAGTGAGTGATTTGGCATGGAATGCCCCATATACAGTACCAAAAAGTAATTTTTAGGGGGATTTTTTCCCGTTAGAGGATGCTATTCCAAATTTCAAGTTAATAGGCTCATTATTTAAGAATATAAGTATAATTCCCTTTTTAATTAATTTCCTTAGGAATCAGAATTTCCAAAAGTTTTTCTTTTGGGAATATTTTATTTCGCTAGACAAATTTACATTCCAACTTTCCATCATAATTATTTCAGAAAATAAAAAAGGTACCATAGTACTCGTTTTTATCCCCTTAGATCGGAATTTCCAAAAAGTATATTTTTCATAGTTTTTTTCTGTTATTGGACCCTACATTTCTAATTTTAAGTTCTAATGACCCTTATTTAAGCATGGGATGCTACAACCAAAATTTCAAGCTAATAAAACCATTATTTAAGTATATGGGGGTTTTCGTGTCAACTGACACAACTTTTGAAACCGATGTCTTCCGATCGGGATGAAATTTGCACCAAGGTTAGGCCTATTGGATAGTAGTTCAGACACAATTTTTCAACGAGATCGGTCAGGGACTCTCTGAGTTAGAGGGGGTCGAAATTTGACATTTTGGCAAAAGAGGTGTTTATTCTCATCCATGTTACTTCTTACCTATTGTTTTTAGCAAAATGTGTCCCAAATAGTTTAGTTAGCTATTTCTTCAGTCTTTTGAAAAAAAATTATAAAAAAAATAAAAAAAAAAATTTTTGATTATTTTTCTTAAAAATTCAAAACTTTTTTGACTTTTTCCTCAAATTGGGCCCATTTTTTTTTTTTTTTTGATTCCAAACAAAGCTTATGTGATTTCCTTTAAAAGCTATGGGGTTGCTTAGTGGGATGCGAGTGGGATATCTATGAAATTTTTTTTTTTAAACTTTGGAACACAAAAAACGGTTCTTCAATTTGCACTATTAGGCGTGGAACAGCTCACCAGTTTTCGATTTCGATCCGGGACACCCTCTAATTTTGATGGGTTCGAAAAAGAAAGCATGAGCCAAAAAATAAGGGCGGTGGGGTGGGCCATATGGCCCCTCATCGGGGTCAAAGTTGGGCGTAAAGAGGTAAAAATCCTCAAAAAGCCCCAAAACTCCCCTAGAAACGCCCCTGGAGGGGTGCAATGTGAGACCGACCTCCAATAATTTTCTGCCCCCAAAATTTTTTTTGAATATACCTAACCTCTATTTCCACTTCCTAAGGGGGCTCCCATACAAAATGAAATTTTTATAAAATTTGCTCCTATCGCTCTAACTGTCCATAGGGTGCCCCTAGAGAAGTAAAATGTATGATCGACCCCCAATATTTTTTCAACTCCAACATTTTCTCAGAATATACCTACCCTTTATTTTCAACTCTTAAGGGGGTCGCCATACATTTTTTTTTTATTTTTTATTAGTTTTTAAAAATACATGTTTTTATAATGTATGGGAGCCCTTTAGGGAGTGGAGATAGGGTGTTATAATGTTCGGACAAAATGTTGGTAACTAAAAAATAATGGGGGTTGGTCCTAATTTTTGCCTCTCTAGGAGGCACGGTAGGGGCGGTAGGAGCTGGTTTAATGAAACAAATTTATAAAAAATAAAAGAAATGTATGGGGACCACCTTAAGGGTTAAAGATACATTGTACGTATGTTTGCAAAAAATGTTGGAATTAATAAAATAATGTATGTCGGTCATTGGCGTAGGAAGCCAACATTTCTGGGGGGGGGGGGCTAAAGCCCCCCTAGATTTTTTTAATTTTTTGGTATTTTTTTTTTAATAGAAAAACCCAGACCTATTCCTGAAGCGTTCCCTTTAACATGGGTCTAGGTCTCCTAGAAACGAATGCCCCCCGAAAGCGGTTAAAACTTCATATTTTTTTTTTAATTTTGATTCTACAGAAATTCGGAAATTTAAAACTCCTAGATATGTATTGAGAATGAAAGATTTTTAATGTTTTTCCTATAGTAAAATCATTAGAGTACTATGATTTTTTTCAAGAAAAAGTTCTGATGATTGCAAAAGTTGATGATTATTAGTCAAATTTCTCAGATTCTTTCTTTCAATAACGTTTGTCTATAAAAAAACCCCTTAGAATTTAGAAACTTTTTTAAATCAAAGAAGTTTAAATGTTTTCCTGAAGTTAAAACCCTAAGATTCGGTAAAGTTTTTATTACTGAAAAAAACATCAGATTCATATAAAAACTTTTTTCAATAATTCAGACTATTTTTCAATGGGAAAAACTATTAGATCTTATATAATAATCATTACGAGTTCTTAAGACTCATTGAATAATCAAGACTCATTTCATATTATTATTTATTGTTGCAAAAATTAATGAAATCATTAAATTATTAAAAAAAAAGTTGTATTTGATTAAAATTCTGGGGGGGGCTAAAATTATTACAGGGCTATCTACGCCAATGATGTCGGTCATACATTTGGCCCCACTAGGGGCACTTTAGGGTAAGTTAGAATGGTAGGATAAAATTTTTTAAAAATGTTTTGTATGGGAGCCCCTTTAGGAAGTGGAAATAGGGGTAAGGTATGTTCAAGAAAAATGTTGGGGGCAGAAAATTATTGGAGGTCGGTCTCACATTACACCCCTCCAGAGGCGTTTCTAGGGCAGTTGTGGGGCTTTTTGAGGTTTTTTACCTCTTTACGCCCAACTTTGACCCCGATGAGAGGCCATATGGCCCCACCCCACCGCCCTCATTTTTTGGCTCGTGCTTTCTTTTTCGAACCTATAAAAATTAGAGGGTATCGCGGATCGAAATCGAAAACTGTGTATCTATCCCATACCTAATAGTGCAAATTAAAGAACCGTTTTTTGTGTTCCAAAGTTTCATAGATATCCCACTCGCATCCCACTAAGCAACCCCATAGCTCTTAAAGGAAATCACATAAGCTTTCTTTTGAATCAAAAAAAAAAAAAAAAAAAAGGGCCCAATTTGAGGAAAAAGTCAAAAAAGTTTTGAATTTTTAAGAAAAATAATCAAAAAAAATTTTTTTATTTTTTTTATAATTTTTTTTCGAAAGACTGAAGAAATAGCTATCTAAACTATTTGGGACACATTTTGCTAAAAACAATTGGTAAAAAGTAACATGGATGAGAATAAACACCTCTTTTGCCAAAATGTCAAATTTCGACCCCCTCTAACTCAGAGAGTTCTTGACCGATCTCGTTGAAAAATTGTGTCTGAGCTACTTACCAATAGGACTAACCTTGGTGCAAATTTCATCCCGATCGGAAGATATAGGTTTCAAAAGTTGTGTCAGTTGACACGAAAACCCCCATATATAAAAAGTATCAAAATACCTTTTTTACCCGTTTTACCCCCATAGATATATATATTCCAAATTTCAAGTCTCTAGCTTCAGTGGATTGTGGAAATATAAAAAGTACCAAAATACCATATTCCATAGAATCCTATTCCCTAGAATCAACATTTCCAAAAACTCAGCCTTATTTCGGGAGGCGCACCTACATTCCAAATTTCAAGTCCCCATTTCGTTCCCTGTTTTATTCCATTTGATTCCCTGTTCCATTCCGATTAGTCCTATGTGGCTTTCATTCCGTTCCGAGTATGCGCTTACATGCGCTAAAAAAACAGAAAATTCTTTGCCTTCTTTAGAAATCTTTTTTCGCTAAATGACATAGGCGTAGATAGCCCCCCCAGAATAATTTTAGCCCCCCCCCAGAATTTTAATCATTCACAATTTTTTTTTTAATAATTTAATGATTTCATTAATTTTTGAAAAAATAAATAATAATAATATTATTAATAATATTATCATAATTAATAATATTATCATAATGAGTCTTTAGGACTCGTTATAATTATTCAATGAGTCTTAAGGACTCGTAATGATTATTATATAAGATCTAATAGTTTTTCCCATTGAAAAATAGCCTGAATTATTGAAAAAAGTTTTTATATGAATCTGATGTTTTTGTCAGTAATAAAAACTTTACCGAAGGGTTTTACCTTCAGGAAAACATTTTAAGTTCTTTGATTTAAAAAAGTTTCTAAATTCTAAGGGGTTTTTTTTATAGACAAAAGTTATTGAAAGAAAGAATCTGAGAATTTTGACTAATAATCATCAACTTTTGCAATCATCAGAACTTTTTCTTGAAAATAATCACAGTAATCTAATGATTTTACTATAGGAAAAACATCTTCATTCTCAAAACATATCTAGGAGTTCTTAAATTCCGAAAAATCTACAGAATCAAAATTTAAAAAAAAAAAAATATGAATTTTTAACCGCTTTCTAGGACACCTAAACGCATGTTAAAGGGAACGCTTCAGGAATAGGTCTGGGTTTTTCTATTAAAAAAAAAAATCTAGGGGGGGCTGTAGCCCCCCCAGAAATGTTGGCTTCCTACGCCAATGCTAAATGACCCTGCATTCCAAATTTAAAGTTTCCAGGACCATTATTTCAGGAATTATAATAAGTAGCAAAATACACTTTTTTACCCCCCTTAGAATCGGAATTTCGAAAAAGTACTTTTTCACAATTTTTTCCGTTGTTGGAACTAACATTGTAATATTTTTTTGTAGTACCTTAATTTCAAAAAATTTAGAAAGTACCAAAGTACAATTTTTTACCACTTTTAACCCTTAGGATTCCGAATTTCCAGAAAGTACTATTTTTGGGAATGTTTTTTCCGTTAGAGGATCCTACATTCCAATTTTCAAATTAATAGGATTTTTTTTAGAAAAAATAAAAAGTACCAAAGTACTCGCTTTTTTTTCCCCCTTAGAATCGGAATTTCGAAAAAGTATGTTTTCAGAATTTTTTCCGTTGTTGGAACCACCATTGCAAATTTTAATATTTTTGTAGGACCTTAATTTAAAAAAATATAAAAAGTACCAAACTACCATTTTTATCACTTTTTACCCTTAGGAGTCTGAATTTCCAGAAAGTACTTTTTTGGGGGAATGTTTTTCCGTTAGAGGATCCTACATTCCAATTTTCAAATTAATAGGATTTTTTTTCAGAAAAATTAAAAGTACCAAAGTGCTCGCTTTTTACCCCATTAGAATCGGTATTTCGAAAAAGTACTTTTTCAGAATTTTTTTTGTTGTTGGAACCACTATTGCAAATTTTAATATAATTGTAGTACCTTAATTTCAAAAAATTTAAAAAGTACCATTTTTTACCCCTTTTTACCCTTAGGAATCCGAATTTCCAGAAAGTACTTTTTTTCGTTATTTCAAAAGTATGTTTTTTCGTTATTTTAAATTTCAAATTAATTTGATTTTTTTTTTTTAGAAAAAATAAAAAGTACCAAAGTAGTCGCTTTTTCCCCTTTTTCAACCCTTCGTTTTTACCCCTTAAAATCAACATTTCCAAGAACCCAGCCTTAGCGGATATGTATTCCGGGAGATGAAACTACAATCCAAATTTCAAGACTCTAGCTTCAGTGGTTTGGGCTGTGGGATGATGCGTGATTAGTATGTCAGTCAGTCATCAGTCAGTCACGTAACAACTTTATATATATGTAGATGGTATTGCGACAGACTTCAATCTTAAATCATAGTGTTTCAGAACTTTAGATGCATGTTTGTTTGGTGTTCATTTGAACACATAATACAAGAAACAAACACATGTTTTTTAGTATTAAAAACATTTTGGTTTTTGAAGAAAAGTTTTTAATATATTTTTATAAAAACTCTTGATTTTGATAAATTTTCGTTTTTAAAAAATTATTTATATCGAAATTTCTGTAAAAAATGTATCGAAAACACATTATATTGGTTTAATTTAATGAAAATTTTGCATCAGGATCATGAAAATAATTTTCTAAAGAAAAATTTGCAAATTTAATTTTTAATTTTCATTCTAGCACTATTTTAAAAAATCGAGTTTAAAGTTCCAAATATTAAAAAACGACTTGGGAAAATATTTAAACTGGCAAAAAAATCGATTATTTTTTATCTAACCCTAAAATGTTGCGCTAACGCAATAATATGTAACAGTAGACTGGCATTTTTTTGTCATCTTTCGATTTTCCCAAATGTCCGGGCAAATTTTTATTGTCGAAGGTCTGAAACTTATGTGGTACAAATTTGAGGTCAATCGTATTAAATTAACCCGTGGCAACCGGCGGTCAAAGTTTTGGATTTTTGAAAAAATTTTTAAAATAAAATTAAAAAAAAATTTATCTTTCGACACATCATATTTGTTAATTTCGATGCGCTGAGCACGAATATCAAAAAAAAATTAAAATCGCTCAATCGGCTTTCGAGATATCGCCATTTCAACTTTGTAAAAAATGGCGGTTTTTTCCTCCGTTCAAGAAATTTTTTAAAAAAAGTCTCAAAATTTCATTCCGCCGACCCTTTTGTAGAGCTTGAGACAATCTTTCATTTAAAACTAATTTGAGCCCAATCCTATCATTTTAAGCCGTGGGGCCCATCGATCAAAGTTTTGGTTTTTTAGAAACTTTTTACCAAAAACCCTAAACTTTGATCAAAGGGTGCCACGGGTTAAAATGATCGGATTTGGCTCCAATTAAGCTTAAATGAAAGATTGTATAGAGCTCTATAAAATGGTTAAATTCAGCATGCTAAAATTAATAAAAATAATGTATCGCAAGATATTATTTTTTTTATTTTTTCATTTTCAAAAATCCAAAACTTTGGTGGAAATTTTCCAAAAGTCCAAAACTTTGATTGAAGGGCGCCACGGGTTAAAATGATCGAATTTGGCATAATTTAACTAAGTTTTTGGTAAAAATACAACTCACTAAGACTGCGAAGTTTTGCCAAGTTTTTGTTCTAAAAAATTGGCTAAATTATGCAAAAGCAATTGGTGAGTTGTATTTTTTTTTACCAAAAATTTTACTAAAAGGTTTGTGTTTTTTGCGAGCAGATTCTGAGATGTTTTAAATTTTGATGAGGCTGAGATATACTTTCTCTATAAAATATTCAAAAATTCTAAGGTTTTTTTGTACAAGGGGGGGGGGGGGGTGTAAGAGAAAATACTTTTATTTGGTGAAGATTAAAAAAAATTTTCGAGTTGGGCCCCCCCCTTTTCAAATTCCTGGATACGTCGCTGATCCTGTCAATGCATTAGTTAAGTGAATTAATTACCATGCTCATAATGACATCTGAACTTTGTCAATTGAGTTTAAGGCAAATTAATTTCAAGGCATTAAACGGCGAAATAAGTGACACCCTTAAGGAATATATAAATTGCAACTTACATACAACATTGTATGTAAGAAGGTGTGCGTACAGGTACCATTTAAACAGGGTAGAGTATGAAAAATAAAAAAATTCTTAACATTTTTGTAAATTGTTGTAGTTTATGTAGTGTATTGCTCAATTTTTATTGACAGCCATAAATTATTTTGTTTTTGCTTTTTTGTTTAGCAACAAAATAATTTATACGATGCTACAAACTTAAAAATTCAAAAAGTTTCTTTTCTTAAAAATAAAACTTTTTTTCTTTTCGGTTTCAGTTTTCACAATAACAAGTAATTAAAGTAATTTATAGATTTTGCCATAATTTATGATGGTAGTTTTTTTAAGTTTTTTTTTCTTCGCTTTTTTTTTTTTTTGAGTAGCAAACCAAATCATATAAAATTATCTTCAAAATTACCACCCACTTCTAATATTTACCATGCCACAATGAATTTTGAAACATTTCCGATTTGTCAATTGAATAAAATTACAATAAATTCAAATACATTATTTTGAACGGAATTTTGGTTGGTTGAACGACTCCGTAGTTTTATAAGATTGGCACCACTTAAGAGATATTGAAATAAACAGCAGCAAAAAATAAATATTGCCAATGATACTTAATGATAGAAAAACACAAAAAAAACAATCAAATATGTTAAATAAAAAGATTGTACACTGGTAAAAAAAAAAAATTAAATAGTAGACGTAGAATAATTTTAGAACTAGAGGTAAACTTTTTTTTTTATTTTAATTTTCCGATTTTTTTAATTTTGATGTACTCTTCTGAATTTTTCTAAGTCTGATTGGTCGAAATAAAGTTTTTTAGGTTGATTTAATAATCTTACATATCCCCTTTAATACAAAGAGCTCAATATCAGATCTACATATTTAATATCAGCTTTATAGGATATCGCTTACCTCCAAAAACAAGATTTGGAAAAATAGAAATACATTTTGGAGGTACCTGAAATCAACTTTTTTGCATTAATTAAAAAAAATCTCTTTTATGAAACCAATGGGGATTGGTTTCATAACACTTTTTCACGGAAATCAGCTGTGTGTCTTTATGAATCCAATCCAATTCCTACCAAAGAGAAAATGAGAAAATTTCCGTTCAAAAACGAAAATGTGCGTTCATGAATTCTATTCAGTTGGTTTGACAGTTGGAAAATTTTCGTCAACGTTTTGATTCGGGGATTTGTAAGAAAAGTTGAAAATAATTAATTTAAAAAAAATATAAAAACAAATGGTAAATGAAAAAATATGAGTAACATGTTCTTTTTCGTTTTAGACATTTTTTAAATATTTTTCTTTTTTAAGAAGAAGTCACAAAATTAGGGATGTGATTTCCATGCAAATGCATGTTTTTTTGTTGATATTTTAAAAACGATATCAACCAATTATCTTTCCGAATCAAGAAACTTGCTTTAAAATGGCATCGATTTGTTTTTGCATATTTTTGTGAAAATGCATATTTTAGCATATTTTGGTTTTAAATGCATATTTTGCGCATATTTCCAACTTTTAAGTGCATATTTTTGCACATTTTGGCATAAATTGGCAAAAACACAAATTGAAATTTAATTGTTTCAAAAATTATTTAAAATTTATTTTGAAAATAAAAAAAAAATATTTTTTTCTGTTTAATTTTTTTTTATAGATTGTCATAATTTCTAAAAAATCTTGTTTAAATTAAATTTCAAATGTTACTATTAAACCCGGCGTTATTTTTCTCTTATTAAGAAATTTTGTGTATGAAAATAAGATTTTTATTGCACACACTTTATTTTTTAGTGCATATTTTTAAGTTTTCTAGTGTATATTTTGAATTTTTAGCGCATATTTTCGATTTTTTAGTGCATAAAAATCTAATCCCTATATAATTCAAAAGGCAATTAAAAAGGTTACAAAACTAATTTTTTGAGACTTAGACAATAAAAAATAATCCTCACTTGGCAGTAAAATAAATCGCTTTTCTACGAAAAATTAGCAAAAAGCTTTGTTAATTTCAGCAAATATTAAATGCGTTCTGCAAAAGTTTTCTATATTTTTATTGAGACTTAAATTTTTCTAACTGATTTCAGTTAACTAACTTTTGACAAATTTTTTAGTAATCATAATAAAAAAATTTTGGAATCATCTAATTTTCGAGTAAATTTAAAGCTGTTTTTGCTATCGTTGCAAACTTTTTAATAAAACATACTTTTTACTAAATGGTAAAAAAAAAAAGTGGCACAGCCAAAATTTTTCGCACAACTTCATTGATATAGGAAAAATCAGTTCCATAAATTAGTCTTCTCACCAATTATTTTTAAAATAAAACTGACATTGGAACAACTAGAGGTAAAACATAAAAATTATTGAAATTTATCTTTGGTTTTTATTCATTAACATTTAAAGATTAATAAAAGAAATTCTTCTTGATTTTTCTTGACAATATAGTGAGAAATTGTGTAAAATTTAAGTTTAGCTTGACAAATGACATTTTGGCTTGATTCTTGGCACGTACTAAAAAAGCTTGACAATCAACCCAAATCAAGCCCGTCTGGTAACCCTATATAAGTTCTTCATGAGTTTGTGGAAATAAATCCCGATATATCGAAAGGATTTTTGTTTTAAGCGCTTAAAATATAAACTAAAAACTATAAAAATATGCACTTAAAAAGTGTTTCGGTTTTAATTTACTTTTGCCGCTGTTAAGGCGCGTTTACACGAGAGAGAAAACTGCTAGACACAGACCAAAAAACGACTCTGTGTTCCTGAGCATTTGACTTTTTCAATAATTGTGTCAAATCAAATTCCTCTAAAACGTATTATTTCTTACCTTTTTTTTTGATAATGTTACAGGTTTTTGGAAGATATTGATATTATTTTTGATTTGAAGTCTTTATTTTGTTTAATAAAAAAATTATAACGTAAAAAAAAAAATTTTTTAGAAATGATATTTAAGAATGCTAGAGGTGACAAATTTTCGATTTTTCTGTCTAGATTTCTTTCTCGTTTATACGCACCTTTAAAGTAATTTTCATTAAAAAATGTGAAAATGAAAATTTCCCAATTTTTTTTTTGTTCTAGATTTCACTTCCGTGAAAGTAAAACGAATGCACTTTTTTATCTATAATTTTAAAATTTGTGTTATTCGATTTTAACTTTTTGTTAGAATGAAAACGTAAACAACAGAACACCAAATTAGGTTTCATGTGATTCGAAAAATATGAACTAAAAAGTTGTGAAAAACAGAACAGAGGCATTTGTTAAGTGTGTATTAGACTGCCCAGAAAAAAAGCGAAGTTTTTATTTTCTTGGGGGGATACCTGCAAATTTTGTTCCCTATTGTGCAAAAAAATTTCGGTTTTTTTGGGATTTTTAAAATAATATCTAGAGGTCGCGAACTCGCGTTTATTAACGATTTATTTTTTTTGAGTTTTTTATTATTTTAAATTGTTAAATATGATTAATATGATAAAATATTAATAATTTCAGACAAAATTAATTTAAATTAAATTAAAAATTAAATATCGCTCATTCCATGAGATGTCTCCCAGCATCTAATCAAATGTTCTTTAATTTATTTGAAATTTTGCACACATGAACACTATGAAGCTATTAAAATAAATCAGTTGTTAGTTCCGAGAAAATCCGTGAATTCGCGAATATATTCGCGTTCGCGAATTCGTGGATTTTTGCGAAACTAAAAACGAATTTATTTTAATTGCTCCATAGTGTACCTGTGTGCGAAATTTCAAATAAATTAACATGCTGGGAGACATCTCATGGAATGAGCGATATTTAATTTTTAATTTATTTTTTTTTGTCTGAAATTATTAATATTTTATCATATTAATCATATTTAACAATTTAAAATAATAAAAAACTCAAAAAAAAAAAAATCGTTATAAAACGCGAGTACGCGACCTCTAGATATTATTTTAAAAATTCCAAAAAAAAACCGAAATTTTTTTGCACAAAAAGGAACAAAATTCGCAGGTATCCCCCAAGAAAATAACAACTTTGTTTTTTTCTGGGCAGTCTAGTGTGTATGATTCTTGCTTTTTTCAAGAACTTTTTCAAATAGTTTTCTACAAAAAATTTGATAACTTCAAACAATAATTTTGAATTTTTAAGTTTCTTCCAGGAAGCCATTGATAAAGTTCCTGAAAAAAGTATCATACACACTTTAGCTTATTAGCGAAAAAAATCTTCAGTCGAAATCGGAAGCAAAAAATTATAAGAGTCCAGTTAGGCAACAAGTTACCGACAGGGATGGAATTGTTGATACAAATGTACTTTTTTTGATACTATTTAATGTTAAAAAATACGTTGATACGCCCGCGACCAATTTGATACATTTTTAAATTGAACAAATTTTAATTCATTTTTTATTGAAATTTTTTTCTTGCATTAATTTTTTCCCCATTTTCTACTAATTGAAATATGGTTATTCGTGGAGAAACTCTTTTTCTTAAAAGAGTTTTATTTATGTTGATGTATGGTCTAATGAATACCATGTATGATCTTATGACTTTTCACTTATTCCCCAGGAATAATTTTTGTCTTAAGTTATATTTTCATATCTCTCATAGTTTTCGAGATAAGCTTAGAATGTAATTTTTATGACGTTTAAACGCTATTTTTCCAAAAACGGCTCTGGCGAAGATTTTAATTTTCGTCGAAATATAGTATTGGTGCACCCCAGATTCATAATCAATAAAGAACTTAACGGTGTTCGCAACTTGAGGTTAAAGTTGGTTCGGCCGAGGGGTGTTTTGTTTAATAAATTTGTTTTTTACCGAAACAAATGTCAAATCTCATTTTTATTTTTAAAATACATTCATGAATTTTTAGTACCTGTTTTGTTTATAATTACTATTTTTTTTGTTGTTTTAAATAAAAAAAGTACCTTGAGGGTCAAAAAAGTACAATTTAAAATCATTTTTGATACCAAATCGAAATTGCCATATTTCATCCCTGGTTACCGATGTTTTAAAAAAAGTTCATCAAATGCATTTTCACCAAAATATGCAAAAATCGATGACTTTTAAAAAGTAAATTCTTTGTTGTGCAAAGATGATTATCGTCAGCCAATGAAAAATGTAGAAGCAACTGGTATTTTTCCATACAAAAGCCAGATCCTAAAGGCTGGGTTAGCCATAAAACGTAACCGTAGCGTAGACTCTATACAATATTCAGTAAGCAAAAATAGTACAGAACATTTTTATTTATGTTTTGTTTTTTTCCAACGCATGGTATTTTATGTCACGCTAAAACGTAGAGAGAACCTGTTGAAAATAGGTTCTATATATTTTCATATTTGCACTGTTCTCTAAAATATAAAAAATACAAAAACTAGCAAGTATCATAACACCTTAACTATGGGTTATGGTTAACCTGACCAACCATCCCGCTTTTGGCGGGATTATCCCGCTTTTTGATGTCTCATCCCGCCTTGAATTCCGATCCCGCTTTTTAAACAAAAGTCCCGCTTCATCCCGATTTATCCCGCTTTTTGACTTTTGGAATAGCAAAGTATGACAATTTTTAGGTTATTTTAATAATATTTTGAGAAATATATTTTTGAGCATATTAACTATTTGTTACCGTATAAAGAAAATTTTAAGAAAAATTTTGTTTATTCAAAAAAAAAACTGTTCACAAGAGAACCCTAAATTAAAATTAAATTTTTACATAAAATTTTTCATTATGATACTTCGAATATTCCGAAAAAAGCTTTCAATAAAAAAGTATTAAACTTAAATACATGTTTCCTAATTCTCAGATTCTTAGAATTTTTTTGTATACAAAAATCCTCAGATGCTGAAACATTTTTCATAAAAGAAAAATCTCAGATTCTAAAAAATTATCGGTTTCTAAAAAATTCTTCCTTGAAAAAAAATCTGATACCCTTTTCTAAAAATGAATTCTTAAATTTTGTAGCCCCTTGAAAAAAATTGATTAGATCTGGTCTGATTTGTAAAAATCTAATGATGGCATTTGTATCTGATAAGATCTAGCAGATACGAAATTTGTCTCCAATTTCGAACTCTGATCCGTAATTGAATCTGATCAGATCCTGAAATTGTGAAAAAACGTTGGATCAAAAAGACCTGATCAGATAAAATTATATTTTTTAGATACAAACAGATTAAATCAGATCCAACCGATTTTTTCAAGGGGCATTTTTCGATAGAAAATATTTGAGAAGAGGGGAAAAAAAGAAGGGAAATTTTTAAAGTTCCAATGTTTTCTAAGATAATTTCATATAGAAAAATTATTAGGTTCTAAGGCATTTTTCTAAAGAAAAATTTAAGACGCAACTTCAGAAGAAAAATTTACAGACTCAAAGACACACTTCCTTTATAAAATTTCTCAACAGAAATATTTTCAGATTCTGTGAGATTTTTCATACAAAAAAAACTTAGATTCTGATATAATTTTCTATAGAAAAATTCCAAAACATTTTTCTTGTTGGAAAAAATCATCAATTTCTGAAACGTTTTTCCTGCAGAAAAACTATCCGATTTTAGATTTTTTTTTTCCAGAAAAATTCTTGTCAGACTCGAAAATATTTTATTCTAAAGAAGTTAACAGTTGCCAATGGATTTTTTCTATAGAAAATTTATAAGATTCTTAAACATTTTTCCTACAGAAGAATTCTTAAAATTTTAGATAATTTTTCTTTTAAAATATTCTTAAATTCTGAGTCAAATAAGTATCTAAATATTTTCTAAAGACAGTCTCGAGTTCTGAAACATTTTTTTATAAAAAATATATGAGATTTACTTTCTTTAGAAAATGATAAGAAAAGTTATCAGATTCAGTCTACGACTCTAATTTAATTTTAGTTTTTCATATGCAATTTTTTTGATTCTTAAATATTTTATCCCAAGGTTGGTAAAAAAATTCCTTAGACTAGAGACTATGTTTGCTGACGTAATCAAAATAAAATTTTTCTAGTCAAAGTTCTTATGCATTTTTTTACATAAAAAAAATTACAATCCCATAAAAGTATTTCCAGAATTTTGTACATTTTGGAGGGCATTCGTGGGTTCGTTCAAGGCAAATTTCACTTAATAAAAAAAATCCTGCTTTTTTGATCAAAATCCCGCTTTTTCAACCTTTCGATCCCGCTTTTCAGTCAAAAGCAGTTGGTCAGGTTAGTTATGGTACTTCGACTTAAAGAAAACAAGATATATTTTTATAAAACTCCTTACCTTAATGGATCAATCATTAAAAAAAATAATTCAAAAGAAATGCTTGACAGTTTGTTATTTGTTAACAATTTTTTTTTCACAAACTGCCCTATTATAACAACTCTGACTTTCATTCTAACCGAGTTGTTATAAACCGAGTTGTTATAAAATACGACTCTGTATTTGCAAAATCAGAGTCGTATTTTGTAAATATATGTATTTACAACAATAAAATATGTATCAGTTAGGTTTAAACGCAATAGATATTTTTTTCCGAACAAAGCACTTTCGTCACGATTTCATTAACGCTTCGAAAATTTGAAACGGAATTCAATTTCGTTTCCAATCCAGTTTCGTTGTGGATTCATGAACGGCCTGATTAAAATTGCAAATTATGAATTTTTGTTCCGACTTGAAAAAAACCATATCCGTGAATTCCAAAACTGTTAAAACCAAAAAATACGAAATTCTTAAACGGTATTTTCAACCAATTAATTTCAAAAACATGTTTTTTTTATGAATATATAGTTTTTTCAGAAATTGTTTTGAATCCTTGCGTAGTAGGGCGTCCCGTCAAATTTAAATTTTAGAATTTCATGTCGTAATATCTGCCAAACGATGGCCACATTAGAGCTGATTGTGGGAAAATTTATGAAAAAACTTTGCAAGGTCATCCTCGGTCGGGAATTAGCGGTCAAAGTTGGAAAAAATTTGTGTTTTGGCCAAAACTCATGTTCAATTTTTTTGACCAAATCCAAATATGAGGCATTCCACACCAAATGTCCAGCGAAAAAAACATGTGTACCGTAAACTTCTGAATAGGTTGTATGGATAGCCCTATATGGAACTTAGAAAATTGCGTTTTTGGTTTTTCAATTTTTCAAAAACTGGGCTTAGGAGGCGTGGTCAAATATTGGAAAAATGGTCAAATTTGTGGCGAGTTGCCTTGATTAAATATTTATCACATTAAAATGGAATACACCATCACATTAAAATGGAATACACCACAATCTCAAAAATTTATTTTTGGAAAATTTTCAGAACCCGTTCTGAAATTTTCCATTTTTTAAAAAAGTCAATTTCTCAAAAATCCGGCCAATTTTATTATATTAAAATATTTATTAATTAAAGTTGTCTTTATTCGACCTTTCTATTTATAAATAAAAATGCTTTTATTTCGAGCTCGAGATAGACGATGAAAAGGATAGAACAATCATTTTAAAGTCGGTGTTAAATATAAATTATTTTTTGTAAGTTTCAGTCTTAATGTGGACATGTTTTTTTATTGTTGTTTTCTCTATGTGGTCTATTATGATTGTTTTTATTTTTTGTGTTTCCCTACATTGTTCTTACACAGTAAAAATTGTTGTTTTATATGTTCTTATGTTTACACAGAAAAAAATTTTATTTAAAATTGTACTTACACAGTAAAAATTGTTGTTTAATATGTTTTGTTTTATTATATTTTTTACTCAGAAAAAAGTATTGTTTAAAAATGTTCTTGTATTTATATTTATAGACAAGCCCAGATGATGATACTCAAAGAGTATCGAAATATCGGCAACAAATAAAAAACAAATTTTATTTTCAATACTGGCCTCGAGCTCGAAATAAAATCATTTTTATTTTTAAAATATTTATATTAAAATTGCATTTGGCAAATTCCTGCTAGCTCGGATTTTATTTGGATTTTCCCGAAAGACCACATTTTTTCATATTTTTTATACCCTCCACTTATTGTGAGATCATAATGTAATATTTCTATATTATTATTTATTAGTTCCAAGTAGATTGCTGAACAATAACCATCAAAGTGTTCCACAATTTATTTAAAGAGATTGATTTTAAATGTGTGACTAAAAAAAAAGAAATAGCCAATTGCTGTATGTAAAAGGCAAGTAACATTTATTTGATAAAAAGTCTGCATGTAGAGAAAAAAAATATTCTTAATGTTACGAAAAAAAAGCAAATAGCGGATTTTTCTAGAAAATGGTATATGTTCAAAATATAACGACTTCATTGAACTCAAGCATAGAGTGCAATAGGAGTTATATGATGAATTGAAGGTCCTAAATACCAAGAAGAAAAGGTGTTTAGAAAGTTGTTGATTAGCAGAAACGAATGCATTGAATGACATTCGTGAAAAAGTTTTCTTTTTTCGTATGTCTTTAATTGTGTGTCACTATTTAGCTCTTAAAATGTTTAGAAAACCACAAGTTTTCCAATAAAACCCAAGGAATTGCAGTACATTGCAAGCGAAGTTTTTATAACTTCTACCAGTGCTCAAGCCGATGTACAACAAGCATTACAGAAGAAGACTGTTTTAAACAAATTTGATTTTTCTTAACAGGAAGGTGCTGACTGTAGCTGACACGAAGGTGACATAACGAAAAAGATTTTTCATATTGCGTTTTTGTTTTCGAAAAATGCGTCAATCTGATTAAAGCGAACATTCCTGACAAATCAAACCGTTAAATTTTAATAGATACCACTTTTTCAGTTGTGCCGATTAAACAACTTCGCATTATCAACGTCGAGTAATTATTTATTTTTTTTTTAATTAATAGTTGATCACATGATCAATTATTTTTATTTATTCTTTTCTATTTATTGACAACTCATTTTTAATAAATTCAACCTAACCGAGAACTGGTAACAATGCCCGTCGTCTCGTTGTAGCGAAAAAAAAAACAAGGGTTCTGGTGGGAATCGTACCCACGACCCCCATGTTCAAAGGCTAACACGCTACCCCTTCAACGTCGAGTATATGGAAAGAGCAAGTACATTTTTAATTTTTAACGTTTTTGTATACGACTTAAGTTGACTACAGTTAAATGTCTTCAATACTTCATCTGGTACCACACATTTTTTTGAATTTGGTAAATTTGGCAACATTAATATGTAGTTAAGGTTTTTATACCCTCCAACCACAGTATGGGGGTATACTCACTTTGGCATTCCGTTTGTAACGCATCGAAATATCGGTCGGGGACCCCATAAAGTATATATATTATTGATCCATGATCGATTCTAAGACATTCTGTGAATGTCCGTCCGTCCGTCTGTCTGCAGATGGCACGATACAGTCCAAAATAAAAGAGCTAGCCTCCTGCAATTTGGCATGAAAATCGGCTCAGGGTGAAGAAAGTTCCCCCTTGAAGAACTGAACCAACCTCTGAAAAAATACACTTTTTTACATGTTTTTTTTTGTATTTTTGTTAAATAAATGAAACATTTGTTATATTTATCAGGATGGGAAGGAGCTCTCAACGTCCCCCATCATCCCTCCCCCCTCCCAAAAAAACAAACGCCCCTGACAATTTTTTTTTTTATTTTTTTTTTACATTTTGGAGGGTATAAAAGATTCGGCACAGCCGAATTTAACACTCTCACTTGCTCTTTTTAAATTTATAAAAAAAAATCTTTGGAAAATTGAAAACCCATTTTAAATAAAAAAATATTTGGTTAATTGTGCAACAATTTAAGTAAGTTAAATTGAAATTTTAGAAATATGATACAAAAATTTAATTTCTTTTTATACAAATGTAGAATATGTCAGAATCAAGTAGTTTTTCTGATGCATGCGAAGTCCAGCAAACTAAATATCGAAAGCAAAAGTTTTGTCAAGGCTGGTTAGAGGAAAAGAAATTTAAAGGTTGGTTGAAGAAATAAAGGATGATCAATTTAGACGTAAATGCAAAAGAAACATGCTTTAACAAAACTACACCAGTCTAATGTTGTAGCAGGGAACACAGCGAAATCTGTTAACAATTTGTTTGCTTAGCAGAATTAAGGACTTTCAAATTCGACTTTGGACATTTTTTGCTAAACATAATGTGGCACTTTATGTTATCGACCATTTAATACTACTTTTGATAGAAAAAGTAAATTAAACAGAACAAAATGCATCAAAGTAATTCAAAACGTATTGGCTGGAGAAGTAAAATCTCACTTGGTTAAAAAGTTACAAAAAACTAAATTTTCTGTGTGTTGGATCTGACTGTAGTGCAGAAGGTCTTTAATAATAATTTGATCCAATGATCAGTTTTTATTTCTCCAATTTTAATTACAAATTATTTTTAATAATAGCTGTGTTCGCGAACTCAATAATTTGTACGAATTTGTACAAATTATCACAAATTTTGTCTAAAAGTCGTTCGCGTACTTTAAAAACCCAGTAACGAGAGAGAAAATGAGAAAAAAAAGTGACAGTTCTATTTTAGAAACTTGCAAGTTTTTACTGGATAAATTTTTGCCAGCAAGAATTATCAAGCACAAAAAAACATATGTTTTAAAAACATATGATTATATTTTTGTAAACAAAAAACAAAATATTCTGCAGTTACATTTTTGTGTACAAAATATGATTAAATATCAACGAATGATTAAAAAAAATACATCCTAAAATTAAATTTCTTTTATTAACAAGTTAAAAAATAAATACAATCAAACTAAAAATTTACAAATGAAGACAAAATTTTTTATAAGCTGATTTAAATCAGCTGTTTAACTAACTTGCAAATTTTTACGGATTTCTGTTCGCGTACTTTTTACAATTTTTCCTTTTTGAGAGCGATTTCTTTTTTATTCTCTAAAATTTTGTTGCTTGATAATTTTTACTGGGAAAGTACGCAAACAGACTTAATTTTAACCTACACGAGAACTGGTAACAATGACCGTCGTCTCGTTGTAGCGAAATCGACCAAGGGTTTTTGTGGGAATCGAACCCACGACCCCCTGTTTCATAGGCTAGCACGCTACCAACTAACCTACAGGGGCCCCTTTTTTTAATAATAATTTGATCCAATGATCACTTTTTATTTTCTTTCTCCAATTTTAATTACAAATTATTTTTAATAATTTTAACCTACACGAGAACTGGTAACAAGAAGGTCTTTATACGTCATTTAAAAAATGTATTATAAATTACTCCATTTCGTTTTCAAATATTATTGGAATGTGTTGCGATGGAGCCAACGTTAAGGTGGGCCAACACAACTCCTTTTCATCTCGTTTGTTGAAAGACAACGCAAAAACAATAAGAATAAAGTTAATTTGTTATTCTGCAGCAATTATTGCTAACAAAGCCTGCTTTTTATTACCCAGAGCTCCAGAAGAACAAATACGACAAATCGGAATAAGCTCAAAAAGATGTGCAGACGAAGAATCATAAATGCTAAATGAGGAAAAAAGAAAAATCTTGAGATCCGCAACAACAAGATGGATATCGCACCAAAAATATGTTGAACGAATTTTGTACAATTGGAAAGTACTTCTCGAATATTTTAAATTTTCTTCCATAAGAGATAAATTAAAATCAGCAGAATTAATTTAAAACGAGGTAAACAACGAATGTAATAATGCCTATTTAATGTTTGAAATACGTTTTAAATTATTTTCATTCATTAAATGCTCTATTCCAAACAAAAAACCCTTTATCCATGCACTTCATCCGGAATCTATTAAAATATTTTTAAAATTGGCACAAAATTGCTATAAAAAAATGATCTGAGAACGAATTGCTTAGTTTGATCTCCAAATATTTCTCTGCCCATTAAAGAAGTGTTTGTCGGTAACGAATGAAAACACTTCCGATGAAAATTAATACGAATATGGTGTTACATGCAATCCCAAGAGAGGACTGCACCAATTTTAAACTGGATTTATTACATTTCTTAATATATTTTTCTATACACTTACAAGGGAAGTCTCCCTGGTGTCACCCTCCGATCTTCATGAAATTTGGATGTGTTGTTAAGAACGAAAATTAATTCGACACGTATTTTTTTTAGCGAACCAAACTCATTTTTAGGGGGGTCGATTTGTATGGGGGGAAATTGACCTTTTTCATTTTTTTACGATTTACGCCTGTTTAAACAAAAACAAGTAGAAAAATTAAATTCGTCTTGGTCGATTCTATGAATACTCTCCACTAGAGATGGGCACCAATCACGTGATTAACGTGACTCACGTGAATCACGCATGAATCACGTGATTCTTTTTTTTTTTTTTTTTTTTTTTTTTTTTTTTTTTTTTTTTTTTCTCATTAATTTTTTATTGAATCTTCACTAAAACTATGTGAACTAACAATAAGTTTTCAAATCTTAAAACTAATATAAATAGCTTAATATTAAGTCCGGCCAGTGCCAGACAAAATTTCACTTGCTCATAAATTATCCAATGTTTTCAAAAGCATCATCTTTCATTTTATAGTACCAGATCAGTAGTGGCCCTCCTTCTTAGGCGTTGGTGACCACTATTATTTAGAAGATTACGCGCTAAATTGTTTGGATGTGATTCTAGTCTCCGTAGGTAGTTCTGGGTATGTCTCACAATTTCATCTTTAACAAATGATACATTTAGATCTCTGTGTATGTTTGAGTTTCTAACGTACCAAGGGGCATCAGTAATAATTCTTAAAATGTTGTTCTGTTTTCTCTGTATTCTTTCCACATTAGACGCAGAGGCAGTGCCCCATAACTGAATACCATAGCACCATATAGGTTTTATAATAGAGCTGTAGATCAATAGTTTACAGTCTAACATAAGTTTCGAGTTTCTCCCAATTAGCCAATTTACTGCAATAGTTTTTAATTTTATCTGGGTTAATTTTGCATCTATATGGTTTTTCCACGTAAGACGACGATCCAGATGAATTCCGAGGTACTTAACTGTTGTGTGTTGAGGTACGATGTGATTATTAATCTGAATTTGGGGACATGTTTCTCGTCTCAACGTGAAAGTTATGTGGATGCATTTCTGCTCATTAACTTTAATCTTCCACTTTTTCAACCAGTCTTCTAATTCAAGAATGTGACTTTGCAAAATACGAGTTGCTTCAAGTGGGTTATTATGAGAGCTCAAAATAGCTGTATCATCTGCAAATGTGGAAGTATGCGTATTTCGATTAGTTGGCATATCAGAGGTGTACAAAATATACAAAAGCGGTCCCAAAATACTACCTTGTGGAACTCCAGCTTGTATGATTTGTGGGGTACTAACAAAATCGTTTTCCTTTACTGTAAACTTACGATCTGTAATGTAATTTTCGAGTAACTTATGTGTATCTGGTGGTAACATATTCTTTATCTTATAGAGTAAACCCTCGTGCCAAACCTTATCGAACGCCTGCGAGACATCAATAAAAAGTGCAGAACAATATTTCTTTTCCTCATAGGCTCTTCTAATTTCATCTACCAGTCTATGAACTTGCTCAATTGTGCCGTGTTTTTTTCTGAATCCAAACTGGTGATCGGGGATAGAGTTGTTTTGAGTGACATAAGTTGTTAATCTGTTCACTAACAGTTTTTCAAAAAGTTTGGATAAATTGGATAACAGACTGATAGGCCTATACGATTCCACTTTTGTGTGATCTTTACCTGGCTTGGGTATCATTTTAACAAGAGAAATTTTCCATTCTGGGGGAAAATGTTGAAGGCGTAATATAGCATTAAAAATAAAAAGAATTATTCTTAATGCTATCCGGGGTAACTCCAAAAGCATTTTATTACTGATCTTATCAATACCAAATGCTTTTTTGGGGTTTAAATCAAAAACTGCCTTTTCGACCTCTCGCATCTCAAACCGGATGGGTACTGCTCTGCGCTGGGGTAAAATTGGTGGCAACTCTACTATAACACTTGATTCATTTGGAGTGAATACATTTTTCAAGTGCTCAACAAACAGATTTCCTTTTTCAGTATCATTTCTAGCCCAACCTCCATTTTGTTTTCGCAAAGGAGGCTTACATATGACAGGTCTTTTCATGTTTTTAGTAGCACGCCATAACGAATAATCCGTTTTTGATGTAGGCTCCAAATTTTCAAGAAATCTATTTAACGAGTCAGCTCTCTGTGATTCTAGCAATCTTCGCAAGTTGTTTGTGCATACCTTTAATCGTGATTTGAGTTGTGGAGATCTGTGCAGTTGCCACTCTCTACGAGCTCTCCTTTTTTCATTTAAGAGTCGTTCGACATCAACAGAAAAAACTGGGTTTTGTCTGGATTGTCGCTGGGGTTTAGTAGCAATTAGAGCAGCTAGTTTGAGATTAGATTCGAAATTCTTAAGCGAGAGGTCAATTTGATCTGGGTTGCTTAGCAAAATGTTTTCCGAGCAATGAGTACTGAGAAATTTTTTATACTTTAGCCAATTTGTTCCTTTGCCTGTCAGTGCTAAGCCACCAGAAGGGGATACAATTTCTCTGGGGTTTGAAAGGGTAACAATAGTGGGTGTGTGATCTGAAGAGAGCTCCAAAGAAGATTCAACAGATAATACGTTTTTCGAAATATTCTTAGACAATCCAAAATCTATAAGGTCTGGAATCTTATTTTGGTCCGAAGGCCAGTATGTCGGTTCTCCGCTTGAAATCACATCCATACCCATTTTACAAACTGTATCATACAACACACGTCCTCTCGGGGTAATGAGGCGTGACCCCCAGAATGTATGCTTGGCATTATAGTCGCCAGCTGCCAGAAAGCGTGAACCTAGTGATTCGTAAAATGTTCTGAACTGATTCTCAGTGATCCTAAATCTGGGGGGAGCATAAATAGACGAAATTACTAGGTTCATACCAAATTCCTCTACACATATTGTAGTTGCTTGAAGAAAATCTTCGCAAAGATCACACATGAGATAGTGTCTCAGTCGAGTTTTAATTAGAATGCCTGATCCTCCACATGCCCTACCTCTGGGGTCTTTAGTATCATATAATGTGTAACCTCGGATTGAAAATAAGCTACGGTGTGTTAAATGAGTCTCAGAAACAAGCATTATATCTATCTGCTTGTTTCTAAGAAAATATTCGAGTTCGTCCTTGTGTTGGCGTAAGCCGTTTGCGTTCCAGAAACATATTTTCAGACCGTTCATGGTTTGTTTAGCAGAGTCTGCAGCAACATCGACTGCATACTCAGCATCTCCTGCAACATATAACCCATTCTATCCGTAAAATTTGAAATTGCCTGGACAAGCGTATCAATAGATTTTTCAAGTCTAATAAAATCTTGATTCTGGCCGGATGGTCGAGTTTGAGGATTCTCTCTATATAATCCTGATTGATAATTGGGAGTCGGGTTATCGATTCTTGGGTTGGGAGCTGTGGGTCGGCTTCTCAAAACAGATGCAAAGGATTGTGTATTTTGTACGAGATTCGGAACATTTACCGGGGGTTGTTGTTGGGTACAGACTTCTCGAACAAAGGATTGAGTATTTTGTCCGTGATTCTGAACGCTTAACGGGGGTTGTTGCTGAGAGCTGAATTCTCGGGCATTTTGAGCGTCCATGTGGGTAACTTTTGGCCGACTATTGTGGAAGCGCTTTTCCATGGTATACGCAGGGCAACCTCTATAGTTAGCAGTGTGATTTTCACCACAATTGCTACACTTTTTAACTCCGGAGTCAGTTTTGGATTTATTGCAGTCTTTCGAATTATGCAGATCGCCGCAAATGACGCAAACGGTAGGGTGTTTACAATATGCCTTCGTGTGGCCAAACTCTTGGCAATTATTACATTGTACGGGTCCATTTCTTTTGTGGGGTTCTTCAACTGTTATCTTACGATAAAGTAAATATTTTAATTTATAAATTGGGTGAACTTCGTTTCGCTTTAGTTTGATGTCATTGGGTTCAAATTCAATACGAAATAAAGGTTGGGGTATTTTTCCCCTATTTCTAATATTGACAACAGTTTTAACTTTAAAGCCCTCTATAGTAAGCGCATCTTTTATCTCAGTAGGATCAACGCTGGAGTCAACTCCCTTAATAACTACTTGCAGTCCTTTGCTGCTTTTCAATTGGTAAGTATAATAACTTTTTTCCTGGGATTCGAAATGGGAAACTAGCTTCCGATAATCTTGTTCACTATATATTTGAATCTTAGTCTCGTGAATATTACCTTTTCTAATAGGAATAATGTAAAAAGATTTTTCACCGAGAACGGTAACGAGGCTATTTACAAGATCGCTAGAACTTTGCTCTCTAAGATAAATAGGGGGTGGTTTAAACGACTTACCTGTCGGTTCGGGTTCATTTGAGTCAGAATCTAAGATCGCAAACCGATTACCTGCTTCATTGCCTGCTTCCTGTTCTCTGACCTGCTTTGCAGGTTTCACGGACTTCGAAGATCTAGGGCTTCGTTTTCTCTTAAGGACAGTCATGTACATGTCAATCCCGGTCTGGACGGTACCTTTCTGAGTTTGATATGCACTTTTTTCAGTTGGCGTTTTTGGAGAAAAATTGCCATTATTATTCACAAATGGCCGGTTGGGGGTAAAAACAGCGCTTTTGCTACACGAAGGCATATCAAGGGGTAATTGTGGGTCACTAGTACCATATGGCACATTCGGGGTTAAATTAGGATTTTTTTCATTTAGTACCAAATTTTGTTTGAGTATGCCATCACTGACAGAATTTGATGCAATATTAACAGCTGATTGTTTGTTTATATTAGAACTCATTGGGAAACAACTACACACATTCTTAGGTGCATTTTTTTCACTTGCAGAAAGAGGGAAACACACACTGCAATTATTTGATTTTATCGTAAAATAATTTTTATTTAAAACACTATTATCTTTTTTAGCACTCATTGTAATGTACGCGTTTCGGCCATTACAGCTCAATCTTCTATTTTCGGGTGGAGGGGTGTTCTCACTCATACACAGAATATTTGTTACAAACAAAATTAAGCAAAACAAACAAAGCAAACGAAGCAAAAACGGGGGAAAAAAAAAACTTCACTTTGCTTTTCTTTAGAAAAAATCTTTGTTTTTTTATCTTTTTCACTTTAATTTATTTCAAATTATAAAGCGTCCAATTCGCTGATTGTTTTTGTGTTATTTTCTATTATTTATTATCACTTAAATCGATTTATTATAAATAATTTTTTAGCGTTAAAAAAAAACACGTCTATCTTGAACGTGATTCGTGAGTAATTTTTTTTCCTACTCACGTGAGCGTGCGTGAGCGTGAGTAACAAAAAAAAGTTCGTGCGTGATCGTGCGTGAGTATAATTCTTGCGTGAATTTTTCGTGACTTTAATTGTTTCCCCGATTTTTTTGTTCGGTTACGTTTTCTTGATTTTTTAAGGTCTTTCAAAACATTCCATGAGGAAATGTGTTCAGATTTTGAGACACTTTTCGTATGCAAATTCTCAGATTCTGAGACATTTTCCTAATTGAAAAACTCTCAGATTCCGAGACGTTTTTCGTATAAAAATATTTTCAGATTCTGAAACGTTTTCGGACAGAAAAGGTCTCAGATTATGATAAAGATAATTTATAAATGAAAATGGATGGAAGTAAAAACTAATGAAACACACAAAAAATTATTGGCTAAATATTTTCAATTAAATCTATTGATCAACAAAATTTAAATGAGTCAATCAATGTTTTGATTGAAATTTTTGTTATTTTCTTAAACAGTCGAATACAAATTTTCAACATACAAAATTTTTTTCGCTTTAATTTATTTGAATAGATTAATTCAAAAATGTACAAAACAATCGGATTTTACTTTGTTTGCAACATATTAGAAAGCAAAAAAGATGCATTTTTTGATAATTTTGTCATAAGCTTACACTTCATTTGTTAAATCAATCATTATTTTGATTGACTTCAAATAAAAAATTTATCAAATTTTTGATCAAAATCGAAAACATGTTTGATTGAAAAAATGTTCAATCAATCACCTATAATTTGATGATTGGTATAACAATTTTTTTAATTGGAGGAATTTCAATCAAAAAATTTATTGAATCCGCGTTTTTGTTGATTGAAATTCGTTTCAAATTTTTTCTGTGAAAAAAGAAGATTTTTTGCATTTTCGTATGACCTATATCAGACATTTCCACAAAGACGACTTAGGGGAGGGACACGTCTGACATGTCAACGAGCCGTCACCACGGATGGCTCAAGGACTTTCACAACTGGGTAATGCATAAAGAAAATATGACATACATTTTTTCACATATTTTAATTCGTGAGTATTTCGTGATCGTGATTACGTCGTGAGCGTGATTAATTTTTTTTCTACTCACGTGAGCGTGCGTGAGCGTGAGCAGAAAAAAAATGTTCGTGCGTGATCGTGCGTGATTACAATATATTTTTTCGTGAGCGTGCGTGATCGTGATTGAAAAGTCACTCACGATCCCATCTCTACTCTCCACAATGTTATCTGATAGTAATTTTCTAAAAAATTGCATTAGAGTCCCCGCACAACAATGTCGGTGACGTTTTTTTCATACAAATTTGGCAAGAAAAAACGCTCGACCGAAAACCGCTTGAATAAAATCTTTTAATTATTTATATAAAAATGTTGCCACATTTTTATAAATATTTCGATTATTTTCGATAAAGTAAACAAAAAAATGTGATCTCTAAAAAAAAAAATATTTAAAATTCTAAAAAAACACGAAAAAAAAAGAAATCAATATAAGAAAATCAAATTGATAATAAAAAAAACAATTAAATTAAATAAAAAAGTGTCAAAAAAGTGAAAAATAGTGTAAATATCAACGCCAGACTGAATTTCCCGCTACCGCCTTTGTTTTGCGCCTATACTCTCTCGTGACCGAAACCGTCAACCGCTCCGACATTGTTGTGCGGGGACTCTTACAAATATTTTATTAGAAATATAGGGTGTTTTTTTTACTGTTACCGAACTTTAAATTAAAATAAAGTAAGGAAAAATATTTTTAATATTAATCAAACTGACTTTATTGGATAGATAATTTTATGACATTAATGTTTAAAAATAATTTGGAGCCATATCGATACCAAAAATGGCTCTTACATGGAGTAATCTGAACCTCCATTTTCACACAATTTTCACAAAATTTGCGGCCGTTTTTCGAATTTCACCAATAACTCGACGAAGGTTTATTTCCAGGTGTTTAATTGCCTCTTATTTATCGGAAAAGACAAGTTACTTTACATAGCCCCACAGAAAATAATCCAATGGGGTTAAATCAAACGATATTGTTAAAAAATTATTAGGATCTTTGGATAAAATTTAAGTTCGACGAAAATAACCATTTTTTTGATAAAACATTTCTACAATTTGGATGCGTTGTTCTTGCGAAGGTCTTTGCATGATAAAATGTCAAACCATACTTAACAAAAAACAACTATCAGCAGTTAGATCAGTTGTCAAATAAAACAGTAACATCAATTCAAAGTTGTGAACCTCTAAAAAAAACACCCTATATATTATTTTGAGTAAAACTTTTTTTAATCAATCAAATTTTTTTGAGTGTAAAATTTTTTTGACTGTCAACATTTTTTTGAGTATGACATTACATTAAAAAAAAAATTATGTGTAAATTTTTTATGAGTGTAAGATTTTTTTTGAGTGTAAATATTTTTTTTTAGTGTACAATTTCTTTGAGTAACAATATTACTTTTTAAAATATTTATGTTGTTTTATACCTATATGTAATACAAGAAAAACTATTTCACATATTTTCCTCTTTTATTTTACCATCCTCTTCTTTAAAAACCAAAAACAAACTAACATTCAATCAAATTTATCCCACTTTATTTGATTTTTTTACAAAAAACTTACTATGCAGCGTTACATAGAGTTAAAAATTCAAAAACAAACTAACATTCAATCAAATTTATCCCACTTCATTTGATTTTTTTACAAAAAACTTACTATGCACCCCACGGCAGGAAAACAAACAACAACAAGTTTTAAAAAAACTGGTATTTCACCATGCTTTAAAACTTGTTTAAGGTGAAACCAATCTAAAATTCAGAACTTTGCTTATAACTTTTGAACCACTAGACCGATTTTGCTGAAATTCAGACCCAAACAGACTTGGGGAACGACTGGTATTTCACCATGCTTTAAAACTTGTTTAAGGTGAAACCAATCTAAAATTCAGAACTTTGCTTATAACTTTTGAACCACTAGACCGATTTTGCTGAAATTCAGACCCAAACAGACGCTATATATGATAAGCTTCAGCACCCTCAGGATTGTCTTTCGAAAGTTAGAGTGGTTTTAATCTCGTAAATTCGCAAAATATCCTTGCCGAAATTTACTCTTTTGCTCATAACTTTTGAACCACTCGATCGATTTCGCTGGATTGCAATACCAACCTGACCCGGTAAATTGCCAACATATATGTCAAACTTCAGGAGCCTCCGTAAAGTCTTTCAAAAGTTAGCGTGTTTTCAACGGACAAGCAGACAGACGGACGGACATCGCTAGATCGACTTAAAATCGATCAGGGATCATGAAAATATATACTTTATGGGGTCTTAGACCAATATTTCGATGTGTTACAAACGGACCAAAGAAGTTAATATTTTTCGACTTATTAACAAAAATGTCCTAAAATTTTGGTATTTTACTCAATATGACGAAAAGTTGTGCATGTTTGGACACGTTCTTAGCACACATAGATAGGTTTTCCAAAGAAAATTTGGTATGCAACATGACTAGGTTTCTTTGCATAATATAGAAAATAAACGAAAAAAACTGATAAATGGCCTTGTCTTCCCCCCTCCTTTTTAACCCCTAAATATGAATTTGGGCCGCTAAAAAAAATACGTGTCCCTTTATTTTTTCTGCTCTACACTAGGGAGACTTCCCTTGTTAGTGATAGAGGGTATATATAAGTTTGTCATTCCGTTTGTAACTCATCGAAATATCGGTCTGGGACCCCATAAAGTATATGTTTTCATGATCCCCGATCGATTTCAAGACATTTTAGCGATGTCCGTCTGTGGAAATGGTGATCACGGCCAAAATATAACACGGAGATGACTGAAACTTAACATATTTATTAGAAGTTTTCCTGAGAAGTTTGGTATTGCATTTGAGCGATATCAGTTCAGCGGTTCAAAAGTTATGAACGAAAATGTAAGGACGTCTCTAAAATTTTAGTACATTCAACATAACCTAAAAATACAAAATGCTTTAATTCAGCTGATGGTTGACATATGTGAACACCAAATGGTATTTAAACAAGTACGAACATATTTTTTGACAAAAAAAGGAAAAAATAGCGGAATTATTTTTATCAAATTTTTTTTTCGCGGAAATTCTTTTTCAAAATTTTTTTTTTTTTCATAAGTAATTTCCTTTTAAATAAAGTTTTTTGCTATAATGTTTTTGAAATTGTGGAGGTATCACTACATTCGGCAAGGCCGAATTTTACTTTTTTACTTGTTATTTAGTATTTTAAGTTTCATTTTGCATTTAATGTGCAAATTTTTAAAAATTTTGTTTTAAAAAAGATATATTTTGAAATTTTAGCGGTTAAAAAACGTAGGGATAAATGTAGGGATTCTTTTGTAGGGCTTAAAAAAAAGGAGAGAAATCTTTCTATTCGAGAGTTTCAGAAATCAGCCACACTGTGACAAGTTTTTTTTTTGGAAAAGAGTCCTTCATTACATTTTAATTAATGATTGTCATTTATTTTTTTTGTTCAGTGTACGCTTAACCACAATCATAAAAAAGAAGAAAAAGTAAAAATTATTTCCAATTTTTCTTTCAAAAAGTTTTGTCAAAAGCAATCAAGGCATAGAACAGGGAATCTCCCCTTTTTTAGTTAGTTTAAAAGGAAAACAAGCCTACATAACAAAAAGTTTTCATTCCATTCCGAAAAAAATAACCATAAAAAAGATTTTTGAAGAAAAAAAAAACTTCAAACTTGCTGTTTTATTTCAAAAAAAAAAAACAGTTCTAAACACAAACATTTTTTTTTGCTTAAATAAAAAACAAGCAAATACCGTAACCGTAACCACACAATTTCTTCATTTCAATTTCAACAGAATTGTGTTGTTTGTTTGGATCATCATTATCATCATACCCAATTTTAGAATAAACATTTTCATTTCAAACCACAATTGAATAACATCATCACCAACCACCAAAAGAAGGGAATAAGAAATATTCTACCAGAAGTTTTTCACTTCATGTTTTTTTGTGCTTTTCTATGTGGCAACCAATTCTTTGGGGAAATTGGTTTTAGTCAATTTCTTGAAATGAACAACATTTATACATTTACTTTGAAATACATATTCTAAATTGTATTTGACAATTTTAAAATTTGAGCAGTGATAAAATGTTTCCTCATATGACATCTTACGACACTGAAATACATGTCAAACAAACCAAAGACATAATAGTAAATGATCCTTTGGGAGTAACGTATAAAAACGAAACAGATTTGTTTTTTCGTTTTATTAAATAATTTTTTTACTAAAAATTTCATTTCGAATTTTTTGTTTTCTTGATGAAAATGTCAACGCTGCTGCAGAAATGATTGTTAATGTAATAACGCTAGGAATAAAGTCATTTATTCCATTTAAGCGTATTTAGGTAAAACCAACACACAAATGTTGGTTTAATCAGATGAGCAAGATTGTAGTCAGATCTAGAGAGGAAGCGTTCAATAACTGGCGGAACAACAAAACCCCCAGTTACTGATCAGCTATGCAAACAGGCAAGAAATGAATGCGCCAGGGTACTCAGACGTGAAAAACTTATTTTACGAACAGCGTATGCGTAGTAAGATCCTTGCCGTTGTGCGTTCAACTGTTGACAAGTATGGACATGTTTTTAGTTTAACTCCGTGCTAATAATTGTATTAATAAAATTGTTCGTAATAGGTTTTTGTGATATTTTCGTGAATTAAGAAAATTGAAAATGTGGACACAAATGATACCGGTTTAATTCGAGGATCTGCCTCACCGACTGGTGGTGGTCCTAGCACTGGTCTAAAGGTTGCGACCTTGATTCTTGCCTTAAATCTGGTAAAGGTGCTCAGCCCAATATTGGTGGCAAAAGAAACTTAAGCCATCAAAGGTAAGGCACAACCAAAGAAGTCTTTGTTTGAAAATAATTAACAGACTTACCCAACGCGATTGAACGACGCTCTCCGAACGTGAGAGGGCATTGCTATTATGGGCGAAAGGAGTCGTTGAGGCGCAGGACAAACTTTCGGCAATGCGCGCATATGATAAAAAATGGCGCTGTTTCGGCATCTTCATCGAAGTCTGGTAAAAGTTGTGCTCGCCAAACGAGAAACCATTACCTAAGAGATCTAAGGTTACTGGCAACGTCTGGCTCAGTCTTTTAGTGAAATTGTGAAAGGTAGCTTCGTAAAGGCTGTGATCAACAGAGGGAATGGGAATTGTAGTATCCCAAGAGACAAGTGGACTTTAGTTGAAACTAACCTTGAGAGATGTCTGATTTTCTCCCTACTACTGTCAACGCAGGTTGGTATCAAGGACGAGTAAAACTCGTTGCTTTTGGAAATGAAAGATCAGCAGCCATGTTTAAGGTTGCCATTAGCCAAGTGGGAGATTAGTTGTGGAACAACATGATATCCCGTCCCAACCCAGAGCACTTACATGGATTCCGATGGCTACAAGTGACACTCAGGTCATTCTGAAAATGATCAAAGTCTGCAATCCTTCCAACTCAAAAATTGACAAATTGCCAGATTGTGTGAGATGGAGGGCGCACGTCGCCAAGCAGTGGTCTTGTTTAATGAGGAGTCACTTCCTCATTAAGCCAGGACTGGCAGCATTATTAGATTTGGCTTTTCCATATAAGGGTCAATGGCTATAAGGGCGACCAGAAATCTTTTTAAAAGCAGAATAAAAACATAAGACGTTGCGGTTCCTTCAAATCAACCTTCATCACAGGAGCAGTTGACTTAGTTTTTATTCAAGAGCCCTTGTTACGTGGTGGTAGGGTTTGCGGATTAATCACTCCTGGGTTTAATTTGATAGTTGTCATGGGTGAGGGACAGGGGTAGTGAACCAACTTTCGTTACACCCAAAAAAAAAAAAAACGTGGGTATTCAATACTAAAAATTTAACTAAAGTTTAGTCCAAAAGGACCTAGTGCAGGAATTGATAACCAATACTAAATTTTTTTACTAATATTATTCAAAACTAGTAAAAATTACTAATTTTAGTACTTTGAAGATACTAAAATTAGTAACTTATTAGTAGATTTTGGTAAAAAAATCACTTACTAAACCTTTTACTGTAAAATTTTTTTTAGTGTACAACTAGGCGGCACGAGGTTCTTGACGTAACGCTTGTGTCAGATACATTGTCTGATAGAATTGATGGCTGGAGAGTTTTGGAAGAACTTTCTTTCTCAGATCATCGCTACATTGAGTTTTTACTCAGGGAGCTGAGACAGTCAGACAGAAATCTGAAGATAACAAACTGGGTGAAATATAGGGGTTAAGTGAGTTGCAGACAAGACCGAATTCCTGCAGAAAGCTCTTAAATAAGGCTAAATATTCAAGAGCGGACTCGACTGGTCTGAATTAGAGAAGCGGGCGTGACACGAATTTTTCGTGATTCACGTGCTTTACGCGTGATCGTGAGTGAAATTTATTTATTAGTGCGCGTGATTGGTCAAAATAGTTTCGAGTGTGAGCGTGTGTGAGTAAATTTTGTTTCGTGAGTTTGTGTGATTGTTTTGTGCTGTTCGAAACAGAAAACAGGTAAAAAAATCATCAATTTATTGAATTTAGAGGGTTATTAATACAAAATTGTGATTTAAATAAATTTGTATTATTGTTTTAAGGAAATACTATACTTTTTGTGCAAGAAATCGAAAAAAGTAAAAAAAAAATTTTTTTAATTTCGTGAGTCTTCGTGAGCGTGATTATTTCATGAGCGTGAGAAATATTTGAGTTAATCACGTGACCGTGCGTGAACGTGAGCAGAAAATTATTTCGTGTTTTATCGTTCGTGACCAGTATTTTTATTTCGTGAGCGTGAGCGTGCTTGAGTCAAAATTTACTAACGCGCCCATCTCTATAGTGGATGACCTGATGTTGCTTTCGACAAGGCAACATGCATATAGCAATGTTAGATCAACGGAAACGGCTCTTCATGAGCTCGTTGTTACCATCGATAGGTCGCTTTCGGTAAAGGAGCACGCAGAGCGGTTAAAGGTGCCATAAAGTGACTTTGGTCGACGTTGCATGGATGAGGAGGAGTTGGAAACTATCGAGCACTTCATCTTAACCTATGCCAATTTCTTAAAAACTAATCGAGTAAGGGCATATTAACAAATTAATAATGTCCTCACCGGAAATTAGATGGGTCTCATTTTAATGTCTTCAAAATTTGTTACTAAATACTTCCATAAATCACCCAGCAGAAATTTTGCTGAACGTTCAGCAGCTTTTGGAAGGGGAACTTGAGTAAAGGAGCGCATCCAATTGCGCTGAATTCATGCATGATTCTCTAAGGCGATGTCCCACTTTAGAGCGCTAGTTGGATACACAGAAACAGCGCTCTTTAGATGCACTGAAATCACGTGTCTTTAGAGCGCTGATTTAAGCAGAATAAAGATGCTGTAAATTCATGTATCTTTTTAGCGCTGATTTAAGCAGATTAAAGATGCAGTGAATTCATGTATCTTTGTAGAGCTGATTTAAGCAGAATAAAGATGCTGTAAATTCATGTATCTTTTTAGCGCTGATTTTGTAATAAAATTTGTATTTTCTAAAATTAAAGTTCTAAAATTAAAATGTAAAAATGAGATAAAAAACAAAAAATTTACCAATAAATGAAAAAATATTCAAAAGAAGTTATAACAAATGTATCTTAGTTTTTCTGTTTTTTCGTGATTAGAGTTTGTGTTTAATCCAAATCGGTTTATTCATCGAAATAACAAATAAGCATTGGCTGTTTTTTGGTTGGCCTATTTATCATCATTTAAAATGTGTTAAAGGCCTCTGTTGTCTTTCAAAACTTTTCAAATCACATGATATTTTCCGAATCACATGAAATCGAGTTTGGTGTTTGTTTACGGGTTCATTCAAAGTCAGACAAGGAAAAACAATAAAATTTAAAATTCGTTATTGATAAAATTCAATTTTGAATTTTTCAAAAAATTCAAGAAAGAATTTTAAATATAATTCTTAAAAATTTTATTTTAAATTCTTAGAAGAAATAAAATTCAAAAAAAATTTATTTAAAATTCTAAAAGAAAAAATCGGAAGTGAACGTCAAAAAAATATCGGAAATTTTCATTTTCACATTTTTTATGGGATTTTTTTGGGAACTGCGGTCAAAGATGCTATGATTGAAGCGCTCTTTGCAGCGCTGATTAATGCGCAATAATGATGCAGTCAAATCATGTGTCTTTGTCTAAAACTCATGTTTTTTATTCAAAAAGTGTTAAAAATATTAAAAAGGAAAGCAAGTGTGAAATTTTATCAAAAAATAATTACACATTATAAGTTTTATATAAAAAATCTTAAAAAAAAATTAAAATTTTTCCCCCTTCCTTTTACTGCATCCCTAAGAGCGCTCTTTGGATGCGCTACGGTATGCTATAAACAGATGCTGTGTCGCCAAAATCTCGATTTATTTCTGCTGGGCAGATCAGAACAGATCCAGAAATTAATGACCAAATTTTAGATCTGATATTAAATAATACAAACAAAATTCAATTTTTCACTAGAGTTAGAATGGATTTTAAGAAAAAGAAGAATATTTAAGTCAAGATTACTCTAAAAACTCTGAATTTTCAAACTCTGTTCATAAAAAATATTTTTAAAACTGCATATAAATGCACTATTTTCGTCTCTCCAAAATTTTAAAAATTCCGGCATTTTCATTATGTTTTTGTGTTTATTCCGCTTATTGGAAATAATTTTTTGGCAACCCTTTTTTGGTATTGATACCCAGCAAAACCTTCAAAAACGGTTATGTAATTTTTTTACCGTACCGCTTACCATATGCATTACTTGTTTGTATTTTTTATGCATTACGTTATACGCATCCATTATTTTGAAAGAAAAATCATCAATGATGATTATATATGGTTTTGAATTGAGAAAAGTGTGAAAGAAAAATTTTAATTTTTCTAAAAATTTAAGACATCCTGGTTTGTTTCTTACTAGTTTAATATTATCCAGTTATAATAATCTTCAGAAAAACTTTTAATGTCAAATTTATTTAGTTAATAGTCAAATAGTCAATAGTACTCTATATGTGAAAATTATTTACAGATCGCAGCCGACAAGGATTGAACCCATCATCTGTAATACTTTGCTATTAACTGCTTGTAACGTACAATCACTCTAGACCGATACGCCAAGTAGGCTGTTAAGCAAGTATCAACTAAATCAGATTTTTTCAATTCGAGTGTGGTTGTTGCTGTTGTTTTTTCTAACAGAAGAGTTGTTATTGTCATTTTGTGTAAACAAACTTTTATTATTAGTAATCATTATTCTTCTTCCTCTCCTTCATCAATTCTGATCTAAGTACTTATTTTGCAAACATTGCCAGACATGGTCTATATTTTAGACACAAATGTTAGGTGTTGCCATTTTTCCAAAGATACTGATTATTGCCACTTAGGGCGACTTATAGTCGTTATTTTTATATTATTGTTTCTGTAAAGACAGTCGAGCTCAGGCTCTAATTATAATTATGTGTTATAATTTTTTGATTTGTTATATATGGTTTTGAATTGAGAAAAGTGTGAAAGAAAAATTTTAATTTTTCTAAAAATTTAAGACATCCTGGTTTGTTTCTTACTAGTTTCATATTATCCAGTTATAATAAATTTCAGAAAAACTTTTAATGTCAAAAATTATGATTTTTGTTTGGGATTAGACTCAAAGTAATGGGTGGCGCGCGTAATGCATCAAAAATAAAACAAAAGTAGTGCATATCAAATTCACAACGGACCTCAGAGTCTATGTGTGCTGACGTAAAACGACAGCAGCCACATACAACCTTATGCATATGGTAAAGGGTACAGAAAAAATTGTGCATATGTTTTCATTTTTGTTTGGGCTATTACATGGTAATGCATTACATAAGCATTGCTATTTTTAAAGTTTTGCTAGTAAACTTGGCACCTCAAATATTTTTGTTCCATTGAATAAGTTTAACCAATAAAGGATAGATAAAATCTAGAAATAACAGATATCTTTCAAGTTCCAACTCTTAAAGAAATTGTTGTACCCATTTTAGTTGAAGTGCAGATTTGAACAACAAATTTGCTTATCAAAATAATTAGTAGTAGTGCACAATATTTGTATATTTGTATTGTGCACTACCAAAATGCAATACTTTTCTTAACAGCATTGTATACAATTTTGCAAGTGCATTGAATGTAAATATGCTCATCACTTTAAATGGAAAATTATAATGTATGGCGACATTATTATACCCGTATCCAAAATATACCTATTTATTTTACACACATACAAAAATAGTTACAAACATACAATGAAATTGGAACCACTGTGATGACAATGACAGAATGGTGATTGCAATCGGTTTATTTAACAATTATACGAGAAATCAACAACAATAGCAAACTCAACATTGCAGCCATTTAAAGAATGTGAACTTTAAAGAAAATAATGCACTTTGCCAAAATTTAAGTTAAGTTTATCGAAGATTTTTAAAGCCTGATCAACAAGGGGCCTGCAAACTAGAAATGAGTAATGTAGTTTTTTTTAAAAACGTCGTTCTCAGTTACCGTTATTTAAAAATGACCGTTCTTTTAAACAGTTATCGAAATCAGGGGTTTCCAGTACGATATTTCGATGCGGTACTCGGAATCACAAAGTAAGTATACTGTGGTTGGAGGGAAAAATAAAGGAAAAATGTCTCTGAATCTAGGACTTTCTACAGAAAAAATTTCGCAGAATCTGAAACTTTTTCTATATTGGAAAAATATGTCAGAGCCTGACAGAGCCAACAATGTGGACCTTCGGGAAAATTTCGATAACTCCCGAACTAACAGGAACATCCACTAGAGCAAAAATACGTGTCGACTTAAATTTAATAAAGATTATTTCGAATTCATATGGACAAAATTTACACATTTTCATGAAAAAAGTATTGAACGAAGCCAAACTTTTACAAGGTTATACCTCCGTTGGATATGCATTAAAAAAACCTTTCTTCTCATATGTAAATACTAGCTAACTCGCCCGGTACTTCGTTACCGGCTAGCTGTAAAAAAAAAAACAATTTTTTTATATATTTATAGAGGATCGTACAGTCCAAACTTCAAGTATCTAGAACCTTTAGTTCAGCAGATACAAAACAGTTCAAAATTCAAGTATCTGGGATAATTAGTTCAGCAGATACAAAATTGCCCTACTTTTCCCCCTCTTCCACCTACAAAACAAAATTTTGTCGCTCGTACACTCCAAATTTCAAGTATCTAAGACCGTTAGTTCAGCAGATACAAAATTGCCCGAATTTCCCCCTTTTTCCCCGTAGAAGCGAAATTTTCAAAAAAGTACTTCCATTAGAATGTTGTTTCCGCAAGAGGATTCAAATTTGCCTTACTTTCCCTCTTTTTCCCCCATAGATGCAGATTTTTCCAAAAAAGTATTTCTTCCAGAATGTTATTTCCGCGAGAGGAACTTCAATATCTAGGACCATTAGTTCAGCAGATACAAAATTGCCCTTCTTGCCCCCTTTAAAAAGTAATTTTCAAAAAAGTACTTCTTTCAATATGTTATTTCGCGAGATGATTTTATATTGCAAATGTCATGTTTTTAAGACCATTAGTTTAAAATTTACCAAATTGCCCTATTTTCCCCTCTTGGTCCTCCTTAAAACCAAAATTTTCAAAAAGTGTATTTTTCAAAAAATTATTTCCGCGAGAGGATTAAAACTTAAAGTTTTAGTTCAGAAGATACAAAATTGCCCTATTTTCCCCCTTCTACTTTTTTAAGATTTTTTTTTTTTTTGCGAGATGATCCTAGAGTTCAAATTTCAAGTTTCTGGAACCATTTGTTTAAAAGATAAATAATGCACCGATTTTCTCTATTTCCCCCCCTTTCCCACCGTGGAGGAGGAATATTCAAACAATATTTTTTTCGCAATGTTGTTTCGGCGAGAGGATCCTAAAGAACTAACTTCACGTTTATGGGACCATTTGTTCAGAAGATAAAAAATTCACAGATTTTCCCTACTTTCCCACCCTTGGAGGTGGAATTTTCAAAAAATTTTGTTTTCAGCATGATAATTCTGCGAGAGGATCCTAGAGACCAAATTTCAAGTTTCTGGGACCATTTGTCCAGAAGATAAAAAATGTACCAATTTGCTCTATTTTCCCCTCCTTGGAGGCGGAATTTTCAAAAAAATATTTTTTTAGTTTTTTTTCGTGAGAGGATTATAGATTCCAAATTTCAAGTTTCTAAAACTATTAGTTCAAAAGATACAAAATCCCCCAAAGGGCCCTACTTTCCCCTTTTTCCCCCTTAGAAGTGGAATTTTTAAAAAAGTTCTTTAAGTATGTTATCTTCGCGAGAGGATCGTTCAGTTCAAATTTCAAGAATCTAGGACCATTAGTTCAGCAGATTCAAAATTGCCCTTCTTTCCCCCTTTTCCCCCAGAATTTTGAAAAGTACTTTCTTAAGAATGTTATTTCCGCGAGAGGATCGTTCAGCCAAATTTCAAGTATCTAGAACTATTAGTTCAGCAGATACAAAACTGCCCTACCTTCCCCGTTTTCCCCCTTGAAATCGTAATTTTCAAAAAAAGTACTTCTTTCAGAATGTTAATTCCAAGAGAGAGGAACGTGCAGTCTAAATTTCAAGTATCTAGGACCATTAGTTCAGCAGATACAAAATTGCCCTACTTTCCGCCTTTTCTCCCTTAGAAGCGGAACTTTCCACAAAAAGAACTTTTTCCGCAAGAGGATCGTACAGTTAAAATTTTAAGTATCTAGGATCATTAGTTTAGCAGATACAGAATTTCCCTACTTTCCACCTTTTCCCCCTTTAGAAGGAGAACTTTCCAAAACGTACTTCTTCTAGAATGTTCATTCCGCGAGAGGATCGTACAGTCCAAACGTCAAGTATGTAGGACTATTAGTTCAGTAGATTAAAAATTGCCCTACTTTCTCCCTTTTCCCCCCGTAGAAGCAGAATTTTAAAAAAAGTACTTCTTTTAGAATGTTATATCCGCTAGAGCATCGTACAGTTAAATTTTAAGTATCGAGGACCATTAGTTCAGCAGATACAAAATTGCCCTAACTTCCCCTTTTCCCCCCTTAAAGGTAGAGTTTTCAAAAAAGTACTTCCTTGAGAATGTTATTTCCGTGAGAGGATCGTACAGTCCAAATTTCAAGTATATAGGACCATTATTTCAGCAGATATAAAATTGCCCTACTTTTCCCCTTTTTCCCAATCAAAATCGGAATATTTAAAAAAGTAATTTTTTCAGAATGTTATTTTCTCGACCATTAGTTCAGCAGATACAAAATTGCCTACCTTTCCCCTTTTCCCTCTTAGAGGCGGAATTTTCCAAAAAGTCCTTCATTCGAATTTTATTTCCGCGAGAGGATTGTACAGTCCAATTTTCAAATATCTAGGGCTATTTGATCAGCAGATACAAAATTGGCCCTTTCCCCCCTTAAAAGAAGAATTTTTAAAAAAGTATTTCTTTCCGAATGTTATTTCCGCGGGAGGATTTTACAGTCCAATTTTCACGTATCTAGGACCATTAGTTCAGCAGATTCAAAATTGCTCTATTTTCCCCTCTTTTCCCCCTTAAAAGAGGAATTTTTAAAAAAGTATTCCTTTCCGAATGTAATTTCCGCGGGAGGATCGTACAGTCCAATTTTCAAGTATCTAGGACCATTACTTTAGCATATACAAAATTGCACTACTTTCCCCCTTTCTCCCCCCTAAAAAGCGAAATTTTCAAAAAAAGTACTTCTTTTAGAATGTTATTGCCGCGATATGATCCCATATTCCAAATGTCATGTTTCTAAGACCATTAATTTAAAGTTTAGCAAATTGCCCTATTTTTCCCCTTTTGGGCCTCCTTAAAACCAAAATTCTCAAAAAAATATATTTTTCAAAAAATAATTTCCGCGACAGCATCCAGATTCAAAATTGCCCTATTAAACCCCTTCTACCCCCCACCGCCAACCTTATAAAAGGATTTTTCAAAATACGAAATTGACCTTCTTCCCCATTTTTCCCCCTTTAAAAACGAATTTTCAAAAAAGTACTTCTTTTAGAATGTTATTTTCGGGATAGGATTGTACAGTTCAAATTTTAAGTATCTAGGTCCATTAGTTCAGCAGATACAAAATTGCCCTACTTTCCCCCTTTTTCCCCGTAGAAGCGTAATTTTTAAAAAAGTTTTTCTTTAACAATTTTATTTCCGCGAGAGGATCGTAGAGTTAAAATTTCAAGTATCTAGGACCATGAGTTCAACAGATTCAAAATTACCCCACTCACCCCCTTTTTCCCTCGGAATTTTCAAAAAGTACTTCCTTTAGAATATTATTTCCGCGAGAGGATTGTACAGTTCAAATTTCATGTACCATTAGTTCAGCAGATACGAAATTGCCATACTTTCCCCGTTTTTCCCCGTAGAAGCGGATTTTTTGAAAAAGTTCTTCTTTAAGAATGTTATTTTCGCGAAAGGATCGTACAGTTTAAATTTCAAGTATTAAGTACCATTAGTTCAACAGATTCAAAATTGCCCTACTTTCCTGATTTCCCCCAGAATTTTGAAAAAGTACTTCCTTTAGAATGTTATTTTCGCGCGAGGATCGTTCACTCCAAATTTCAAGTATCTAGGAGAATATTTTCAGCAGATACGAAATTGCCCTACCTTCCTCTTTTTCCCCCTTTAAATCGGAATTTTCAAAAAAGTACTTTTTTCAGAATGTTATTTCCATGAGAGGATCGTGCAGTCCACGCGAGAGGATCGTGCAGTCCTATTGGTTTAGCAGATACAAACCGGAATTTTCAAAAATTACTTCTTTCAGAAAGTTATTTCCGCGAGAGGATCGTACAGCCCAAATTTCAAGGATCTACGACCATTAGTTCAGCAGACACAAAATTACTCTACTTTCCCCCTTTTCCCCCCTTAGAAGCGAAATTTTCAAAATAGAACTTTCTTCACAATGTTATTTCCGCGAAGGATCCCATAGTCAAAATTTTTAAGTCTCTGGGAAAATTAGTTCAGAACATACAAAGTGTACCAAATTGTCCTATTATCCCCCTTTTTACCACCCTAGAAGCGGAATTGAAAAAAAACTTTGTTTCGGAATGTTTTTTCCGCGAGAGGATCTTATAGTCCAAACTTTAAGTTTCTAGGACCATTAGGTCAGAAAAAAGAAAATGTACCAAATTGCCCAATTTTTCCCATTTTCCCCTTCTTAGAAGTGCCTTTTTAAAAAAGTACTTTCTTCAGAATATGATTCCCGCGAGAGGATCCTATAGTCCAAATTTCAGGTTTCTGGGACCATTAGTTCACAATATAGAAAATGTTCAAAATTGTCCTATTTCCCCCCCAAATTTGAATGAAAAATTTTTAAAAAAATACTTTCTTCAGAACATAATTTCCGCGAGAGGATCATATAGTCCAAATTTTTAAGTTTCTAGGACCATTAGTTCAGAAGATACAAAATGTACCAAATTATCCTACTTTCCCCCTTTCAACCCCCTAGAATCAGAATTAAAAAACAACTTTGTTTCAGAATGTTTTTCCCGTTAGAGGATCTTATAGTCCAAACTTTAAGTTTCTAGGACTATTAGGTCAAAAGATAGAACATGTACCAAATTGCCCTCTTTTCCCCATTTCCCCTTCTTATTTTTTTTAAATACTTTCTTTAGAGTATTATTTCCGCGAGAGGATCCTATAGTCCAAATTTTAGGTTACTGGGGCCATTAGTTCAGAAGATCGAATGTTTAAAATTGTCCTATTTCCCCCTAAATTTAAGTGAAAATTAAAAAATAAATGAGAAAAAAAAATTAGTAAAAAATTTGAGTCAAAAAATTAAGCGAAAAATATTTTGAGTCAAAAAAAATTAGTAAAAAAAATTTTCTAGGTAAAAAATTTAAGTAAAAAAAATTGAAGAATAAAATACAATTGAGTAAAAAAAAACTTTTATTAAAAAAAAATTGAGTGAAAAAAATTTTGAGTAAAAAAAATTTTGAGTAGAAAAAATTGTAAAAAAAAATTTTTGAGTGAAAAAAATTTTGAGTGAAAAAAAAATTTGAGTGAAAAAAAATTTGTAAAAAAAAATTTTTTGAGTGAAAAAAAATTTTGAGAAAAAAAAAAATTGAGTGAAAAAAAATTTTGAGTAAAAAAAAATTTTGAGTGAAAAAAAATTTTGAGTGAAAAAAAAATTGAGTGAAAAAAAATTTGTAAAAAAAAAAATTTGGAGTGAAAAAAAATTTTGAGTAAAAAAAAAATTTTGAGTGAAAAAAAAATTTTGAGTAAAAAAAAATTTTGAGTGAAAAAAAATTTGTAAAAAAAAAAATTGTAAAAAAAAATTTTGAGTGAAAAAAAATTTTGAGTGAAAAAAAATTTTGAGTGAAAAAATTTTAGTAAAAAAATGTTTTTTCCCCGAGAGGATACTATAGTTCAAATATCTAGTTTCTAGGACCATTAGTTCAAAATTCACCAAATTGCCCTATTTTCCCCCTTTTTGTCCCCCTTAAAACCGTAATTTTCAAAAAAGTACTTTTTTAAAAATGTTATTTCCGCGAGAGTATCCTATATTCAAAATTTCAAGATTGTAGGACCATTAGTTCAGAAGATACAAAATGTAACAACTTGCCCTATTTTCCCCCTCCCCCCCCACCTTAGAAACGGAATTTTCAAAATATTACTTTTTCCAAAATGTTATTTCCGCGAGAGGGTCCTAGACTTCAAATTTCAAGTTTCTGGGACCATTTGTTTAGAATATAAAAAATGTACCAATTTGCCCTATTTTCCCCTTTTTCCCCCCTTGGAGGCGGAATTTTCCAAAAATATTTTTTTCGAAATTTTATTTCCGCGAGAGGATCCTAGAGTTCAAATTTGAAGTTTCTAGGACTATTAGTTCAAAAGATACAAAATCCCCCAAAGGGCCCTATTTTCCCCCTTTTGCCCCCCTTAGAATCGGAATTTCCAAAAATCCCTTCTTAGTGGGTGGTTTTGTCGGGAGCCGAACCTACATTCCAAATTTCAAGTCTCTAGCTTCAGCGGTTTGGGCTGGGCGATGATTATTGCCAATCAGTCAGTCAGTCAGTCACCACACTCTTTTATATATATAGATTATATAGTTTCTATGAAAGAAATGGCTGAAAAATCCAAAAAACGATTTTTTCGCCATTTTTTTACCCATGTTTTGAACCCCTAAATCCCCGATATGGCCGATAAGCCGAAACACCCCAACCTTAGAATTGTATCTTTTATATATATTTTACGTTTCATGCAAATTGGTTCATAAGGGTTGAGATACTTCCCTTGTTAGACTTTTCCTATACGAAATATGTCTCAGAATCTGAGTTTTTTTCTATACTAAAAATACCTTAGAATCTGAGACTTTTGCTAAACGAAAAATGTCTCAGAAATTCAGACTTTTTCTATACGAAAAATGTCTTAAAATCTGAAACTTTTTCTTTACAAAAAATGTCTAAGAATATGTACTTTTTCTACACGATAAAGTCTTAAAATCTGGACTTTTTCTAAACGAAAAAAGGCTCAGAATCTGAGATTTTTGCTATACGAAAAATGTCTCAGAATCAGAATCTGAGACTTTTTAACTGTGTGCTCTAATGGTTAATGTGACATGCACACTTGCTGTTTTGAAGTGTTTAAGAGTGAGATGTTTAAAAAAGTCTTTGTTCTGTGACCATTACGTTTTTATTCTGTTACTGGTGTTTTGTTAAACAACTTGTTTAAGGTCGCAAGTGTGAATGCCATATAAAACGGTACTGCCTGCAGCAAACCAGCGTTCAAGGCGAAGAAACCTAAGTTCTCAGAAACGAGTTTTATGATTTCACAAAATTTATTGTTAGCATCACATTTGGCTGTTTTGATCTCTCATTATGCCATAAGTTAACAAGGCAATCGATATCATAATAACGTTTTGTAAATATCCTGCTATCTGCGCTAGTCGGACTTCCGCACAGAGAAGAGACAAGATCGTGGCAACCATAATTTAAGAGAGTCATATTATGATTGAAAATTTTATGATTGCTTATAGCAATCATAAAATTATAATCTTTCGAATATTTAGGATCATAACATGCTTGCTGCAAAAATGTTATGATTGACACAAACAAGTTATGATAAAATTTTCAATCATAATATGACGCTCTTAAATTATGGTTGCCACAATCATATCTCTTCTCTGCGTGCGCATTAACTGCTACCCAGCAAAAACATGGTAATGAGTTGTGAAAAGTAATCATTACCAAGTACATTATTTATAATGAGTACCCATTACCATTAACATTATTTTAAGCCCAAAAGTAACTACTTCACAGTAATATGTTATAAAAGCACCTCTAAGTAATAATATCTTCTTGTACTTGCAGTTTTTAACCTTTACAATTCAATTAACTTAAAAAGTACTTAAAAACTTAATAAAAACTACGCAATTTGTAAGTTTTAGTAAAAAAAAAGTTAAATTTTAAAAGTTTTAATTAACTAATTATTTTACTTCTTATTGGTAATGGGTTTTTACTCCTTATTTGTAATCCGAGGCAGTAACTACTTATTTATCTCCATACTCTTCACTAGTTATTTTTGTCTCACGCCCTTGTTAAAATAATTAGTGTTTCATTCAATAAGTAACTACTTATTAACATCTGTTTCGGATTACAAAACCCATTACTAGTAATGCCAATTTTTGCTGGGTAGTATTAATTATGTATTTTGCGCATATTAGAAAAAATGCCAAGAACTCCAAAAAACGAAAGCATTTCTTAAACGCTCTGCTAAAACTGCAACGAAACATACACATACGCATTAAAATTGTGGTACGATGACAAGTACTTCCAAATATATTTTATATGTAAAACACTTGTCATACACCATGCAGATACTCGCATTGCACTGCAACGAAATTTGTATGTTGAATTGACATTAAACTCGTCATAATGACAAAATATTTGTCCGTCTTTTGTGGAATGCCACTTCGGAAAGCACATTGTATTGTACTAAATCTAAAATGAGAGTGATTTGCAGTCATAGTGCAATGTGTTAAATTATTGTATTTTTCCATTTCAGATGGTTGGAATAATAATCCCAGCAAAAAAAAACTGACACCAAATAATGTTTTTTTGTTCTTTTTTTTATATTTTCCTGATTTATCATCAAGTTTTCCTGCATTTTTCGTATTTTTGTGAATTTTTATTGTTTTTTTCTGAATTTTTCTAATATTTTTAGATTTTTTTTTTTGATTAATAATTATTATAATAATTTTCTTATCTCTTTTTAAAAATTGTCCTAATTTTCTGTTAAAAATTTTTCAAAATTTTTTTATTTTCTTCATTTCTTTGACTTTATCAAAATGTTTTGTAGATTTTCTGATGGTATTTAATTTTCTTTTCAATTTTTAGAATTTTTCCTAACAATTTTCCTGATTTTTTTCTGCAGTTAAATAAAATAAAAAAAAAATATTTTTATTTATTTTCTGCCTCGAACTCGTATTTAGTTTTCCAACAAAAAATATCATTGATTTGTTAATAAAAAAATAGTCAGTTTGTTTTAATTGATTTAATAAACTGTTACAATTTTATTAATTAATCCCAATTAAGGTATTTGTTAAAAATATACATCGAATGCTATAAGTTTTCAGTATTGATTATTTTTTACATGTAGCCAATTAAAAAACAAGTAAGAAAGTTATAGTCGGTCAAGACCGACCATATGATACCCTATGTAGTGGTTGATATAAAATTAATTTTCCGTTAGATATTTAATATTTTTTAAAAAACGAAATTTATTGTTCGAAATCCAAGTTTTAAATAAAATAAAAAATCCAAAAATCAAATCAAGTTTGATTTACAATTTCAAAACAAATTGATTAAAATAATAAACAAGTACAGTTGTAGACCCTACAACTACTATGGTTGGATACCCTTTTCAGAAATGTTGTGTCCAAGAAAGTCAATGTTCGATACACCAAAGGTGCATTTTCCTGGCTTAATGTTTAAACCATAGTCTTCTAATCGTTCAAAAAATTTTTTTAAGTGTAATAAGTGTTGTTCCTCGTTTTCACTATAAATGAGAACATCATCTATGTATACGAAGACAAAATCGAGTCCGCTAACTACTTCGTTTATGAATCTTTGAAAGGTCTGAGCAGAATTCCGTAACCCAAATGGCATTCGTTGAAATTCAAACATGCCAAATGGTGTAGTAATAGCCGTTTTATGTATGTCCTCTTCTGCCATCGGAATCTGGTGATACGCACGAACCAAATCCAATTTTGAAAACATACGTTTGTTCCTCATATTCATATTTAAGTCCTGTATGTGTGGCAATGGATATCTGTCAGGTACCGTAACCAAATTTAGGCGTCTAAAATCCCCACAAGGACGCCAATCATTTGGATCTTTTTTGGCAACTAAATGTAATGGAGAAGAGACACTTGAATTGGAAGGTCTGCATATTCCAGATTTTACGAGAAAATCAAATTCAGTTTTTGCCACCCTGTATTTAACTGGATCTAAACGCCTTAGTTTTGAAAACGGTAAAGATCCCTCAGTTACAAGTTTATGAACGGTTGTATGTTTAACTGGTTTCGTATAATCCGGTTCCGATATCAATGATGGATACTGTTTTAACAACCGAGTGTACTGAATATCTACGGAAAATATTTTAGGAAATGGTGTCTTACAAAAGTACGAAAACGCGTTTACTGATAATTTTGTGAGCGGATCTATTAAACATTTGTGTTTAATATCAATCAAAATACCATATTTAGCGAGAAAATCTGCTCCAATTATAGGTTTAGAAATATCTGCTACTAAGAATATAAAAGGAAATTCACGTCGTAATCCTAAGTTTACGTTAAGTAATTTTTTTCCAAAAGTTGCAATATTTGAACCGTTTGCCGCTGTCAAAACAATATCTGAAACTTTACTACCGTTTTTAAATTTGGAGGATGGAAGAACTGAAATATCCGCACCGCTATCGATCAAAAAATTTAGTTTATTACCTTTGTCATAAACGAATAGGCGACGAGAGGAAAAATCTACGATTCCATTGTTTGTCGCCTCAACAATGGAAGACTTTAGTTTGTTGAACTCTTATTTGAATTTGTAAACGAACAAGGTTGTTCGCATTTTCTAGCTTGATCGCCGTATCTATAATGAAATCGACATAACCAGTTTCCACTTGATGAGCGTACGCGGGAACTACTTCTACTATATCTTCTATAACGAGGACGTGATTCATGATTATCTAATTGCCTTTTAAGAGAGCTCACTTCAAGGGATAATTTGTTAATGTTCTCAGATAAATGTTCAATAACTGATTCCATGTTAGTAGATGCAGTAGATTGTCTAATACTTGAAACTTCTGACTTATAAATAACTTCCCATAATTTATCAGATAATTTTATTAGTTCATTAAGATCAGTAATATTTGATGCGGTTAAGGCAACGTTTAGACTTTTTGGTAACTTTCGTAACCAAGGTTTTCTTAAAAGATCCTGACTAAAGCTAGAACCAGACAGAAGAGCTAATGATCTATAAAATTCCGAAGGCTTTCTATCGCCCATCTCACTGTCAGACAAAACTCTATCTAATCTGTTGCTTTCACTCAAAGAGTGACGTTCAATTAACACATTTTTTAAATTTAAATACCGATCGTTAACAGGTGGATTTTGAATTACATCCAAGACCTTTATTATAACTTCCTGGGGCAAAGCCGTTATAATATATTCATATTTCGTTTGATCTCTATTAATATTCTTGGTTGCAAATTGCATTTCTGCCTGTACAAACCAAGCGTCAGGACAATTAGACCAAAATTGAGGGAGCTTAACAGACGTGGCATAAATATCAAATTCTGTCCCTGTTAGCCTTGCCCGAGAATGGCTAGGGGTGGTATTAACAGTATTCGTATTAGGTATATGATTGTTTGTATTTCTTAAGGGGCTTGATGTCAAATTATGATCTAGTGTTAGAGTAGCGTTACGTGTAGGCGAGTGTTCGATCATTTTCGGGGAGAAAGCTTACAGTAAAATTTGTAAAACAAAAGAACAGTTAACAACAAAATAATCTCTACAATTGATAAAATATTTTGAAATAAAAGTTTGAGAATAATTATAAAATAATTCACAAGTTTTTCGCCAATATTAAAACGTTGAAAGTTTGAATATTTAAAATTATGTATAGCTTTTAAAAACCAAATAAAACTTCAAAGTTCTTTCAAAATATTTTCACCAACAAATTGAAAACTAAAATATTTTAAAATAACCAACACAAATATATTTTAACAAACAAAACAACAAGATGTATACTGACAGATTTGAAGTCTTAAGACAAAGATATTACTGCAATTCAATTATGGTTGTTTTAGGTCCAGGGTATCTGATTTTGATTCAATGATGATTGCTCTTGATTTCAATTGTATTCTTTTTTACGTAGATAAAATGTTTATATGTATTTTGGTATTTTCTCACAGGGAAAAATTAAACCATACGAATTTCCTCTTTTATTGGCTCTTGAAATTGTTAATTTTGCATAGATTGTTCTTTAGCATACGAAAAATCTTCTATTTATATTTGATGATCTCCTTTTAGCAGATTTTTTTTTTGGAATTCCTTGTTGAAATTAGTAGTTCTTTAATAACTGTTGATAAATCTTTTTTATTTAATGCTTTTAACAGATCTTTTTTTAGGCAAGATCTCCAAAGATGTAGTGGTTGATATAAAATTAATTTTCCGTTAGATATTTAATATTTTTTAAAAAACGAAATTTATTGTTCGAAATCCAAGTTTTTAATAAAATAAAAAATCCAAAAATCAAATCAAGTTTGATTTACAATTTCAATACAAATTGATTAAAATAATAAACAAGTACAGTTGTAGACCCTACACCCTACACCAGTGTTTGCCGGAAAATGGGTCCCAAGTCTAAACATGGACCGTTTGGACCTATCTTTTGTTAGATCTTTATTTAGTATAGAAAACACACACAGATCAAATTTTAGTGGAATTGGTTTATTTTTTAGCCAATAGACCGATTTAACTGAATATCGGTCGAAATTTTCATATGGGGGACTAAGTCCAAAAATGGTCCGAATGTATTCCGATGGGATTAGGATACCAAACTACTCGTTCAACACCTACAATGATTAAATCAAATATATTCTTTTTTATGAATTTTGAGTAAATTATGTGAATATCGGGAGGGTGGTTTGAATGGGGACTACCAGAAGGACTGACCCGGATCGTTCGAAATCTGTATTTAAAATTTTATTACCTGTTAAATTTCAGAACGATATCTATTATAATACGGATATTAGAGGCATTTAAGCGAAGTTCAAAGGGGCGTTTGTATGGGGGCTGGGCCATTATTTAGACCTAGCCCCAATATAAAGGTCCTCTTTAGTTTTGGCTCAAATGACTCTAATAACCGTATTATAATAGGTATCCGAATTTTTAAGAAATCGCACCAATTCTTCTTGTAGCCCCCATACAAACCAGCTTCCCGATTTTCACATAAATCTCTCAAATTTCGTGAAAATAGAAAATATTTAATTAAAATTCTGTTTGTGTATGCTAAATACGTACTTTAATAACCTTATCAAATCTGATTTCAACGGACCATTTTTGGACTTAAGCCCCATGTGAAAGTTTCGCCCGATATTCAGTTAAAGCGACCTAAAAAGAAAGCCTATTTCAATCAAATTTGATTTGTGAGTGTTTTTTACACTTATTAAAGAGTTGATAAAATATAGATCTAATCGGTCCATGTTTGAACTTGGGGCCCATTTTCCGCGAAACTCTGGTGTAGGGTATTATATGGTCGGTCTTCACCGACTATAATTTTCTTACTTGTTTTAATAAGAAAAATTTTAAAAATTTATTTTAGTAAGATAATTTTTGCTTGGTTAATGTGTATGCGTCTAACATTTAACTTTACATTTTACTAAATTTGTACAACGAGTGTCTGTCTGTCTGTCAAATTTGCATTTCAGTTTTAGACACGTATTCAAATTAGGAATTTTTTATCCATATGCGTTTTTTTATTTTTATCTTATGATTTGCAAAATACGTTGCAGGAGTTAAATGTTTCGTTTATATTTGTAGAGTTGGCTCAGTTTGGCTGACTGGCTGTTTCGTTTGCCATTTTTGATGAGCCAAATTGCCGGAATGTGTTGGAATTTTTATGGCTTTATTTGTTTGGTTTAACAAGTTTTAAGTTTTTTTTTTTCAATTTTATCAGAAATATCAACAGTTTTACCTACCGCATATTTGATTACTAATATTATTTATCTGAATAAATGATCAAATTTAATAGAAAATAAAAGTAATAAAAATAGTTCTAGATAATTTTTATACCCTCCACTCTAGTGATAGAGGGTATATGAGGCATTCCACACCAAATGTCCCGCTACAGAAAAACATGTGTCCCGTAAATTTCTGAATAGGTTGTTTGGATAGCCCTATATGGAACTAAGAAAATTGCGTTTTTGGTTTTTCTAATTTTCAAAAACTGGGCTTAGAAGGCGTGGTCAAATATTGGAAAAATGGCCAAATTTGTGGCGAGTTGCCTTGATTAAATATTTATCACATTAAAACGGAATGCACCACAATCTTAAAAATTTACATTCTTATATTGTTTTGTATGGGCTATCGAATAAAATAATTTTCTTTGGAAAATTTTAAGAACCTGCTCTGAAATTTTCCATTTTTTAAAGAAGTCAATTTATCAAAAAGCCGGCCACTTTTTTTTCTTTTTTTCAAATTTTTTAGTTGCATGAATAATACTCATTCGCAACGTTAATACAAGAAAATATAAGCAAATTACAAAATTGTTATGAAATTTAAAATTCAAATGCGATTTTATCGAAAAAAAACGAAAAATGTTTTTCTGATATTTTTTGTGTGGATCTAAACATCTAAACTTTCAAAAAAAAAATTTGAAAAAAAAGTGGCCGGATTTTTGATAAATTGACTTTTTTAAAAAATGGAAAATTTCAGAACGGGTTCTAAAATTTTCAAAAAAAAACCATTTTAATCGATAGCCCATACAAAACTATATAAGAATGTAAATTTTTAAGATTGTGGTGCATTCCGTTTTAATGTGATAAGCCCAGTTTTTGAAAAATTGAAAAACCAAAAACGCAATTTTCTAAGTTACATATAGGGCTATCCATACAAGCTATTCGGAAGTTTACGGTACACGTGTTTTTTTTCGCTGGACATTTGGTGTGGAATGCCTCATATATAAGTTTGTCATTCCGTTTGTAATACCACGAAATATAGGTCTAGGACCCCATAAATTATATATATTCATGAATCTCGATCGGTTTTAGCCCTCAAGTCGTTCATTGGATCTATACAGCAGTGGTGCGTCCAATTTTGCTGTATGGAATCATTGTCTGGTGGCCTGCTTTGGAAACAAAAGCGAACTTTGTCTTTATCACGAAGGTACAGAGAATGGCGTCAATGTGCATCACTGGTGCTCTTCGTACTACACCTACGGCTGCATTAGAAATCCTCCTTCACCTGATACCCTTGGACATATTGGGTAGGCAGTATGCGGCTGCGTCGGCAATTCGACTTAATAGCACGCTGCAATGGAGGAGCAGTGATTGTGGCCATAGCGCGATCTTGAAAAAGATAACAATACCACAAAATGTGGACTGTGCTCCCTCTTTGAGCCTCTTTGAGCGCCACTTTACCACTATGATACCATCCAGGGAGTCTTGGATGGGGGATACTCCGGGTAGTGGAGCTACCATTAATTTTTACACAGATGGATCGAGGCTGCACGAACAAGTGGGCTTTGGAGTCTATTCGGAAGAGCTTGGGTTGAGCCTGGCTCGTAGATTGCCAGATCATTGCAGTGTTTACCAGGCAGAGATGCTGGCAATAAAAGAAGTGGCTGACTGGTTGAGCTGCAATGTCTTGTCTACAACCGCAGTCAACATCTATACTGACAGTCAAGCCGCGGTCAAGTCCCTGGATTCAATGTTTCTGAAAACAAGATCTGCCCTTAACTGCCGCACGTCTTTAAATGAGATGGCCAAGCAGTTTAACATACGACTCATATGGGTCCCAGGGCACAGAGACATTCCAGGGAATTGCAAAGCCGATGAGCTTGCAAGACTAGGAACTACCTTACAGGTTCCAACAGAATTGGAATGTGTTGGTATGCCTCTAGAAACTTGCAAGCAAAACCTACGGCTTTGTTCTGCGACGGAGACTAATCAAAGATGGGCAAATGGATGGACGTGTGAGACAACACGACTGATTTGGCCTTCTCTTAATCAGGGGCGCACAAGTGAGCTGATATCGCTTCCAAGAGGAGAGATTTCGACGGTGGTTTCTATAATTACCGGACACTGTCTTATAGGGAAGCACGCAGAGCGGTTAAATGTGCCGTCGAATGATTTTTGCCGAAGTTGCATGGATGAAGAGGAGTTGGAAACTATCGAACACTTTATTTGCCATTGCCCGGCACTTTCTGGTCAGAGACTTGCTTCACTGGGATCTAGGGAGCTGTACGATCTTTCTGATTTGTTGGATGTCAAAATTCAACATCTAAGGAGTTTTATAAGAAGCTCAAAATGGTTTAACGACAGGGACTAGTAGGGAAACCTATTACGGTCCCGTGGTATCACAATGGACCTCAGAGTCTACGTGTGTTGACGTAAAACGTCAGCAGCCACTTACAACCTAACCTAAAGTCGATCTAACGATGTCCGTCCGTCAGTCTGTCTGTCTGCAGATAACACACTCAAAAAATTATGTAATTAAGGCTGAGTTTTTGAGTTGTAAGATTTATTGGTTTTAGGTTTAAACTGAGTTAAAACCACAAATTCTGTTTTTGAGATGTGGTTTATTTTAAGTTTAACTCACCAATGATAAAGAGTTAAACTAAGGTACAAAAATGTCAAAAAAACACCTCTGATTTTCAAATATACTGGTTAGTATTGCCATGTTGTGTTATTTTATTCGAAAAAGTGTGCGATGATGGCAACTATTCTAATTGGAAATGTGGCATTTGGTATGGCAATACCGCGTTAATCGACAGTTGCTAAACTTGAACTGAAAAACAGAATGCTTGGTTAAACTTGGTTTTATTTTTATAAAGTTTAAAAAAACTCCCGGTTAAACTAAGTTAAAGCGATATGTCAAGAACGCAGCCTAACTGTTTATAGTTTAAAGTTTAACATTTTGTCGTTTAAAAATAAAGACTCTCATTAGCATTCAATTTTTAAAGTCATTTATTTTTGTTCTGTAAGTAAAAATAAGTGATTCTTCTTCTCTATTTTTTAATGATTTTTTACGTTTTTTTTTTTGGCATTTTTTAAAGAGAAATCATAAGTTTTTACCTACTTGTGTTGGTTATTTTTTTGTAGACATAAAATTCAAAAAATTATTTATAGAAATATAAAAACATGTTTGTATAAAGTGACTGTGGCACAATGGGTATCGATATGCGGGATCGATTTCCCAAAAATTTTATTAAAAATTTTTAAAATAAAATTGAATAGAAAAATTGTAAAAATAACCTACGAAATCATTAATTTTTAATGTATTCGGAGGTAATTTATTTTTTTTTAATTTGTTGGTAAAAATAACATAACAACCATTAATTTTTTGGTTGGTTATTTTTTTTTCGATTTTGTTGTTAAGAAAAATGAAAGTGACGTTATTTGTTAATGTTCAATGTTATTTATTTTAGAAAATTTTATTAACAGTAAAAACTAAATGTTGATGTTTGTTAAAACAAATAAATAATTACAGGGATGGTTTCAAATGTCTTATCACTTGTTTTAAATATGTTAAACAAATCTACTAACAAATTTAAGATTTGTTGCAACCTTTTAATACAAGGATTTAAAAGGGATTGTTGTAAAATAAAATTATTCGGGGTTTAAAGAAATAATTTTACATATGTGTGTGTGTTGGTTAGTAAGACGTTAATAGAATTTCACTGTACTTACTGTTGTTAATTTTCCGAACAAAATAAAGAGCTGGAGGTTTCCACAAAACGTATAAAAAATATTTTTTATTTATCAAATAAAAACAAAAGGGGTTTTGAGTGATGCAGCTGCTGGTTGCTGTTGCTGCGTTGCAGGCTGATACTCGTAAAGTAATGACGCCTAGAGAGTTTGACAATAGGACATTTTATGCCAGCTGTCAGTCTCTCTTGGCAGCCAATAATACCAATAGCCAGTGGCTCCCTAACTAATAAAAGAACTCATCGTGGAGGTCCTTATCGGGAAGCTCGATAAGTTCGAGGTCGTCGTCCTGCTCCATTGGGACCTCGACATATGTTTCTCAAAATATTTTCAACTAACTTTTAAAAGACTTTACTGAGGCTGCTGAAGTCTGGCATATATGTTTGTCATTTACCTAGGCAGGTTGGTATTGCAATCCAGCGAAATCGGTACAGTGGTTTAAAAGTTATCATCGGTGATGATTTCTCTCGATTTATAAAGAGTTTTCTCAGAAACCGCACCATACGTGTTGTTTCCAACGAGTTTCAGCTTAATACAGGGGTACCACAAGGTTCCGTTCTTTCTCCAACCCTATTCCTAAATGACCTTCTTTGTCAAACCTTCAATACTATATCGTCACCCAAAATGCGAAAAGCCCTAACTAACAAAAAATTTAAAATCAGTTTTTTGATAGGTTCTGGATTTTTTTATCAACATTTACGTCTCCACAAAAAAGGGTAAGGCTGCATAATAAAAATTAGCGATTTTATAGCCAAAATTAAAAAAAAAACATGTGCAATCGCCAATGGATGTAGCTAAACAAAAAACGTTTTTAATATTTTTGGATTTATGTTGATTCATATTTATTGGCCAAATTCATTAAAAAACAACAAAGTTATTAATAAATTTAAAATGTCATTCAATACTGTTTTTAGCTCCTCCTGTAAAATTTGTAAAATGTTAGTTAGGGCCTTTGACGATGACAGCAATATTTGTCATTCATTTTCTTTTGATCATAGGCCTTGCCTTGTGGAGGTTCAGGTCATGAGACAAAATATGAATGACACACTTAATCATGACCAGGGAAACCAAAAATATGCTCTAAAAAACACGTTTTATGCGCTTAAAAAATGTCCTTAAAAACGGAAAATATGCTCTAAAAACAATAAAAATATGCTCTTAAAAAAAATCATGTCCCCATTTTTGCTGTGTTTTTTACAATTTGTTAGAGAATAGACCCTCCAAATACCGTTATGTGCGGTAGTTAGAGGGTTAAATATGTTCTACAAAAATATTTGCCTTAATATTTTTTACCAAGTTGCTGAATCTAAAGAAAACATAGTTTCATATACCGATATGAAGCAAGAACAGGCCAAAGGGGAATCAATCGTCACAATTCCGTAATTGTTGAAAAAAAATATCCTTGTTGGATAAAAAATTTAAAAATAAATGTTGTCATAAAAAAAATTGGAAAAGAATGCTCTAAAAATTGACAAAAAATATGCTCTAAAAATGTAAAAAAAATGATCTAAAAAGTGGAAAAATGCTCTAAATATTGAAAATATGCTCTAAAAATATGCTCTTATGCTAAAATATGTTTTTAAACTTAAAATATGCAAAAATATGCTCTTAAGGCTAAAATATGCCAAAATGTGCTCTAACAAATCGATGCCAGATTTCTTAAAAACTTCTGAAACGGATAAATACTAGAGTTGTCAACCGATTAAGAATAATTCGATCAAACAAAACCAAACTCTTGTTCGATTGATTTAAAAATGACGATTTTCGAATAACGAATAAATCGATTAATTTATGTCGATTAATCGAACAATTATTTTTTTTATACCCTTCAGGTCTAGGACCCCATATTATTGATCAGTGATCGATTCTAAGACTTCTGGTCCGTCTATGGAGGCATGATACAGTCCAAAATAAAAGAGCTATACTCCTGAAGTTTGGCACGATTTTGTCTTATGGTCATAAGCTGGTTAAGTTCGGTGGCAAAATCGGACGAGCAAAAAAATGTTCCCCCTTAAAGAACTAAATACCAATTTTTTTACAAGTAAAATATTTTTATGCCATATGAAGTTCATTTACCTGCATTTCAACCGAGATGATTACACTCAAAGAATTATGTCGGTAAATTCCAGTGAATATTCACTTAAAACAAATGAAATTTTATTTAAAAGCCATTCCACTGTTTTTTCATTTAAAATAAAACACATTAAATGACTAACCAAAACATTAAAAAACTAGTGAATATTCAGTTATATTGTATTGAAAAACAGTAAAACTATAGAAGAATTTTTTTACTGCCAAAATTAAATGTAACAGAAAATTCGTTTTTAATACAGTAAATTATTTTTTTTAAACTACAGAAACAGTAAAAAAATTAAATCCTTTATAAAATAAGTGATTTTTCTTTTAAAATGACTTTACTGATTACTTTTTAAAATAACCTACAAACAGTTAATGACATAATTTTCTTAGTGTAGGAAATGTTATTTTTTTGGCCCGCCCCTTTTAAGGGCGTGGTTATAGAAAATAATACAAACTATTGGTAAGTGTTTTTTTAGACGTAAATAACGTAAAAATGAATTTGTAAACATTTATGAAAAGGGAAAATGTGTCCTTCAACGTCCCCCAACGACTTGACTCACACACTCAAAGAATTATGTAGGTAAATTCCAGTGAATATTCACTTAAAACAAATGAAATTTTATTTAAAAACCATTCCACTGTTTTTTCATTTAAAATAAAAACACATTACAGTCAATTTTAAATGTTAATTTAATGACTCACCAAAACATTAAAAAACTAGTGAATATTCAGTTATTTTGTATTGAAAAACAGTAAAACTATAGAAGAATTTTTTTACTGCCGAAATTAAATGTAACAGAAAATTCGTTTTTAATACAGTAAATTATTTTTTTTAAACTACAGAAACAGCAAAAAAAAATTAAATCCTTTATAAAATAAGTGATTTTTCTTTTAAAATGACTTTACTGATTACATTTTAAAATAACCTACAAACATTTAATGACATAATTTTCTTAGTGCACCAACTTAAAACTTAAAAGTTTTAAAATTTTAAGTTTTTTTATGCATTTTTTACATAAAAAAGTAAATTCAGTTATTTTTTTGTTAATAAAAATATTTTTTAATACCACTTTTTTATTCGTTACTCTCATCGATTAATCAAAAAATTTTTTAGATTTATTCGTTTGATCGAACGAACAAAAACAATTATTTGAATTATTCGAACAAAGTTGAAAGGCATATAATTGACAACTCTAATAAATACCTTACCCATTTATCAATAAAATGCACAGGAAAAAAAAATGGTACAGCATATTTTTGGTTTCCCTGATCATGACCTTTCTACAATCTCCGAGTGGGGTCTGGTGAATAGCGGCGATTTTAATGCTCGCAAGACCCAATGTTGTATGTTGACCCACAGACGATCTGTGGAATCAACCATAGAGTAAAGAATATATCAGAGATTTTGATAGGCCCCAAAACAATATGTCACTTTATATAAATTGGTTCTCTTAATGTTTAAGAGAGTTTTTACATGCAATAGCATAGGCAAATCTAAGAGAACCAACTTTTTGAGAGAGGAAATTAAATGGTAGCCAACCAACCTGATACCCACTGGAATCAACGTCATCTGTATCTATGGATGGTATAAATATTGAGGAATCAGACACTCTTGATGTTCTGGGCATGAATATACAATGTGTTTTGGGCTTCAAAGTCTGTTTTGAAATTTTTGGGCCGAGTGCAGTAGGGTATCCAACTCTATTGATTCATTGGAGCATCGTCGGAACGTGGGTTGTGCGTCATTGTTCTACCGATATTACCATGGTAAGTGCTCTGCTGAGGTAAGTGAACTTATCCCCGAGACCCGGGTGTACGTTCGCAATACTCGTCAATCCAGTAGATCACATCCGTTTGTTGTCGATAGTCCAATGAATCGCACAACGCATTACAGAGAAAATTCGTTTCTTAGTCGTATGTGGAATTCACTCCCCGCAGAAGTCTTCCCAGTCAGCTACGATTTGGAAAAGTTTAAACTAAATGTCCACAAACACTACTCCCTCTTTCCTCCTCCTCATAACCAATTTTCCTAATACCAACACAATGCACTGCATTAGTAGGGGGCATCCCCTGAGTGTTGGCTCAAAGTATATATTTTTCGTTACCTGGTCTGGTTGAAATTGAATTTTAGCCAAATCGGTCTAATGCACCATTATGGTGTACCACTATAGAGTGGTTCAAAAGTTCTTAAGAAAACCGTGAATTTCAGATTGGTTTCACCTTAAACTCACCTGTTAAAAAAACCATTAAACAAGCTTTAAAAACATTGGTAAGTCTAAAAATATTGTACAAAGTTTTTTTTGTGGTTTAAAAATGTTCTTACACTAAAAAAAAATTTACACTCGAAACAAATTTCATACTGAAAAAAAATGTAGTAATTTTTTTTTCTCAAAAATTACTAAAAATGTTTTTCTCGAAATAAAATATTTTTAATCAAATTTGTTAATTTTTTTCTTTGAGAAAATTTATTACCACTTTAAAAGCGCATCATGGATTCGGCCAAGTCGAGTTTACCTTTTCTACTTGTTTTTATTTATTACCATTATTTATCCGAGTTTCTTGCTGTTAAAAATGTTAGGTTTAACTAAACATAATAAACGGTTTTAGTTTTAAACAATGTTTAATCACGACAGTGCGAACAGGGGTTTATACAACAACTTCTATTGGCCTAAAACACCATAAAGTACATATAATCATTATCCTCGATCGATTTTAAATCTATCTAGCGATGTCCGTCCGTCTGTTAAAAACTAGCTAACTTTTGAAAGGCTATGCTGAGGCTGTGAAGATTGGCATATGAGCAAATCCATGGGAAATTTAACTGGCGGATCACCGATTTTATAACTTTTTGGTTATTTGGTGAAGCTTCATAAATGATTAAAAACCATTTTTTTTATCAATTCTTAGGCAGTTTTTTTGCCATTAATTTACTCTTAAACCGTAAGTCCGACAAAAAAACTTATAAACACAGTATTTTACATAAAAAGATTAAAAATTATATTTTTTTTTTTTAAATTTGAACTTTAAAATAAATGCACTAATTAATTGCATGCCCTTGCAATCCTTAAAAAGTGTATCCTTGAAGTGTTACAAAAAAACACCAACAATATTTCATCAAGTTTTGCAAGTCTCATAAAAATGTGGTCAAAATCTGCTGCAAAAAAAAAACATTTTTATTAGAATTTTAATACATTTTGTTGGATATTCGTCCTGTTTCCATTCAAGCAATTGTTGGCAAGTTCACTTTCAAATACCTTATTAAAATTTTGTAAATGTAAATGAGTTTCTTAAAGCTAATGCAAAAAATTTCACAAAAATATTTGTTTTTATCTGTTTCCTGCGTTTTTATTGTTCCCCGTAAAATTTAACAAATGGTCTATTCGTTCTTATTCGCATGATCTGTTCATTTGTGGGTTTTGAGGGCTTGAAAAGTCCTATATCTCCAGAAGGTGATTTGATACAAAATCTTATTTCAATACTTTTAAATAGGCAACTTTAAAATTTACCTAGAAAACCATTTGTAAATTTTCAAAAATTAGTTTAATGTTATTTCTGTTTTCTTCTGTGAACATTTGAAAGATGAATAAAAACACATACAGTTGAAGTTGTTATTGTTTTTTTTTTGTTAAGTTTTTCAACTTACAATAAACTATAATGGCCACACATTTATCTCCTCGTATGTGTTATAAACAACACAACTAAATTTGTAATATTCTCATTTCAATTCAACATTTGTTATCACACATCTGGGAATTTCAATTCCTATTTTTTGTATTGTTTTTTTTTTTTTAATTTTTTTTGCTATGGTTTGATATAAAATGAAAACAAAAACTTTTGTTTTCCATTACCATACAACTTCTATATGTATAAAACAATCGAGAAAAGCGTGAGCAAAAACGAGCAGCAATAAGAAGAACAACAACAACCAATTATTTTTCGATTAGTTTCGCTATCATTCCTGCCAGTTACTAACATATGAACAAATGTCCGTCCATCCGTCCGTAGCTATTCTCCATTCCAGCCACATTTGGCACATCCTTATAGTGAGTGTATATTTTGTATAGTACGAGTGAGTATTTGAAATGAAACACATCCATCTTTTTACAATTCGCTTACACTGACAAACACAACTACCACTTGGACGGACTACCACCATTATCAGTCCAAAATTACAAACTACCAACCACCATCACCACCCCAAATACAAAAAAGAACAAACAAAGTAATAAGGAACCCAACAATAACAACAACAAAAAAAGGAAAGTTTAACGAAAATATGTTACGGGCTTTAGAATAGGACTCCTACGCCAAAACCCACACACACAATAAAAACACATAAATATGTATCAGGCAGCATCAGAAAAAAATAAATAAATAAAACATTCAGAATGAGAAGAAAAAAAAAAGAAATAAATCTTACTAAAAAACCATAAAGCATTTTCACCATTCGCAATTTAATATACGAGTGTAAATATAGTATATTTTTAAGGGTACACACACACATATACACAATAAAGTGTGTAAGGATGTGTATCACGTATACCACACACACACACGCACGCGTTCGTACTCCAGGACACATTAGAATGTTATAAGAAATTAAAGTTGTTGTACCCTTCTTATACATACATACTTGGACAGTGGCGGGTACAGCTTTTGGGTCTGGGGGGGGAATTTTTTTTTTACTTCGATAAAAAAATCATAAATTCTCCTTTGTTGACGAGCAAAAAGAAGGGATACGTTTTTTTTACAAAAAAAAGTGATGGGAAAGCTATAAAAACATCAAATTAATAAGTTTTTGCCGATAAGGTTTGTTTTTCATGATCATATTTCGTTTAGATCAATTTTTTTTAATTTGTTTTAAAAGAAAATTTTATATTTTTTTATATTTATTTTACATAAGAAAAGAATTTTTTAATAGAAGAAATTCTCCCTACACATCAGATGTTGAGACATTTTTCGTGAAAAAATTATTTTTTATAGGGAAAATGTCTCGGAATATAAGACTAAATGTCTCAGAATCTGAGACTATTTTCGTATAGAAAAATTTTCGGATTTTTAAAAGAAATTTAAAAGAAAATTGTATATTTTTCGTATACATAAGAAGAGTCTAAATCTGAGAATTTAATAGAAGAAATTCTTCCTACATAGAAAATATCAGATTTTGAGACATTTTTCGTGAAATTTTTTTTTTATAGGGAACATGTCTCAGAATATAAGACTTCTTCTTAACGAAAAATGTCTCAGAATCTGAAACTTTTTTTCGTATAAAAAATTTTCAGATTCTAAGAATTTTTTTTCCACAGAAAAAGTCTCAGATTCTGAGACATTTTACTATAGAAAAAGCCTCATATTATAAAGCATTACTGAGACATTTTTCCAATAGAGAGGTCTCTGATTATTAGATTTGTTTCGTACTGAAAAACTGTTAGATTCTGAGACCTTTTTTCTATAGGAAAAGTCTTAGATTCTTTGACCTTTTTCCAATAGAAAAAGTCTCAGATTCTAAGACCTTTTTCCTAAAGAAAAAGTTTTAAATTCCTTATTCCTAAAGAATAAGGCTCAGATTCTCACACATTTTTCCTAAAGAAAAAGTCTCAGATTCTGAGAGCTTTCTGGCACTTTTTCTCTAAAGAAGAAGTGACAGATTCTGAGACCTTTTTCTGATTCTGAAATCTTTTCCGATTCTAAGACACTTTTCCTATAGAAAAAGTCCTAGATTCGGAAATGTTTTTCCTATACAAAACGTCTCAGTTTTTAAGACCTTTTGCCTATAGAAAGGTCATAGATTCTGAGACCTGTTTTCTACAGACTAAGATTCTGAGACATTTTTCTGAGATTTTGAGACCTTATTCCTATAAAAAAAAGTCTTAGATTCTAAGACCTTTTTCCCGTTGAAAAAGCCTCTGATTCTTCTACCAATTCTTCTTCTACCAATTCAGTTAGTTTCAACTTCTGAGACTATTTTTCAACAGTAAAAAGTCTCAGACTTTGAGACATTTTTCTTCTTAAAAAAGACTCAGATTCTGAGACATTTTTCCTTAAAATTCATAATAAGATTGACAGATATTTTTCACAGAAAATTTTCAGATTGATTCACTTTTCCCTTAAAAATTTTCACTTTTAAAATTTACAGATTTTTTTCTATGAAAAATTTTTGGACTTCGAAATTTTTTTTAGAAAATTTCCTTCTTTCTTTTTTTCTTCTTTTTCTTTCCTTTTCTTTCTTTTTTCTTTTTTCTTTCTTTTTTCTTTTTTTTTCTTTTTTTTTCCTTTTTTTTCTTTTCGAAATTTGGTCTGGGGGGGGAAATTTCCCCTTTTTCCCCCCCTTGTACCCGCGCATGTACTTGGAGGAACAACAACAAAAAAAAAAAAATAAAATAATAATAATATAAGGAGGCTGAATAATTTTTTCGACTTACTGCAGAGATACTGGTGATACACATCAGAACTTTAAAGGAATTATTTTATAACTTGTAAATCGAATTTCATAAATTGTACAAAATATTCAGTGAAATAAAGTTTGAACTAAATATTATATTCATACACTCAAAATAATAATAATTACACTCAAAATAATAATAATTACACTCAAAATAATAACTCTGTTAAATTACAGAAATACTGTTCTAATTTAACAGAGTACACCAAACTTTTTGAGCTAGAATTGGACAAAAAAAACTGTTAATTTACAGAGTTTCTAGTAAAATATTGGTTAAATCCAGCACCATTTAACAAAGAAAACTCTGTAAATTTACATATATTTGTAAAAAGCATTTGATGCAACCAAAATTTTACAAAAAAAAAACTCTATAAATTTACGGAGTATAGTTTAGCATGTTATTTTGCAAAATTTTTATAAGATTTCTGAAAAGATTTTTTTGTATACTTTTTTTTTGGCACTTTTTCATTTTTTTCTCAAAAAAAAACAAATACAGATAAAATTTTTACAGAAAAAACAAATTTTTAATTATGAAATTAAGATAACACAGTAATAAGTAAAAATACAGATTACAATTAGTTTTTTGGATACAAAAAATACAAAGTATTATGCTTAAATCTGTATTTACATCCTTGTAAAATTAGCAAAAAAAGAATGGTAAAATTAGCAAAAAAAAATTGGAATAGTTAAAAAACATTTATAATTTGATAAAAAAAAAACAGTATAATTTACTTAATTTTTTCTCTGATTTGTAGTTGATTACAAATATAATGAATATACTAAAAATGTTGTAGCCTATTTTTGAGCATCACGTTCTTTAAAGGAAGTAATAGCAGCATCAACCTAGAGTTTGCAAAACGATTAAAATCGTAATCGCGATTAATCGCACCAATTAATCGTAATCGACAAAAAAAATCGTGATATTACGATTAATCATTTTCTATGAAATACGATTTTAAAATATATTATATTGGCCTACGATTCATTTATTTTATTTTCATTTGCTCTTCCTTTTTTCTTGTAAAAGTAATTTAAAGTAAAATTTAAATTTTCATATGAGTAACCCCACAATTTTGTTTTAAAAATAATCCAAAAGGATTTGGCTGGATTTGGTCAAAAAATTTGGGCATGAAGTTTTATCAAAAAACGTAATTTTTTCTCTGGTTGCTGACTGAAGATCCTCTTTCTAAATTTCTTATAAATATTTTGAGTAGGTTTATTCAGCTCGAGGTCATTATTTCCTTTACTAATTAATGATATTCTTATAGAATAATTTTCAAGAAAATTATTTTTCTGTTTTAAATTTATTTATGTTGGTATTTTTTTTAAGACTTAATCGACACGTGTTCCGGGATTTGTCAGATCCCATTGTCAAGATTATTTAGCAAAAATAAAAACCCTATAATACAAGTAGCAAAGGGTTTTTAATGACAATCGTTAATGATCAAACTAAAATATTAATACATATTCGACTCTACTCTTTCTTGAAAATTATTCTATGAGAATAACATGGTTTTCATTAGTAAAGGAAATAATGACCTCGAGCTAGAATAAACCTTCTTAAAATATAATATTTTAAAGGCCGAATAAAACAATTTTTATTTTTTAATAAAAATCAGAATCTCCTTGTAAATTTTCACACAATCAGCTCTTCAGTGGCTATTGGCAGGTATTCTGACTCGAAATTCGAAAGATTATAATTTTCGGGACGCCCACATATATACACATAAAAGTAATTTTTGTGGAATGTTTTTTTTACCAAAGAATTCTTCATTACAAATTTCAAGAGTCTAGAATAGTTATTTCATAAATTATGAAAAGGAAAAAAAACACTTTTTTAACAATTTTACAACCCTTAGAAATTAAATTTACAACAAGTACTTTTTTCCGACGGTTGTTTACCAAAAGATGTATTCCAAATTTTACCCTTTTTGTCCCCTTAATGATTTATCAAAAATCCGGTCACATATTTTTTTTTTTTTTTTAGTGCAGATATTTGTCTAACCACATAAAAAATTCAGGAGGGCATTTTCGAGAAAATCGCATTTGAATATTGGATTTCAGAAAAATTCTATTATTCTCTTGTATTTTATTGTGTCGACACCGCGTATGAGTAACGACTTTTTGCGAAACCAATAAATATTCGTTACTCATACGCGGTGTTAACACAATAAAATACAAGAGAATTACAGAATTTTTATGAAATCTAATATTCAAATGCTGGGTAATTCCAAAAATTTTCGCCCCACTGTTCGGAAACATGCCTTTGGACGCCACTGAGAATTTGGGTCATAGATATCCACGTTTATATGAGATATGTTGCATTTTTGGATTTTCAAAATTTGCTGTAGTTTTCAAATTATCGCGGGTCAAAGTTCGGCTTTTTTAGCAAAAGTCAGAAAAATACATGACGATTAACGTGCTCTAACTTTTTAACTAGTAATCCGATTATCACAAGTAATGGCTCATATGAAAGTTTAATTCTTCTTCTTTTAGGAAATATTTTCAAAAGCATACGGTTTTTTTTCAGAAGTGTTGCAAAAATTCAAAAACATTTTTTGTTTGCGAATATTTAAAAAAACACATCTTCAATTTTTTTTAAAAAAAGTTTGGTGATAAACAATACTGTTTTGTACAACATATCCAAAATTCAAAGTGGGATCCCAATGGGATCAAAAAATATTCTGGTTTTAGTACGAAGTTCTTAAATTTTACCTTAGAAAATTAAAATTTTATGTTTCTTCAATATAAAAATTTAAATTTTCAAAGAAAATTATACTATTAAAATTTTGAAAAACATTCAAAACATTAGAAATTTAAATTTTCTAAGGGAAAAATATGAGAACCTCGTACTTAAAACAGAATATTTTTTGATCCCATGGAGATCCCACTCTGAATTTTGAATATGTTATACAAAACATTGTTATTTTTCACCAGAATTTTTTTAAAAAAAATCGAAGATGTGTTTTTTTAAATATTCGAAAAGAAAAAATGTTTTTGCATTTTTGCATCATTTTTGTAAAAAAAAACTGTATTATTTTAAAAATATTTTCTAAAAGAAGAACCCCAGCTTTCACATGAGCCTAAATTTGTGAAAATCGGGTCATTGGTTAAGAAGTTACAGCTCATTAAACGTGATGTATTTTTCTTACTTTTGCTTAAAAAGTCAATCTTTGACCCGCCATAATTCGTTAAATACACCAAATGTAAAAAAACGATATATGGTACATATATCATATATATGAGGGCTATCTATGTGTCAAGGTTCAAATTAATCTGAGACACCATTTCCAAAAATGACTAAAATTTTAGCTAAATTTTATGGAATGGCCCTGCTATTTTCTCGAAAAATATGAAAAATGCCCTGAATTTTTTTGTGTAAATAAACAAACATCTAAACTTAAAAAAATATGGATGGATTTTTGATAAATTGACTTTTTTTAAAAATTAAAACATTTAGAACGGTTTCTGAAAATTTTCCAAAATAAAAATTTTTAAAGATAGCCCATAAAAAATATACATGAATGTAAATTTTTGAGATTGTGGTGCATTTTGTAAATTTTATAATCTTGACACAATTTTGACTATTTTTCCAATATTTTATTAACCACGCCTCATTGGCCCAGTTAAAAAAAAAAAAAAAAACCAAAAACGCAATTTTCTTAGTTTCATATAGGGCTATCTATAACACCTTTTCAGACATTCATGGGACATATGATTTTTTCGCAGGTCATTTGGTGTGGAAAGACAATTTTATTGCATAAAATATTTATTTTTGTATTTTCGTACATTCTGAAATGTTAATTTTAAAAGATTTTTTTTTTTAATAAACTATTGCAATTATATTTATTTAAAAAACTCGATTAATCGATAATCGCGACTAACGGCTACTTTTTTAATCGTAATCGCGATTATGAAATATCTCGATTATTTGCAAACTCTACATCAACCATTACTTCGGTTGTTGGGTGGTTTCTTCGGCTTGATGGTGGCAGCATCTTCTTTTGCCTTCGTCTTAGCAGCTGGAGTAGCAGTAATAGAACTTGCAACAACAGCAAAATCGAAAGGATTTTTTGTATTTTAAGGAAGGTCTTTTAGAGGGCACCCACCGTTTGTCCTAAAACTTGAATATTGGAATGAGGGCAGAAAAATAAGAGTTACCTGCCTTTTTTAGCTGCCCAATCTCAAATTTAAAAAAGAGTTGCCACCTCATGAAAAATATGGGCTTTCGGGAAAATTCGAATAAAAGCCAAACTAACAGGAATTTCCCCAAACGCTTTTTTTTGGCGGCCGTACGTATATACATTAGGGGTGGGATAGTGCACGAGTTTTCGATTTCGACACGCTAGAACCGCTTATTTTGTGAGGTTCGTAAAAAAAATGAATCGGCCAAAAAATGGGGCAGATCGGATAGGATCTAGGGGTCGCTCATCGGGGTCAAAGTTGGGCGTAGAGGGGAAAAAATCCACAAAAAGGCCCAAAACTCCCCTGGTTTTGCTCCTAGAGGGGTCAAATGTGAGACCGGCCCCCATTATTTTTTCCCCCTGAACACTTTTGCCAAACATACCTAAGCCCTATCTCTAATCCCTAAGGGGGGTCCTATACAAAGGTTCAATTTTAAAAAAATCTTGCTCCTACCGCTCTAGCTGTCCTAGAAGTCACCCTAGAGGAATCAAATGTATGACTGACCCCCAATATTTTTTCAACCCCAACAATTTCTTAGAACACACCTACCCCCTATCTTCAATCCTTAGGGTGGTCCCCATGCATTTTTTTTATTTTTTCTTAAATTGTCATATTAAATCAGCTCCTACCGGTCCAATGGTGCCTCCTAGAGAGGTCATTATCAAGACCAACCCCCATTAATTTTTAGCCCTTAACACTTCTTCTGAACATACCAATTCCATATCTCCAATTCCTAAGGGGTCTCCCACACAAAACGACATTTTTGTAAATCTTGCTCCCACCGCTCTAACTATCGCAGGGGTGAATTTAGAGAAGTTAAATGTGTGACCGATCCCCAATATTTTTTCAGCGCCAACATTTTCCCCAAACAAACCTACCCTCTATTTTTAAGCCTTACAATTTTTTTTTTTTTATAAAATTTGCGCCTACCGCTCCCACTGTGCCTTTTAGGGACGGGAAATGCAGACTGACCCCCATTAATTTTTGCCCCCTACATTTTTTCTGAACATACCTACGCCGTATTTACACTTTGTAGGGGTGCTCCCCTGGGGAAAACTAAGTGTTTGAAACCAAATTCGGCAAAACGTCTGGACCAGGAGTGCTAATGTTTGCGCGTTTTAAAGAGCAGTGGGAAAATATAAAAGACAAACCGTACAGTCATGGTGGAAGGAAGTGCCAGGCAACATACCAGCTCAAGTCCAAACTGACATCAAGTTGTTTTGTTGGGCTCAAATAAAAGAAAAGCAACCCAGAGACGACTACAAGGAGTTTCTTGAAATTGTTTTATTATACCTTGGCGAAAATATTCCTAATAAGCATTTTAGCCCACCAGGACCCATCAGTCATGCTCGATGGATGGCAAAAGGCATATATTGCCTAAAAATGTTTTTGTTCCGAAAATATATCGGTTTCGCCAAAAAAGAATTAAATGCACTTCTTGATGTGACCGTTTTCATCATAACAATTTACGTAAAAGCTTGGTTTAGCGCTACCAAAGCAATAAAAGCTCCAAATAATGATTTGAATTTTTTGAAATCGATTGCCAATTATGCTTCAATTGATAAGATTCTGTCGCAACGATTGGTCAAGAGATTCTGTGGACATCTCTGGTATCTCAGTGGCGAAGATGTTGCTCTCGCACTATTTGATCCGAATATCTCTTGTGAAATAAAACGAAAAATGTCGAATGCAATTCGTATATTTGAAGAAGAGAAAGAGGAATTGGAGGAAGAGTTATCTGACGATGAGATGGACGAATCGTCTAACGAAGACAGCGAGGAAGAAGAAGACGATGATATCGGGGAAGAAGATGCCTCAGAGGATAGCGGCGACAGTGGCAACAAGGATTGTAATCCTCCATTACATGGTGTTGGATTCGAAGGTGTGAAAAGAATTAACATGGCATCGAAACAAGTGAATCAAGAACTCATGAAAACTGATTTAAGCCACTACGTCACACCTGAGACTCCAAAATTTTTTGCACGCTTCGGAATAACAACCATTTCATTGCTTCCGATCCAAATACTTGGGAAAATCGTCAGGACTACCAGCCAGCGCTGAAAATATTACGTAAATTACATGTTGTCAACGACGCTGCCGAAAGAGGCGTAAAATTAATAGAAGACTATAACAACGTGTTGTGCCGTAACGAGGAGGAAAAAATTGTTTTGCTTCAGATCGTGGCCGAAAATCGGAAACAATATCCATCACACGATAAAAATAAATTAATTTGATTTATAGTTATATTATTTATCATTTTTTATTATTTTCAAGTTAAAAAAATATTTTTTTACGCTTAACAAAAGTTACTATTAAATTACAAATTAAAAACATCGGATTTCTCGATAAAATAAATAAAAAAATTGTGGGGTAACACCTTGAAGATAGAGGGTAGGTATGTTTGAAGAAAATGTTTTGGCTAAAAAAATATATGGGCAGGTCATACATTTAATTTCTCTACATACATTACTAATTTAGTTTTCCCCAGGGGAGCACCCCTACTAAGTGGAAATACGGCGTAGGTATGTTCAGAAAAAATGTAGGGGGCAAAAATTAATGGGGGTCAGTCTGCATTTACCGTTCCTAAAAGGCAGAATGGGAGCGGTAGGCGCAGATTTTATAAAAAAAAAAATTAAAAAATAAAAAAATGTGTGGGGACACCCTTAAGGCTTTAAAATAGAGGGTAGGTTTGTTTGGGGAAAATGTTGGGGCTGAAAAAATATTGGGGGTCGGTCACACATTTAACTTCTCTAGGGTCACCCCTGCGATAGTTAGAGCGGTGAGAGCAAGTTTTACAAAAATGTAATTTTGTTTGGGAGACCCTTAGGAATTGGAGATATGGAATTAGTATGTTCAGAAGAAGTGTTGGGGGCTAAAAATTAATGGGGGTTGGTCTTGATAAAGACCCCTCTAGGAGGCACCATTGGACCGGTAGGAGCTGATTTAATATGACAATTTAAGAAAAAATAAAAAAAATGTCTGGGGACCACCCTAAGGATTAAAGATAGGGGGTAGGTATGTTCTAAGAAAATGTTGGGGTTGAAAAAATATTGGGGGTCGGTCATACATTTGATTCCTCTAGGGTGACTTCTAGGACAGCTAGAGCGGTAGGAGATAGATTTTTTAAAAATTGAACCTTTGTATGGGACCTCCCTTAGGGATTGGAGATAGGGCTTAGGTATGTTTGGCAAAAGTGTTCAGGGGGAAAAAATAATGGGGGCCGGTCTCACATTTGACCCCTCTAGGAGCAAAACCAGGGGAGTTTTGGGGCTTTTGGTGGATTTTTTCCCCTCTACGTCCAACTTTGACCCCGATGAGCGAACCCTAGATCCTATCCGACCTCCCCCATTTTTTGGCTCATACACTTTTTTTACCAACCTCACAAAATGAGCGGTTCTAGCGCTTCCAAATATTGCTGCTTAAAATCTCACACAACACTATCCCACCCTTAATATACATCTCCATATGAACTACCCGAACGTTTTTACATTTTTAACAATAAAGTAATTAAACAAAGCCGACTTTTGGCACGACCGTTATACCATTGAGTAGGCCTTCAAAAAACTTTTCGACCTGTATAAAACGGAAAAATTCCGTTTTTCACCCTCCTCTTGTACCCGCTAAATGTGAGATTGGGCAGCTACGAAAAAAGAGATGACTCTTATTTTGGTCCCATCTTTCCTTTATATATATATGGGGCATTCCATGTCAAATCGGACACTTTGAAAAACAATTTTTTTAGATTTTCCCAATTTGTTTACAGTTTTTAGTACCCTTCGAAAACTCCTTCGTAGTAAATTTTCAGATTTTTTTGATGACCTGTTCAAAAGATATCGAATTATTATAAATTGGTAGTTTGTTCCTTTACTCAAACTTCTTTTACTCATACTTCTTCAATAATGGTCCAAATTTCAATTTTTTTTTAAAAAATTTTTGTATCTTAAAAGCGCTCTCGTATGCGATTTTTAAGTTTTAAAATTAAAATCTCATTTTTGAAAATGTACACTCAAAATAATTCTACAGTAAAAGGTTTAGTAAGTGATTTTTTACGAAAATTTACTAATAAATTACTAATTTTAGTATCTTCAAATTACTAAAATTTTGAATAATATTAGTAAACAATTTTAGTATTGGTTACCAATTCCTGCACTAGGTCCTTTTGGACTAAAATTTAGTTAAATTTTTAGTATTAAATACCCACGTTTTTTTTGGGTGTATGTACTCTTCGATTTTTTTGAAATTTTTTTGTGTAAAACTTCAATCGATTCTACAAAATTTTTCCCAGGAGGTTCGTTGGATAACGATTATTACTATGTTTTAAAATTATTTAAAAAACATTTATTTTAATTTTCCAATCTTAAAATAATTTCTACTGCTCCAATGGTGCGTCGTAGAAAGATATTTATAAGACCGACCCCCATTAATTTTTACGTCTTAACATTTCTTTGGAACAAACAAATACCCTATCTCCAATTTCAAAGGGGGCTCCCACACAAAACGACACTTTTTAAAATTTGCTCCAACCGCTCTAACTGCCCTTAGAGCAATAACATGTATGACCGACCCACAATATTTTTTTAGTCCAAACATTTTTTCTGAACACACCTACCCTCTATCTTTATTTTTATCCTGCAACATTTTTTTGAAACATACCTACGCCCTATCTCCACTCCCTAAGTAGGCTCCCATATGTTATTTTGAATGGAAGCCTACTTAGGGAGTGGACTAATGACCCCTCTCGGACGCACCATTGAACCGGTAGAAGCTGATTAAATAAAACAAATTTATAAAAAATAAAAAAAATTGTATGGGGTCCGCCTTCAAAATTAGAGATAGAGGGTAGGTGTGTTAAGAGAAAATGTTTGGACTAAAAAAATATTGTGGGTCGGTCATACATTTTGTTGCTCTAAGGCAATGTTTCCCAACCATTTATTCTCGCCCCACTGGGGGGCAATTTGAATGCTTCAGGGGGGAAACGAGCAAATTTTTAAGTTTTTTTTTTGTTAAAAAACTGAAAAAATAATTATTTTAGTTAAATTATTTAGTTGGTTATTGAAAACTTTTGCTAAAAACATTGTCTAAAAGATGATTTTAAAAAAATGTTTGCTTAACTACAAGTAAATTTTGAATTTTAAAACAAATTTGAAAAATTTACACACTTTTCTTGAGTGTAGGGGGGACATTTTGGTTTTTTTAACTCAAAAGTGGGGCATGGCCCAAAAAAGGTTTGCCCAAAGGGTAGGGCAGTTAGAGCGGTTTGAGCAAATTTTAAAAAATGTAGTTTTGTATGGGAGCCCCCTTAGAAATTGGAGATAGGGTATTAGTTTGTTCCAAAGCAGTGGTCGGCAGAAAGAGGAAACATTTTTACATTTTTCTAAAACATAGTTTCATCTACCCGCTTTTTTAAATGCTACCATGACACTAAATAAAATATTTGTATTTTTAATGCTCTCAGTTGTGAGTTTCGTTGACATTCGCGTTGTCTACGTGCAAATAGCCAATTTCATAATGCACCTGCGTACAATGGGTGCCGACCACTCTTCCAAAGAAATGTTAAGACGTAAAAATTAATGGGGGTCGGTCTTATAAATAACCCCTCTATGACGCACCATTGGAGCAGTAGAAATGATTTTAAGATTGGAAAATTACAATAAATTTTTTTCAAAAAATTTAAAAAAATAGTAATAATCGTTATTCCACGATCCTCCTGGGCAAAAAATTTGTAGAATCGATAGAAGTTTTACACAAAAAAATTTCAAAAAAATCGAAGAGTACAAACATTTTCAAAAATGAGATTTGAATTTTAAAACTTAAAAATCGCATACTACACCATTTAAAGATGTTATTCGTAAAAGATCAATTGTAATTCGAAGATTCTACATGTAATTCGAAGATTCCATTTGTAATTCGAAGATTCTATTTGTAATTCGAAGATTCTATTTGTAATTCGGAGATTCCAACTGCTATTCGAATATTCCAATTGTAATTCGTAAAAGATCAATTGTAATTCTTAAAAGATTAATTGTAATTCGAAAAAGATCAATTGTAATTCGAAAAAGATCAATTGTAATTCGTAAAATATCAATTGTTATTAGTAAAAGATCAATTGTAATTCGAAGATTCCATTTGTAATTCGTAAAAGATCAATTGTAATTCGAAAAAGATCAATTGTAATTCGTAAAAGATCAATTGTAATTCGTAAAAGATCCATTGTAATTCGGAAAAGATCAATTGTAATTCGTAAAAGATCAATTGTAATTCGTAAAAGATCAATTGTTATTATTAGTAAAAAATCAATTGTAATTCGAAAAAGATCAATTGTAATTCGTAAAAGATCAATTGTAATTCGTAAAAGATCAATTGTAATTCGTAAAAGATCAATTTTAATTCGTAAAAGATCAATTATAATTCAAAGATTCCAATTGTAATTCGAAACACATCAACTGAATTTCCATTGATATTTTACGAATTACAATTGATCTTTTACGAATTACAATTGATCTTTTTCGAATTACAATTGATCTTTGACTAATTACAATTGATCTTTTACGAATTACAATTGATCTTTTACGAATTACAATTGATCTTTTTAGAATTACAATTGATCTTTTACGAATTACAATTGATCTTTTACGAATTACATTTGATCTTTTACGAATTACAACTGATCTTTTTCGAATTTCAATTGATCTTTTTCGAATTACAATTGATCTTTTACGAATTACAAATGGAATCTTCGAATTACAATTGATCTTTTACGAATTACAATTGATCTTTTTCGAATTACAATTGATCTTTTTCGAATTACAATTGATCTTTTACGAATTACAATTGATCTTTTACGAATTGCAATTGATCTTTTACGAATTACAATTGATCTTTTACGAATTACAATTGGAATATTCAAATTACAGTTGGAATCTTCGAATTACAATTGGAGTATTCGAATTACAAATGGAATCTTCGAATTACAAATGGAATCTTGGAATTACATATGGAATCTTCGAATTACAATTGATCTTTTAGGAATTACATCTGTAAATGGTGTAGAGCGCTTTTAAGAATTTTTTGGGATTTTTTTTTAAAGTACGTAAAAAAAAAACAAACATTTTGAAAAAAACAAATTTGAAATTTGGACCATTATTGGCGAAGTTATGAGTAAAAGAAGTTTGAGTAAAGGAACAAACTACCAATTTTTAAAAATTTTATATCTTTTGAACGGGTCATCAAAAAAATCTGAAAATTTACCAGGAAGGAGTTTTCGAAGGGTACTAAAAACTGTAAACAAATTGGGAAAATCTAAAAAAAAAAAATTCAAAGTGTCCGATTTGACATGGAATGCCCCATATGCAAGTTTCAGGACAATCGGTGGGTGCTCTGTGAAAGACTTTCAATGCAAGTTAGTTTTTTTTTGAGTGTAGGTGAAATTGGACAAAAGTAAATTTTTCCATACTGTGCTACGCGCCTAATTTTTAATTCGTTATACACTCAAAATAATGACTCTGTAAAATACACTGTTAAATTACTGTAATCTCAATTCAACAGATATTTGTCAGGGTTCTCTGTCAAAATACAGATTTAAGGAAAATACTTTGTAATTTGTTGTGACAAAAAACAGTTTATCTGCTATACATATTACTTTTAACTTTGTAATCTTTGTTGTACAGATAATTAACAAACTATTTTGCTTAAATCTGTATTTTTCTTTAAAATAGTTTATAAATTTTCCCACAATTTAGTTAAATTTAACTAAAAGTTGGGAAATTTTCTTAACTGTTAGGAAAAAAAGATTCCAAAGGAGACAGATCACTCGCCCTTGAACGACTTTCCTCGCTTCACCATCTCCTATCTTCGAGGTAATTTCCCTGATTTTCCGTATGTTGTCCGTCCATATATATATATTTTGTAGGGCGTTAAGGATTGGTGATATTTTGACGTTGTTGAACACACCTTCCATTTCCAAGAATGAAGCCAAAACATAATGATGCTGTATAAATATTAGTGTTGTAAATTGTAATTACTTTTGGCTACTCAATACTACACGATACTTTTTCAACTGAGTATTCGATACTACTCAATACTTTTTTTGAATTGAAAAATGTAAAAATAGAGCTTTATAAATTTAAATTTTTTTTTTTATTAATTTTTATCAAAATTCTATTTTCGTTTGCATATAAAGGCATTGGATTTTAAGTTTAGATTATTTTTAATCAATTTAAAAATTATTTTTCTAGAAAAAAAAGTAAAATATTTTTCATACACAGAGTTGCATTTTATGGTTATATTTGTTGGTTAAATTATGCATTTCAAGTGAAAAATACAACCCTGAAAGTATTGAGTAGTTACTTTTGGGTATTGAGTACTCGAAAAAATAGGCAGTATTGAGTACTCGGTACTCAAATACTCAATACTTTTACAACACTAATAAATATTTTAGTGTTGTAAAAGTATTTGTGATAAACTTAATTAGGTTGTGACAACTGCAATGATGTTGTGACAACCGAAACGTAGTTTTAACAACCGTACTTGTTATATCAGCTGTTGTTTGTTTTTTGACGAAATATAGTTGATGTAATCATGGGCCTATCTAGGCAAGTTCTTAATCTGATTTTGTTTTAAATTAACTACACAAAGAATGTATTCTTTCAAAATCTGGTAACACAAACACTCGTATATTAAAAAAAAATAATAAGAAAAAAGACCTATGCACGCACTAAGTGTGATATATTTTCCAGGATTATATATATAAAAGAATGTTTTATTATCGCAGTTCTTGCTCCTGTTGTTGTTGCTACTTTTCTTACAGCTAAACTTATAGAATCGACAACAGCAAGAGCAACAACAACAACAATAATATATATTATACAAAGAAACTCATTTAAAAGTGCGAAAAGAAAGGATATTAAAGGTACAACAACAAATAAATATAAGAAGGATATTAAACAAATAACATGAAGAAAAATTTATAAAAGTATAAGGAAATGATACCAAACACCCACCCATCCCACCTACTCCCTTTTTTTAATGCTACTTCCTGCATACAGAGTATCCCGACTGTAGTAAACAGCATCTGTCTTATGTTTTTATAAAAAGGAAACAACTGAATGAATTATTTGTTTCGTATTTCACATTTACTGCCTCATCTTGAATTATTACAGCGGGTGAATGATATATGGCGAATTCAAAACTTTAATTTTTATTTTAATTTTTGTTTTTACCTTTTTATGTACCTAAAGCAATCCCTTCGTATAAGATTACATTCTTATCATCAGGTGTTTTTTTTTAAATAGATATTAAATTTATATTTATAAAATGTGTTAGATATAGAATTTTTCATAATTTTAAAGAAACGTAATTATTTAAACCTTAAATTGATAAGACCAAAAAAATATTATTCACAAATTTTTATTATTATATCGAAGGCGAATATTCAAAATTGCAATATTTTCGAAAGAGAGTTTTCGATAAAAATGTGTTCACTGAATTAGTTGTTATCTATCTGATTAATTTTTAACAGAAATATTGTTTCAAAAACAATAAAATTTTAATTATATTGTAGAAAAAATATTAATAATAACTGCAATTCCTATATGAGGCATTCCACACCAAATGTCCAGCGAAAAAAACATGTGTCCCGTAAATTTCTGAATAGGTTGTTTGGATAGCCCCATATGTAACTAAGAAAATTGCGTTTTTGGTTTTTCAAATTTTCGAAAACTGGGCTTAGGAGGCGTGGTCAAATATTGAAAAAATGGGACAATTTGTGGCGAGTTGCCTTCACACAGAGAAATGTTTAGTTGGAATTCCATTATGAAAACGGAATTTTGATAAATCTTATAAATTTTTAGTTGTTATTGTAATTTTTTTATCACCATACCAAATAAATAACAGCAGTAATAACTAATTATCAATCGTGACCGAATGGGTGTATCAACAACTAATAATTTGGTTAATATACCCAAACTAAAAACTAATAAAGTTTTTGAAAAATATTTAGTAAGTACAACCGTTTCTTTTAGTCTTTATTTTCCCTCTCGACCAATAATCATTTGTTTAAATTAATAAATTCAAAAAACATTACACTCAAAATAATCACTCTGTTAAATTACAGAGATACTCTGCTGAGCCAGCAGAAAATACCATAGATTTCCAACCAGCAAGATTTTCTGTTATTTTACGAAGAAAACTCAGTAAAATGATTTCGATAAAAAAAACCTGTAAATTTTCAGAATTATCTGTAGAATATTGATAAAAGCGACCAGAATTTTACTATTTTATTTACTATTTGATTTCTGATCAATTTCTTTTTCCTTATTGTTCAAGTAGTGTTGACAATTGGAAAATGCCACCGAGTAAATTTGCCAGCTTTAATGCTTCCAAATTGTAAATTTACTTCTTTTTATTTTTGTGAAAATTACGATGTATTTTACGAGTACCTCCAATTTTACCCGACATCCTCGTAAAATTTACCAGGTTTTAATTTAAGACGCTTTTTAAAGAGCGGTTGAAATATTTGGGAATTTTTTATTTAAAACCGTATTACAGAGCAATAAGTAAAATTACAGTTGAAATTTAGTATTTTGGTTACGAGAAAATGTATAAAATCTGTATTTTAACAAAAAACTCTGTTTATTATCTGTAAAATAGAGATTACAAAGTAAAAAGTAAAATTACAGATAAAATTTTGTTTTTCGGTTACAAGAAAATACAAAGTATATTCTTAAAATCTGTATTTCGACAGATAACTTTGTCAAATGTCTGTCGAATTGAGATTACAGTCATTTTACAGAGTTTTTAACAGAGTAATTATTTTGAGTGTAGGAAATAGTATCCACAACTGAAAATGTTGGTTAACTTAACCAATTTTTCAATATTTTTTTATTTTTGAAAATTTTTACTAAATTATTAATTTGTATTGGTATTCTTAACTAATAATTGGTCGTTAGGATTTCATTTCGATTATAAAACTAAAACGTCAAAAAAATTAAAATAGTATTTAGTTTAAAGAAAAATGTTATTGTGTTCAGACGCTTTTTAAATTTTAAAATAAAACTCTTGTAAAATTCCGTAAAAATGTTACAAATTTTGACGGTAAGTTGACAGAATTATCAGTTTTTATTTATTATATCTATTTTATGTATTTATTTCACTTTTTAAATTATAAAATTTTTACTATCAAATATATTAGTAAAATTGCTTGAAAAAAATATTAAAAATTTTATTTCAAAACAAACAGTTTAAAAAAATATTGATTGGTACAACTATATAACGCTTTTTAAAATTCGATCATTCTAACCAATATCAATTTTAACATAAAAATATTCGGTTCTTATAATAGATATTTACCGGTAGAGACAACTGAACTGTCAGTAGAGGCAACTGAATATTGTGATAGTTGGTGCAACCGCAAAAATTCAGTTGGCAAACAATTCAGTTGCAACAACTGAATCTATTTTCTGTGTGTTGATTAAATATTTATCACATTAAAACGGAATGCACCACAATGTCAAAAATTTACGTTCTTATACAGTTTTGTATGGGCTATCGATTAAAAATTTTTTTTTTTGGAAAATTTTCAGAACCCGTTCTGAAATTTTCCATTTTTTAAAAAAGTCAATTTATCAAAAATCCGGCCACTTTTTTTTCTTTTTTATTTATTTTTTTAAAAGTTTAGATGTTTGTCCATCCACACAAAAAAAATCAGAAACACGTTCATCTTTTTTTTCGAGAAAATCGCATTTGAACTTTAAATTTCATAACAATTTTGTTATTTGCTTGTATTTTTTGTGTCAACAAAGCGTATCACGAATATTTATGCAATTAATATTACTCATTCGCAACTTTAAAACAAATAAATATTTAATCAAGGCAACTCGCCACAAATTTTACCATTTTTTCAATATTTGACCACGCCTCCTAAGCCCAGTTTTCGAAAATTTGAAAAACCAAAAACGCAATTATCTTAGTTACATATAGGGCTATCCAAACAACCTATTCAGAAATTTACGGGACACATGTTTTTCTGTAGCGGGACATTTGGTGTGGAATGCCTCATATTCCTGTAATTCCTATAAAAGTAATTCTTATATCCTATTTGTTCAAAAGTTTCATTTAAATGGCTCATTTTAATCTGACACACATTAAGTTTGTGGAAATCGAAGGAGTGCTGATGATGAAAGGGTGGCATCTTCCGAAATCTGTCGACATCTCTACTTAGCCTGTGTTGTCACTTGACTTTTTTCAGATTTGTTCATTGTACAACAATTATGATTTCTCAGAACGTGATTATTAAATTCGGCTGTGCCGAATCATTTATACCCTCCAGCATGTATTAAATATTAGAGTAAGCCCCAATGAAGAATAAAAACATTTTTGAAGTCACTTTTGACGCAGAAAACTTTGTCTGACCAAAAAGATTTTTATTAGCTTTAATAAGCATTTTTTTGCTGGGCTCGTTAGGGAACACCCTCTTTCATGAAAAATGTTTGGAAATTTATGTATTCGGCTTTTTGCACTAAAGTACACTATAAAAAAAAATGTTGAAATTAACCAATTTATACACTCAAAAAAAAAACTTGTAAAATTACAATAAAAGTTTGTAACTTTTTTTTTGCTACCTCCTATTTGACAAGAATTCCTTGTTATTTTACAAGATTTACCAATAATTTTGAAATTTTACAAGCTTTTGACCAAAAAAATTGTAAATTTACAATTATTAACTCCATAAAACTTACAAGGAGGTTTCGTGATTTTACTAGAGTTTTTGCTACCTCCAATTTTACGAGAATTCCTAGTTAAATTGCGAACTTTTTTGTAATTTTAAAAGATTTTTCCCAATAAAATTGTAAGTTTACAACCTTTTTCGCTAAATAAAACTCATTCGGCAAAGCCGAATTTAACTTTTTTACTTGTTTTATAATTTAGTTGTGTTCTAAAATGTTAAAGGCTTAAAAAGCGTTTAAATTGGTTACTAATAAATAGGGATGTGATTTCCATGCAAATGCATAACATTATCTTTCCGAATCAAGAAATTTGCGGCAAAATGGCATCCATTTGTTGTTGCATATTTTTGCATATTTTAGTGAAAATGCGTATTTTGGTTTTAAAAGCATATTTTTGCATATTTCCAACTTTTAAGGGCATATTTTTGCATATTTGGTCATAATTTAGCAAAAACTCAAATTGAAATATATTTGTTTCAAAAACTATTTTCAATTTTAAAAATTTATTTTGAAAATAAGAATTATTATTTTTTTTTTTTCTTTTTAATATTTTTATAGATTGTCTTAATTTCTAAAAAAAATCTTGCTTATATAAAGTTTTAAATGTATCTATTTAAACCTGGCGTTATTTTTTGCTTTTTGTATAAAAACAAGATTTTTATTCCACACATTTTATTTTCTAGTGCATATTTTGAATTTTTTAGCGCATATTTTAAGTGCATATTTTCGATTTTTTAGTGCATGAAAATCTTATCCCTAATTACAAACATTTAAGTCGTTTTTGTCGACTAAAATGATTTTGAAAGAAACCTGTTTTCATTTACGTCTCTAAAATATTTCCTTTATAAATCTACCTTGGTACAAATGGAGCGAAAACTATAGGAGTGTAATTGGGAAAGGGGATTTTTTTTTTTTTCACAAAATATGAAAAAATGTCTCCATTTTTTACAGTAAAATGAAAAATGCTGATATCTCAAATACTAAGCAAGATAGAGAAAAACGGAGAAAATTAAAAACAAAAACTCATAGTCATGTGTTTTCCATGCATTTACATAAAAAGGGTGCGGTCTTTTATGGTCCTTAGTACGGCACCTTTTTGTGGTTTCTTCAAATGACTCCATTTTGAACAAGGATATTCTAGACATAATTGCTGATCTACCCACAGCTTTTGTACAGGTGGTAGAACAAAAAAAATTTAAGAAATCGTCTGTTAAACTTATAAAGTCGTGTGTTTTCCATGTATTTACATGAAATTGGTACGGTCTTTTGGAACAAAGATACTCTAGACTACGGTTGCCATTCGTACTTTTTTAAAAAGTACAAGTATTTTTTTATACCCTACACCACACTGTGGTACAGGGTATAATGAGTTTGTTCTGATATTTGTAACTACACGAAATATTGGTCCAACCCCCATTTAAGCATACCGATCGACTCAGAATCACCTTTCGAGTCGATTTAGCGATGTCCGTCCGTCTGTCTGTCTGTACATGTAAACGGTGTCGCAATTTTAAATCAATTAACTTGAAATTTAAGCCTCTCTTGGCCCAAGGACGAAGCCTATTGAAATTGGAAAAAATCGGTCCATATTTAGACCTAGCCCCATACAAAGGTCCTCTTTAGTTTTGGCTCAAATGACTCTAATAGCCGTATTATTATAGTTATATTTTAAATTTCGCAAGTAAACGTGTTTTGTCTTCACAAACCGACATTCCGAATTTTAAAGAAATTGCACCAGTTCTTCTTGTAGCCCCCGTACAAACCACCTTCCCGATTTTAACATAAATCTCTCAAATTTCATGAAAATAGAAAATATTTAATTAAAATTTTGTTTGTGTATGTTAAACGCTTTCTTTAGTAACCTTATAAAATCTGAGTGTCATTGGACCAATTTTGGACTTAGGCCCCATGTGAAAATTTCGCCCGATATTCAGTTAATGCGATTTATTGTCAACATATAGAAACCTATATGTGCGGAGGTGTTCTCTGAACACCTAGCATTTTTCCCTCAAATAAGTCAGTTTTATATTTTTATAATTTATTTAAAAGGTTCAAAAATATTTTCGCACATATAATTCGACATGTTCTCATAGCAGAAAATGTACACTTTCAGTTGGTATATCATTTTTTATTTTCCGTCGTCCGTATTTTCCGTCGTTTCAGAAAAAAGTTATGCCAAATTTTGTTAGCATTAATGCAATTGTTTCCAACAGTTAAGTGAATGTGCGACAAAATTTAAAGAACAAACGAAGTTGTTGGTTGTTCTTAACTTTGTTGCGCACACTCAACTAGTGTTAAATTACAACAACTACAACAAACAAAATATAATTTTTTAACGGCATTTTTGTGCGGCAATTTAAGCAGCACACGTAACTTTAAGAGGGGATATCTTTTTAGTGGAAAGAGCTGTTGCTTTAATTTGAAAGCCACATAGTACTTTGGGATTTTATCTATGATTGTCCATACAGATATCATTTAAATTTTACATACAAGGTTGCCAAATAGTTGTCTAAAAAACACACCTATTTTCATGTTTTTTGGGTTTAAACAAAAAAAAAAAATATATTTTTTTTTTTTTTTGTTTTAAATATTGAAAAACATGAAGGTTTGTTTGATGCACGTTAATTTTATTGTGATGAAGTGAGGAAGAAAATATTTCGGCGATTGTTAATATTTTCAATATAAGAAAATAGGGTGCATTGCGTTTTGCCATTTATTTTTGGCAAAAGAAATTATTTTTCGCCAACATTAATTGTTACTGTTTAATTTTTTAAGTAAACTAATAAAGTTAATTACACAATTATTTTAGTGTGTCAACTAGTGTACTTTCCATTAAATCACACAACTCTACATATTCAGAAAAATTCACTTTTCCAGCAATTGCAATACACAAACTATATTTATTTTGAATTTCTGATTTAAAATCTGACTTCCAATTGTTTCTGTCGCGTATCGTTTTTTAGAAAATCGCGTTTGAAAATGCAAAACCCCAAATTTAGTACTTTTTTCATTCCACTAATACGTATTTTTACATTGGTGTCAAAAATAGGACTTAATTTTTTAGACAAATTAACGTCGGGATTCTAAATCGCATTTTTAAATTAAAATAACTCAACTGTGATCCTTATTGACCGTCATCTTTTAATTCCAAATCTGCGATCAACAAATTTCTATAACCTTTTGTTTTTTGTACTTTTTGTGTATTGAAAAGCAAAATTTCTTGAAAAGGGCAAAAAAAATTTTTTTTCTTGTTGGGCCGACAAGATATAGCCCTGGATATGTGCATGTTCTTAAAAATATTTTTTTTTTTAACCATAAGCATAAGGGTGGGTATAAGCTTACTTTTTGTAACTGTGCACCGAAAGTCATTTCAGAACAAGTTCTAAAAATTTTTAATTTTGCGGAAAAAATTCAATCAATTAAGGAATTGTGTTAGTTTTGTGTTTAAAATATTTTTATGACAAAACGTGATACTTCTCTTCAAAAATTGAGTTGTGCCTTGTTAGGTTAATTTTATATTAATGGTGAACACCCTGATGAAAACCTCACGGCACGTCCCTGATCTAATCAGTCCATGTTTGAACTTGGGACCAATTTTCCGGGAAACTCTGGTGTAGGGTATTATATGGTCGGTCTGGACCGACTATAATTTTCTTACTTGTTTTTTTTTTGTACTGATTTGTACTTTATTTTTAATTAGTTGTTTTTATGCCAAAAATACACTTTTCGTACTTACTTTATAAAACATTTTTTTAATTAAAACAATGTTTTATGGTTTGTTTTGTTATACGTTTTTTAAACACTGCTAAAACGGTGTTTTTGGTAAAGAAAAGCGAAATTGCTGTATTTTAAAAAAACTATTTTCAGAGGTGACAAAATTGGTGCAGGTAAGTGAAATATTACGCCAAATATCGCAAAGTGATGTCAGAAAAGTTGTAGCTGGCGTTAAGCTTAACAACTTTCCAGAACATCCCTTTGCGATATTCGGAAATTTAGATGAATTCAGTAAGTATCGTATTGGGAAATTGTAGTTTTTTGTGCCGTTTTCGTGAATTTTGACCACCTAAATGTCCGAGTATCGCAAAGTGATGTTCAGCAAAGTTGTCAAGCTTAACGCCCGCTACAACTTTTGCCATATTTGGACATTTAGATGGTCAAAATGTACGAAAAAGGCACAAAAATATACAAGTTGTAGCCGAAATGAATCTTGATAACTTTGCTAAACATCCCTTTGCGATAGTCGGACACTTAGTTGTCCAAAATTCACGAACAAGACATGAAAACCAACAATAAGTTTTTAAAATAAGTTTTTGTCAAAAACAAACTCTTTTTTGTTAGGTATGGAAATTGTAATTTTTATGCTTTTTGTGAATTATGACCATCTAAATGTCCGAATATCGCAACATGATGTTCTGCAAAGTTATTAAGATCAACGCTACAACTTTGCCAAACATCACTTCGCGATATTCGATGGTCAAAATTAACGAAAAAGCACAAAAAATTACATCTTACATTACTAACTTCATCTAAATGTCCGAATATCGCAAAGTGATGTTCAGCGAAGTTATTAAAGTCAACTCCGCAACAATTTTTCAAACATAACTTTGCGATATTCGGACATTTAGATGGTCAAAATGTACGAAAAAAGCACTAAAAACTACAATTTCCCCTATAACTCCAAATCGATACATCGCGGGACACGTATAACTTTTTTTACCGATCTAACTTTCCCTGGTAAGCAGAACCCCCGCCGATCACTAATTTTATTAAGGATTTCTATTTTCTACTGTTTCTTAGTTAAAAAAAAAAAAATACTGTCATAAAAATTAATTTTACGTTACGTTAAATTTTGGCTGTAAACAATTTCTTTTTAATGTTTTTCAATACAAAATAAGTGAATATTCATTAGTTTTTTAATGTTTTGGTTAGTCATTAAATTAACATAAAAAATTGACTGTAATACGATTTTATTTTGAATGAAAAAACAGTGGAATGGTTTTCAAATAAAATTTCATTTGTTTTAAGTGAATATTCACTGGAATTTACCTACATAATTTTTTGAGTGTAGTAACTTGTGGATCTTGTAGCCTTTAAATAATTTTCAAAAGGATTTGAAATAACTTTGGGAAAACACGGGATTTCTGTGATTTCAGGCAAATTAAGAGCATTCTTCGCAGCTTTGTCTGCACTTTCATTACCCTGGAGCCCTATATAGGAACACTAAGAAAATTATGTCATTAACTGTTTGTAGGTTATTTTAAAAAGTAATCAGTAAAGTTATTTTAAAAGAAAAATCATTAATTTTATTATGGACTTCTTATTTTTTACTGTTTCTGTAGTTTAAAAAAAATAATTTACTGTATTAAAAACGAATTTTCTGTTACATTTAATTTCGGCAGTAAAAATTTCTTCTATAGTTTTACTGTTTTTCAATACAAAATAACTGAATATTCATTAGTTTTTTAATGTTTTGGTTAGTCATTAAATTAACATTTAAAATTGAATGTATTGTGTTTTTATTTTAAAAGAAAAAACACTGCAATGTTTTTTAAATAAAAGTTCATTTGTTTTAAGTGAATAATCACTGGAATTTACCTACATAATTTTTTGAGTAAAGGGATCTAGAAATTATAAATATATTTGACAATTTACATTCGTTTCGTCTTATGGTGATTTTTTTCTGGGAAGAGTCAGATTAAAAAGTAATAAATTTAAATCTTAAATTATTTCTGTTATTATAATTTCAACCACAAAAAATATGAAAAAATTACAAACGAATAATGAATGCCACAAACCAAACAGATTATGCGTGACATGAAAATTTTTTGGTTAACTTTTCTATTCACGGATTTTCATTGTTTTTCATGAAATAACACCACAAACAACCATCGTCATCATGATCATTATGATGATTGGTATGCATATTGTTAGTAGAATTACAAATACAAGTAAAACAAAAATTGGAAATGCCAAATCCAATCTAGTGAAAACATGAAATGCGTTATAATGGCATCTATGTACTACATCCATTCTATAAAACAAACAAAAATGTCCAACATCGAAAACGACCCAATAGCCGTGGAATGGAAATGTTGTAGGAGAGAAAACAACAATAGGAGTAGAGTACATTATGCATTTGTTGGATGCAGCAACACAATGCAAAGGAAAAACCACATATGACCAGCGTTTAAATTACTACGAAGAAAGTAGCTAAAACAACCAAAATTGACGATATGTGTAGTTTTAAAAACAAACAATATGTAAATCATTCAATTGCTATAACTACTAATACTTGCACATTTCTGTTTTTGTAGCGAGAGTTTACGATTGTTTTTAAAAATGAATAAGTAGCAAAAAAACAAAAACATTAGAATTGTGTAGCCTACAAGTAGCCTACAAATTATTTTTGGTAGCCTACCTGTAGCCTACAAATTATTTTTGGTAGCTTACCTGTAGCCTACAAATTATTTTTGGTAGCCTACAAATATTGTTTTTGTAGCCTACAAAGAGAAAATTTAATAAAACTACAACACACACACACACTTATCTTGTTTAACATAACTGTTTTATTTTAATTTGTATAAAGAATAGGGTTGGATTGTTTTAATGTAAAATTATAATTCAACTTCTCAAAAAAAAAACTTTGGCAAACATTGTTGTGGTGTTCCCTTGTCATTAAAAGTAGAGATGGGCACATGAGCAGATTAGAACGTGATTCACGCGTGACCACGCTTGAGTGTGACTAAATTCAATTTTACTAACGCACGTGTGAGTGGAGTGTGCGTGAGTAAGATTTTTGCGTGAGTGTGCGTGAGTCGATTTTTTAAGTTACGCTGAACTTTAAATTTTGTTGAAAATTTTAAAAGAATTTTCAAATTTTAGTTTTTAAATTTTTTTTTTGTATGAATAAAAGTTTCGTGAGTGTGAGTCAACGAGAGTGTGAGTGAAGCTTGAGTGAGTGCACGTGAGTGTGAGTTGTTTTAAATATTCTCACGTGATTGTGAGTGTGAGTAGAAAAAATTTTCTCGTGAGTGAGTGTGCGTGATTAAAAAATTCCTGTCGTGGGCGTGAGTGAGTGTGAGTCAAGAATCACTCACGCGCCCATTTCTAATTAAAACCATGTTTTGTGTATTTTTCAACACGTGAATTTTCGAAATACCCAATGTAGAGATGGGTGCGTGAGTGGATTTTGACTCACACTCACTCAAGCTCACGCAAAAATAATCAAATCACTCACGCAATTTTTTTTTTACTCACGCTCACCCACTATTCACGTGAGTAATAAAAATCTTACTAACGCCAGATTCAATCACGCTCACGCGTAAGTCACGCAAAATCTACTCACGCAATAAAATTTTCTTACCAAAAAAAAAACTACAAAAAATAAAAAAATTGGGCTAATCTAAAAATCTTATCACGCAAACTCACGCAAAAAATAAATGACTCACTCACTCAGATTTTTTTTCAGCTCACACTCACAATCACGTGATTTAAATGAAAATCACTCACGCGTGATTCACGTGAATCACGCAAATCACGTGACCAGCGCCCATCTCTAACCCAATGTTAATGTCACGGTTTTTCTCATAACTTCTGAGCGTCTAGACCGATAATATTAAAATCGCGTACATATTCGAAAATATCGAAAAATTCGACAAAATTCAAAATTTTTCTATATTTTTTTGACCAAAATTAAAAGAATTTTATTAAAAATTATTATTATTCTTTTTTCGATGTTGTATTCATTTAACACCATCTTAACGAAATTTTTAATATGATCACGTTTTTATATTGCAACATTTGTTTACAATGTGATACTGTAGTAATACTGTAGTAATACTACTGTAGTAATGCTGTAGTAATACTACTGTAGTAATACTGTAGTAATACTGTAGCCTACAAATATACTACTGTAGTATATTTGTAGCCTACAAATATACTACTGTAGTATATTTGTAGGCTACAACAATAAAATTTGTTTTCCGCTACTGCTCTGTTTGGAGTTTTTATTTTTTTCATGTTGTTGTAGTTTAAGCAAACACAAAAAAGAAAAGTAAACAAAAGCTATAACTTATAATATTGAAATTGTTTGAAGTGATATGAAAAGCAAAAGCAAAAAAACGGGTAGCTAACGTAGCCTTTTAAACGCTGCATATGACCCACCGCACTATGGTCACACATGTAATTAATTGAAAAATTTCAAATACTTTTTTTTTGTTCAGCATGCATTAATGTTGAATGCAAACAAAAAAATTGGAATTGTTCATTAAAGTTTTTAATTTAATTTATGAAACTACGATGCCTTAAATCTTATCATAATTTTAATTTACCATATTTCTGGCGCATTTCCTCATACATTTCTTGTGATAAAAAAAATATTCGTTTTTTTTTTTGTGTGTGTTTGTGCCCAACTCTTTTAGCCGTTGCATATTTTTAACATTTATTATAAATTCAATTAATTCATTCATTGAATTTTATTATTCAGAAAATTTAAATTGTCATCAATTCTTTATGTTCATGAACGCTTACTTCCCAATGACATTTGCTGCTGTTTTTTTTACAGTTATTATGCATTATCATATTTTTTGTTGCCGTTCTGTTTCAGCGTATGAAATTTGAATATATTTTTTTTAAATTGTCTGTTTAATATAGTAGTCCTACATTTAATAGACTGTCCCTTATGCTGGTTATTTCAACAAGTAGGTAACTACAATTAAAAAAAAACCTTGTCAAATTACAAGAAAAACTTGTAACTTTTTTTTGTTTGCTACCTCCTATTTGAAAAAAATAATAACTTTACATGTTTTTTACCAATAATTTTGTAATTTTACAAGGTTTTTATCAATAAAATTGTAAATTTACAGTTTTTTGGCGCAATTGAAATTACAAGGAATTCTCCTGATTTTACTAGATATTTTTTGTAAAATTATCTTGGAAATTTGTAAAATTACAAAAAAAATTGTAAAATTACAAAAAGAAATTTGTTTGTTAAATAACAAGGAAAACTGTCCTATTTTACGAGAATTCCTAGTAATTGTACAAGCCTTTTACCAATAATTTTGTAATTTTACAAGCTTTTTACCAATAAAATTGTAAATTTACAGTTTTTTGGCGCAATTGAAATTATAAGGAATTCTCCTGAATTTACTAGATATTTTTTGTAAAATTATCTTGGAAATTTGTAAAATTACAAAAAAAATTGTAAAATTACAAAAAGAAATTTGTTTGTTAAATAACAAGGAAAACTGTCAAATATTGGTAAAATGGGATTACGACACATTTCTTAAAGGTGGGTAAGTTGTTTGGTTTTCACGTGAAAATCTGTCAAACTCCATATAAAAACAAGTAAAAAAGGTAAAATCTGCCTTGCCGAATGTAGTGATTGATACCCTCCACAATTTCAAGATTATTGCAAAAAACTTTATTTAAAAGGAAATTACGAAAAAAAAATTTGGTAAAAAAATCCGCAATTTTTTCTTTTTTTGTCAAAAAATATTTTCGTACTTGTTTAAATACCATTTAGTGTTAAATTATGTTCACATATGTCAACCAGAAGCCGAATTAAAGCATTTTGTATATTTAGGTTATGTTGAATGTACTGAAATTTTTGAATGTACTGAAATTTTTTCATAACTTTTGAACCGCTAAGCCGATATCGCTCAAATGCAATACCAAACTTCTCGGGAGAACTTCCAATAAATATGTTAAGTTTCAGTCATCTCTGTGCAATATTTTGTCCGCGACAGCATTTTCCACAGACAGACAGACGGACAGACGGACATCGCTAGAATGTCTTAAAATCGATCGGGCATCATGAATATATATACTCTATGGGGTCCCAGACCGATATTTCGATGAGTTACAAACGGAATGACAAACTTATATATACCCTCTATCACTAAGTGGAGGGTATAAAAATAAACAGTCATGTTTACTTGAATGGTCCTTGTTTTAAATTTTTTTTCGGATTTTCGCTGCCAAAATTTGGGCCAAAATATCGGTTATCTATATTAAATTGGCAAAAAATTGTTTTTTGAATTCTACACATTTTTCAAACCTCTAAAATATTTTTTTTTTAATTTTCTCAAACAAATTAGCAGAAAACTTAAATTTAGCTTTTGTTTTAATATTGTAATTAATATTGTTTATTTACTCAAGTACCAATTTCTAAAATTGTCGAAAAAAATCAGAACTCTTGTATCTGAGTGGCATTTCTACCTTAATGTCTCTCGTCTTTGGAACAGTCTTCCAGAAGATCAACAACTTAACAGCAACGCTTAACGTTTTAAAACATTTCTTTTTGATGAATTTTTTCGAAACTAAACTTGTTTTGTTTAAATCGTATTTAAACGTTTCAACTATTTTTAATTTTTTTTATAACTATTTTTTTTGTTTTATTTGTACTTTATATTTTTTTTTTTTTCATATATGTAATTCTAATTTAACGGTTTTTCGTTGTTTTTAGTTTTTTTTTTTTAAATTTTTTCTTTCATTTGATTAAATTGTTTTTATCATTTAAATTGCTTATCATAATCATTCCTGTACTCTAATTATAAGATTTATCTTGTTGTGCAGGAATTAAAAATTAAATAAATAAATAAAATCTTGTAGTTTCGAAAATTTCTGAATTTGTTATTCGATTAATCGAACAATTTTAAATTTAAAAATGGCAAATGTCGATTAATCGTTTAATCGAACAATAAAAAAAAACCCTATTAATTGAACACCCTAGTATTTATGAACAAATTTATACAATTTATTAACTTTTTCATAATACTTATAAACTTTTTCAGAGTATTTATGAAAAATGTTGAAAATTCTCAAATTTCACATATTATGATTTATTCATAAATACTATGAAAAAGTTTATAAATATTATGAAAAAGTTAATAAATTGTATGAATTTGTTCATAAATACTATGAAGATCGTTCATGGAAAAAATTTTTTTTTTGTGTGAAGTGACATATCTTGAGAACTTCAAGGACCGTCCACTTAGCCTGCAGGGAAAAAAACTGTTCCAATTGTTATGAAAATTAATAAATTTTAATAAAAAATTTATACTTTGAACGGATTTAAATAGAAAAACATTGGCAAAGCGCTTGGAAAGCACTTTTTCGAATTCATACTATCTTCTACACAAAAAATAAAGTGCTTTGCCGAGACTTTTTCTTTGGAACGGTTGGCACTTTCTGCCTGGGTAGTCATGTTACATACCAAATGAAAGGTCTTTGGAAAACCTATCTACGTGTGCTAAGAACATGTCCAAACATGCACAACTTTTCGTCATATTGAGTAAAATACCATTATTTTAGGACATTTTTGTTAATAAGTCGAAAAATATTAACTTCTTTGGCCCGTTGTTAGCACCACGAGATAGGTATTTTTAATACCTTTAATCTGCCTATATGAATTTTGTTTATATAGTAGGGTTTCTAAATTCCCGGACTTTTTCAATTCCCGGGAAATCGTTTTAAAAAAATCGTATTCCCGGGAATTCCCGGGAATTTTTTAATTTAAACAAATTTTACCATATAAAAATTGTTATATTACAAATTATGGTCGTATTTTCCAATTTAAAACCATTTTAGATGTATTCTTTTGTAAAATAATTTTACAAACCTTTAAAATATACGTAGAAAGTTCATAAAATCTATTTTTTATAGAAATATTGGACCTTATCATAGTTTTAGTATTTGCATTGACGTATTTCCACTCCATGCAAAATTGTTCACAATTAGGAAAAACCCGATTTTGCATCAAATGCGGTTTTAATAACTTTTATCAAAATTTTTTCTAATTTTGAGTATGCCAACCGTACACACAGAAAACAAATTTGCTAATTTCCAACTGAAAATCAGTTGTTGCAACGAAAATTCGATTGATGCATTTGTATTTAGGTTGTAACAACTGAATATCGACAGTTACAACTAAATATTGTTAATACAACAGTCTTTTAATTGAAACAACTACAAAATTTGTTTGCCACGTCGAAATGCAGTAGGAGCAACCGAATTTTGTGTTGATACAACTGAAAAATTCAGTTGGAAATTTATTTTTCTCTGTGTAAGAAAATTATATCTTGAAGAAGACCAATGTACTATATAGCCATTGTAACGACGTATTTTCACTGGTTGTTCGGATAGAACTCGAGGCGGCCAAGGTTCGTTACAAAATATTTTTTTTTCACGGCCGATTTGTTATATATTTTTTAAAATATCGATATTTTTGTTTAAGCACTGTAAAGATTGTTGTTCTGAATATGAAATACTAAATTTCGCAAAGAAGAAATCATTGGAATTTCAGATTAAGAAAACTTTTGCCAATTTGCAACCAACATTTGAAGTGAAATTTAGTTTGATTCCGTATTTGTCACGCAATCGATTAAAGAAACATAATTATTAGGCCTCAATAATATACAAGCTGAAGCATATCCTCAATAGTTTTTTTAAAAAATTTTAATGTCATTTTTAAAAAATCATTTAAGATTGTGTTAAAAATGTGTAAATGAGATATATTTTTATTAAAAAATAAGCGACGAATTCCCGAAATTTCCCGAAGAAAAAAATCCCGGGATTTTAAGAAAAATATTTCCCGGGAATTCCCGGGAAATTTTTCCCGAATAGAAACCCTATTATATAGGCGTAAATCGTAAAAAACTGAAAAAGATCAATTTCCCCCCATACAAATCGACCCCCCCCCCCCTAAAAATTAGTTTGGGCCGCTAAAAATAATACGTGTCGAATTAATTTTCGTTCTTAACAAAATATCCAAATTTCATGAAGATCGGAGGGTGACACCAGGGAGACTTCCCTTGTTAGTCAAGTTATTTTATTTCAAAACTATTTTATCATATCAACAAATAGTTTTTGTGTTTGTTGAATTTCTTTGTTGAAAAAAATAAGATTTTTTACGTTTGTCAGATCAACGAATTGTGTTCGTGTTTATTGAATGTCTTTGTTGAAAAAATAATAATTTTAGAAAACTATTACAAACTCGTTTATCAATTTTTTTAAATTTTTTTTTCAACAATCAATATTTACAAACGTTAGTTGATATCACAAATTTCCGTATAGGAGCACTTTTAGTGAAAAAGTTAATTGTATTCACAAATATGGGGGCCACCATAAAAATTCGTTTTTTTTCTGTGAAAGGTATACATATCTGGCGATTCACGGAATAATGCGTTTGGCAGGCAAAACAAGTTGATGTGATAAAATTAGGGATGTCGCGAATAGTATATTCGACATTTTACCGAATATTTATTATTCGGTTTGAACCGAATACCGAATATTGCCGAATAGTTTGATTATTCATACGTCTGTAGTTTACCTATGTAAAAAATAAAAAAAAGTACCAGACTAAAAAACAACAACGCTGTACTTGATTTCAATCAATCAATCCCGCGGCATAGACCTGACCGATGTGAGGTCGGGCTATGCCCGGTGTCCCTGCATACACAAACCACAGCTCAACAAGGAGACCGTTATTGGAAAGAGCGAAACCCATTAGGTTTGATCTGCGCAAGGAGAAACTCCATGTGCAACACCTTCTAGGAGATAACTCGATTGATGGGATAATTACAGCAAAGGCACACACTGAAATGGTAAAGGAGGCGATAGAAGGTTACCAAGCAGCATAGTCCTGGGCGGTATACCTCCACCAATATGCGATAAGGAGAGACTACTGCATAGAGAGACCAGGGCTTTCTTATCACAGCTACGTTCTGGACTCTGAAGAACGCTAATCAGTTACTTATTCCTCTTAATACCAGAAATACCCGACGAATGTCTACTATAAGGCCAGTCACCCCATATCATCCGACATTTTTTGCGTCCTGCTATGTGTCCTTATTTGGACCCATTTTTATAACAATTCGAGTTTTATTGACTGCAAAAAAGTTTATCTTTAATAAAACGTGTTTTTTAAACAAATTTAAATTTTGCCGAATATTCGGCAAACTGTTGACAAATATTTATTCCACCGAATATCTAAAAACCATGCCGAATAGTTACGAATATTCGCGACATCCCTAGATAAAATATAAGAAATTATTACAACAATCGAAAGACCCTCGGTCAGATTTTATAGAATATCTGGTGGAATTGATGACTGATTGACATTAAATTTCTGATCTTATTAAGATATGAAATGTTATATTTCCCGATCGCTCCGGTAGGCTAGCGTACTAGCCACCAAATAAAGGTTTTTGTCAAAAAGTCATTAAAACTAGAACACACTGCGGGTCTAAAACAAGGAGAAAATTTTTTTGTAGTAGGTTAAGGGTGGTAAAGCTCAAAATGCTAAACTCCTCGCATAGACCGACTGGTCCATAGCTAAATCACATGTTTCTTCTGTGACTAAGATAAAACGCGTTTGTGCATGTTGCAAACAGTTTAATTATCATAAGGTCCATAGCTGCGATTTCCTTCAGATTCTCGAGTTCAGCTCTGTCTAGTATTCACTTGCTATGCTGGCCAATGCGGGTCATTTACACAGGATATGTTCAACTGTTTTTATCGTATTCGGCTCATCACATCAATTTTAATCCGAGATAAGTACAATCGTTTTTGCATCGAAAGCAATTTGCAAGTGTCCTGTGAACACTTCCTTAAATAAACGACATTCCCTTCTGTTAAGAGGAAGTAATTTTCCTGAGGTCGTAACGCGGCCATATTATTCTGGTAATTCTGCTTGTACTTAACTCTCTCCATTACCTGCTGTCCATTGAAATACACTGACAATCACTTATCGATCTGTAGTTAAAAATGGGGGATTTAATATAAACAAAAATTCCTGCATGCGCCTCAGGAAGTTCATCAGCTCATACCCGTCTACTCCCCTATGCTCTGGTACCATTTTAGATAGATAATTTTATTACTGGATTACTGATTACTGGATTACTGAAGATTTTCGAAACACTCAAAAACGGCTTTTCATTTTATACAAAAACTTCTTAGAGCCTTTAGTGCTGCTTGACTGCAGACATAAAATTTTTAATTTTTCTCTTATTCTGCAAGAAACTGTAAGGCTTCCTTATTTATAGCAACTTTTTCAGAATTGAAAATGCTGCAGTTCAGAGGTAAATTTAAAGATTTCTATCACAGACGTCCACAGTAAATACCGCTCCCACTCCGTCGATTGTTTAAAGCCTTCTGTGAATATATTTAAAGTGCCATTTGGAACATAATATTCTTGAGTCGAAAATTCAACTATAAATTTTCGGTCCAAAAGTAGTTTGGGCATTTTGTACATCATGCTACTGTGGCCATAACTTCGGCGTCTGAGCCAATTTGGGTCTGAGGCATGCTTTAAAGGCCTCACCCTTATCAAAGATGTCAATAGTCTTAGTGTCAATGGATGCAGCAGATGTTGATACTCCGAATTTACCTCCCTCTCTAGCGCTCCGTGCCAGACCATAACTACTAAGACAACTTATATAGTGAACACATTTCTATCGAAAACTCTCCTTTGGAAATATTGCAGATAGCAAGTTTTGAACATTCGCCCTCGATATGTACATAACTGTTAAAAGCTGTTACACAGATTTACAATGCTTGGACTTTTCACACACGAAAAACATGAATAACACCGCGAGTTTTTCGAATAGTTTTGAATTAATGAATGAAGTCTCTTTATTTTGCAATGTGCGTGCAAAATAAAACAAAAATTGGAAAATTTTTGGTTACTAAAGCTCTTGTAAAATTAATGATATTTAAAAAATAATTTAATGCATAATATTTTTTTTTGTCAGCCCAAGTGGGAAAGGGTTGACAAATCCTTACACAGAAAAAAATATTTGTATTGTTAGCTCATTTTCAATTAAATCGTTTAATTATATTAACAAGTTGTGTTGTTGAATATAAAATTAATTAATTTCTTTGACAATACAATTAAATTGTTTTTTAATACAACAACTTTTTAATAGAAAATAATACAATTTTTGTTTCTGTAAAGTAAATTACAAAGCCGATTTATAAAAAAAAATAATCCCGAGTAAAAATTTTTATATGATGCAATATGTAATGATATATTAGTGTTGTAAATTGTGGTTACTTTTGACTACTCGATACTACTCGATACTTTTTCAACTGAGTACTCGATACTACTCAATACTTTTTTTGAAATTGAAAAATTTAAAAATAGAGCTTTATAAATTACAATTTTATTAATTTTTATCAAAATTCTATTTGTGTTTGCATAACAAGACATTCGCTTTTAAGTTTAGATTATTTTTAATCAAACTTAAAATTATTTTTCTAGAAAAAAAAAATAAAATATTTTTCATACACAGAGTTGCATTTTATGGTTATATTTGTTGGTTAAATTATGCGTTTCTAATGAAAAAATACAACCCTAAAAGTATTGAGTAGTTATTTTTGAGTATTGAGTACTCGAAAAAAAGACAGTATTGAGTACTCGGTACTCAAATACTCAATACTTTTACAACACTATGATATATAACACAATGTATATTTATACGCAATTTAATCCGAATAATGGTGGATGTTTTTGCATTAAAAAAGATCAACGTGTATAAAATATGATTCGAGTTCATCCGAGTTTTGACCAGACATATATCAGTGGATCCAATTTATCTAATTGCGTAAAAACATCCAAAACCCTGTTGTTTTGTGGTTTGGGTGAGATACACCACAGGTCAACAATACATTCACCAAACATATAATTTTCTAAACAAAAAAAATTGTTTGGGTACGCTTCGAACCAGATAGGTGATATACATAATCCTAACAAGGAAATGTTTAGGAACATGTTAAAAGTTTCTCTTTGCCTAAGAAACTTAGAAAATTTTTGGTTAATTGGAAACAATTATAGTTGTATATGAAACAGAATGAGATATATATGATTTTATATTAAAATCTACAGAAAAGCAAATTTTGTATTGACCATCATATTATTGTATATAATTATATCAACCGTATCAGAATCATGATTAAATTATATATTATCACATATGACTGCATTAAAAAAATTTAGAAAACATTTCACTGATGTATAATCATATATGATTTATTATGTTTGTATCAAGTTATATATACTGTAATATATGTTTATTTTTACTCGGGATATTTAAAATTGGTTAAAACTATTTTTAATTTCAATTTTTCCTGTATTTACTGTTAACTTACAATTAGTAATTTTTTTTTCTATTGTCAAAGAAAAGGGATAGTCTTATGTATAAAAATATTAAAAAAAGGACAAAAAAGTGTTGAACCGCAACAACCACGATAATAAAATTAATCAGTAAACCATTCATTTATGAATCTATTCATATGTAAATAAACTCATCATCACAAATTTTTTTTTTGAAGTTTATAAACCAAACTCTACTGATTTTGGATTAGGATCCAGCTCATTTACACTCGTTCTTTGAATACAGAGCCACAAATATATAGTTGACTAAATAACTTGTAGTCTTACTGATAACGTGGAAGCTCAGTGTTGGCAAAGGCTGCGCTCTGTTCTTATTTCACACTCACACTAAAACTTGTGGGATCAACAACAAACAATTAACAATAGAACAGAAAAAACTTAAATACTTTACTTCCCGTCCCTGTTAGTTAAGGTGGCTTCAGACCATAATATTTGTAATAATATCTGTTAAAATTTTGTGTAAAACCTATAAAATAGTATGGTGTAAACATAAATCGGTAATTAACCAAGAGAAATACGGACAGAAAAATGACAAGCGGATACGTATTTTCATTTTTAGAAATTTCTTTAAAAATGAGAATATATTTAAGATGTGAAAATTTTGATAATATTAAAGATGTGATGGTGTAAATACGTAAAGGATTTTTTAAAAGATTTTTTGACAAGCGGAGAAAATTTCGTACTATTTAAGATACGTATTTTCTTACGACTCAGTATTATAGTCTGAAGTGGGCTTTACCGAATTCGATATCCTGAAAGTCAAGAATTGAAAATTGCTCCGAGACCATTTATTAATGCATTAGTAGAAAAGCTCATTTTGGGAAAACTGAAGTGAAGATTTTTCAGCTCAATTCCGCTTGCAGTAGAGTGTTATAAATCTGGACAGGGTAAAAAGCATGATACATAGTCTTTTAATATGTTGGACTTTATGTTTTATAACTAATTTTTTCTTTATCTCGGTATAATCGTGTCTGATCTGATTTTACATACATCCACGTGATGTAACTAGTGTTTCCAATTATTCGACCCAGCCGGTTAACCGGTTAGGGCATTATTCGAAAATTGACGAAAATTGGTTAATCGGTTATTCGGGTCGATTAATCGAAAAAATTGGCGGTTAATCGATTAAACGTCAAAAACAATGAAAACTTTATATTCAGTTTTTAGAGTTTCTGAATATCAATTAGGATTTCTGAATTTCAATAAGCTTTTCTGAATTTGGATTTGGCTTTTGTAAATTTTAATTGGGCGTTTCTGAATTTCGATTTAGATTTTTGAATTACAATTGTGATTTCTGAATTTGAATTAGCTTTTCTGAATTTCTATTTGCAGTTTCTGAATTTTAATTGGGATTTTTAATTTGAAGCGTGAAAATAGGAAGTGTTTCAAACAAATTTTAACCGCAAATAATTATTTGCGTTTTAAATTATTAGTTTCGACATTAACCGAAATAGAGGCGATTAATCGAGGAATCGGTTAATCGATTAACCGAATTGGAAACACTAGATGTAACACAGTCCCAGAAAAAACAAGTGAGAGTGTTTAGATCGGCTGTGCCAAATCTTTTATACCCATCAACATAAAATAAATCCAGTTGCTATTTTTGGGGTAGGGTCGTTACTGGCGTTCGTTGGGGGACACCTCGCGGTAATTGTTTACAAATTTATTTCTTATGCTTCTTGCACATTAGTAATGCAATCATTTCATTACATCAACAATTTTTTAACATCCACGTTCCAAAAGGGGGACCGGGCCAAAAAAACAACAGTATTTTCTAGTCCCCTGGGTCAGAGTCCAGTATTTTTAATTTCCTTTGACATAAAATTGTTTCATTTGCGTTACATAAAATATTAAAGCTTAGTTTTAAAGGGGAAACTTTTTTCCTGGTTTGATTTATCCCATCTCCGAACTTAACCAGACTATGACCATGAGATGTATTCGTGCCAAACTTAAGGAGGGTACGGTTACATTGAAGATTTTTCAAGTATATAGTCCCCGCACAACACTGTCGGTGACGTTTTTTTATACAAATTTGGCAAAAAAAAAAAAAACGCGCGACATAAAACCGCTTGAACAAAATCAATTTTATTTTTGTATCGGTTTCTCTCTCTCTCTCTTTTAATTTAATTTTAATTTTTGAAGTTAAAATGTTGTCACATTTTTATAAATATTTCGATTATTTTCGATAAAGTAAACAAAAAAATCTTATTCTAAAAAAAAATGTATTTAAAATTAGAGTTTTTTTCTAGTTCGAAAAAAAAAAAACTGTAATCGAATATATATACATTAGAGTGTCCCTTATTTTGGAAATGTTGGAAATCTTGAGACGGTACCCGCTCATTTTTTTCCTTTTGACTTAAAAATAACTCAGGAAAAATTTTACGCCCCTAGGACCACGCCTTCCCTACGCGACGGGGCCTTAAAGAGCGGGGCCTAAAAAATCATTTTTCCATACAAACCAAAAAAATTTTTTTTTTATTTTTAATTTTTTTGTTATTAATTATTATATTACTTGGTTTGCTTATTCACGACAAAAAATTTGATTTTGGAGGGATAAGTCTTTCAGCGCTAAAAAATTTTTCGCAAAAAAAAAATTTGGGCGGCCGGGGTCCTACAGTAAAAAATTTTTAAAAAATATTTTTTTTTAGTTTTGACCAGCAACGGTTTTAGTTGCTATGTTGCTTTAAATGATATATATTCCAAAAAAAAAATTATTCATATCTGTGACATCTTTATCTTTTTCGAAAAAAAAAATTTTGAGCCGTAGGAATCCTACGGTAAAAAATTTTTAAAAAATATTTTTTTTTAGTTTTGAAAAGCAATGGTTTTAGTTTTTATGTTGTTTTTAATGATATATATTCCAAAAAAAATATTATTCATATTTGTGACATTTTTATCGTGTATCGAAAAAAATCATCAATGCATTTTTTACCCTTTTTTAGAACACGATTAAGATGTCACAGATACAAAAAATATTTTTTTATGAATATATATCATTTAAAGCAACATAGCAGCTAAAACCGTTGCTGGTCAAAACTAAAAAAAAATATTTTTTAAAAATTTTTTACTGTAGGACCCCGGCGGCTCAAAATTTTTTTTTGCGAAAAATTTTTTAGCGCTGAAAGACTTATCCCACCAAAATCAAATTTTTTGTTGTGAATAAGCAAACCAAGTAATATAATAAATAATAACAAAAAAATTAAAAATCAAAAAAAAAATTTTTTGGTTTGTATGGAAAAATGATTTTTTAGGCCCCGCTCTTTAAGGGCCCGTCGCGTAGGGAAGGCGTGGTCCTAGGGGCGTAAAATTTTTCCTGAGTTATTTTTAAGTCAAAAGGAAAAAAATGAGCGGGTACCGTCTCAAGATTTCCAACATTTCCAAAATAAGGGACACTCTAATATACATATATAAAGGCCGAATAAATACATTTTATTTTTATGTACCTTTTGGTACTAAAAATAAAAAAACAACATGTATTTAAAATTCTAAAAAAATACAAAAAAAGTAATCAATATGAAAAAATCATATTGATATTAAAAAAACTATAGAATTAAATAAAAAAGTGTCGAAAAAATGAAAAAATAGTGTAAATATCAACGTATGACTGAAACCGTCAACCGCTCCGACATTGCTGTGCGGGGACTTATATACTGATTTTTATACCCTCCAATCTAGTGATAGAGGGTATATATAAGTTTGTCATTCCGTTTGTAACACCTCGAAATATTGGTCTAGGACCCCAAAAGTATAAATATTCATGACCCTTGATCGATTTTAAGACGATCTAGCGATGTCCGTCCGTCCGTCCGTCTGTCCGTCTGTCTGTCTGTTGAAAACACGCCAGCTTTTGAAAGACTTAACGGAGGCTCCTGAAGTTTGGCATATATGTTGGGCATTTACCTGGTCAGGTTGGTATTGCAATCCAGCGATATCGGTCCAGTGGTTCAAAAGTTATGAGCAAAAGACTGAATTTCGGCAAGGGTTTTTCGTGAATTTTTGAGATAAAAAGCACTATAACTTTCGAAAAGCAATTCTGAGGATGCTGAAGCTTAGCATATATATTTTGCGTTCGTCCAGCCTCGTTTGTATTGAATTTAAGCCAAATCGGTCCAGTGGTTCAAAAGTTATTAGCAAAACCGTGAAATTCAGATTAGCTTCACCTAAAATTCACTTGTTGAAAACCCGTTAAACCTGTTTTAAAAACATTGGTAAAGTCACAAAAATATTTTACAACGTATTTTTGTCACTCAAAAATATTTTTATACCAAAACAAAAAAAAAAAATACACTCGAAAAAATTTTACACTCAAAAAAAATTTTTCACTCAAAAAAAAATTATTAAATTATTTTTTTTTTTTTCAAAATTTCTGAAAAAAATTTTTTTTAACCAAAATAAAATATTTCTAATCAAAACTGTTATTTTTTTCACGTTAGAAAATTTATTATCACTTAAAATGGGCATTGTGGAGGGTATTCATGTATTCGGCCAAGTCGAATTTAACTTTTCTACTTGTTAAACATTTTAAAATAAAATTTTACTCAAAAATTCTATACAAAAATTTTAATTTCCATTTCATAAGTCGTAGAGGTTCCTTAACGCAAAATGTATCTGATCATGATGTTATTCTGATATTCACACATTTATATAAAAAAGCGCACAGAATCTTTAAGATTTTTTGCAACGACAAGTTTACAGGATGATGGATTATCTATATTTTTAGAAAGATAATGTAATTGCATGAATCCAAATCAGGACCTCGATCGAATTAATTCTATTGAGAATTAATTCACAAAAAGTTTAATTCTGTTTTAAAAAGTTTTTAATTATTATTTCTTACTAGCATTCAAGACGAATTAATTCTCAAAGCTTTAATCAAATTGAACTAATTCCCAAGAAAATTAATTTCTTGCGAAATAATCATTCGACTGATTGCAAAATTTGGCATTACCAGTAATGGGTTTTGTAGTCCGAAACAACTGTTAATATGTAGTTACTTATTGAATAAAACACTAATTATTTTAACAAGGGCGTGAAACAAAAATAACTAGTGAAGAGTATGGAGATAAATAAGTAGTAACTGCCTCGGATTACTAATAAGGAGTAAAAACCCATTACCAATAAGAAGTCAAATAACTAGCTATCAAATGGGAGTAATTAAACATTTAAAATTTAACTTGTTTTTAATTAAAAATAAAAATTTCCTAATTTTTTTAAGTTTTTAATTAATTTTTGCAAGTGAATACTATTACTTAGAAGTACTTTGATAACATTTCTTTAGAGCAAAAAGTATAAGAATGAATTTTTATATATTCGAGAAGAAATGTGAGAAGAAATGTGCCGTTGGAGGGTATAAAAGATTCGGCACAGCCGAATTTAACACTCTTACTTGTTTTACATGTTTTTTTTGTAATTTTGCTAAATAAATAAAACGTTTGGTATATTTATCGCGATAGGAAGGTGCTGCCAATGTCCCCCACTGACCCGATCACCCCCCCCCCAAAAAAACGCCCCTGACAAAAATTTTTTTTTTTAATTTTTTATACATTTTGGAGGGTATAAAAGATTCGGCACAGCCGAATTTAACACTCTCACTTGTTTTTTTTTTTGTAGCTGTTCTAAAGTTTGAACCTACCTTAAGTATATATTGATCCCCAAAGTCAAATCGATATTTTGAAATGTGTTTGAAAAATTATTTAAAAAAATTATTTAAATTAAAACGATTAAAATTATTTGTACGGTAACTACTGCACAGAAAAAAATATGGGGAAAAACAATTTGAGTAATCACTTGTTTAAATTTAAAAAAAGTTTTGAGTAATTTTTTAATTGACGCAATTAAAAATTTACTCAAAAATTTAAAAACAAATTGAGTAAATAATTTAATAAGAATTTAATAGCTTTTTTAATTTTTTTTGGACTTTTCTTAGTTTTTTTAATTCTCGTTTAGTTTATAGTTTTTTGTATATATACATGAAAGTTTGTAATCATATTTATAAATTTTTTTTATGTCTTTAAGACAAAAATATATTTGGTAAAGTTTGAAAAAACATGTTTTTTTTCTTTGTAAAAAAATATGAAATTTTTTTAAACTTTGTTTTTTTTAGAGTAGAAACAGAATAAGCCCGGCACGACTTTTTCCATACGGTTTGGCAGATTAAACCGGTGGCCGGCGCCTATGTGAAATAAAACTTGTTCTGTTTTTAAAAGGTGGTGATTCTTGTTCTGTTCCTGCACTTAATAGTGTCAATTAAAAATTTACTCAAATTTTTTTGGCAGACATTTAATAAATTTTTATTAAAAATTTACTCAATACTATTAAATCGTTTACTGGTGGAAAATTGAGTAATTTTTTACTCAATAGTATTAAAAATTTACTCAAATTTTTTTTTTATTTCTTTCTGTGTGGAAAATGAAAGATTTGTATGTGTGTTTTACAAATGTACATGTTGAATATTCATGACGCAGTGTGTGTTTGAATAATTTTTTTTTAAAACTTCTATATAAACACGATAAAGAAGTACTTCATTCAATATTCGCCAATTTTATTAAACACTGATAAGGGAAGAGATTTTCCGTAACGAAGAATGATGAACACAAAGTGTTTTTATAGGCAATATGTTTGGAGTATTCGTACAAATAATACATACACAAAGCTTCAATAGTATCAAAACACTTTTCGCTTACATGTGTGTTAGTCCATCCTACTACAATTCATTGTAGTCCATGTCCTAGTGGAGTATTTCGCATAAAAATGGAACAAAAAATTCTAAATAAAAATACATGTTAACAAAATGAAATGGAAGAATACCAAAATGCCACAGCTGTGCTAACCAACTCCAAAAGATACGAACAAGAATTGTACATTGAACGTACCTTAACATAAAAATATTAAGGGTATTCCTGTTTATTTAGGGCGGGATAGTGTTGTATGAGAATTTAAGCAGCAGGATTTGGAAACGCTAGAACCGCTCATTTTGTGAGGTTTGTAAAAAAAGGGAATAAGCCAATAAGTGTAGGTCGAATAGGATGTAGGGGTCACTGATCGGGGTAAATGCTGGGCGTGAACGGGAAAAAATTTAAATTTAAAAAGCCTCATAATTCCCCTGCACTTGCCCCTATAGGAGACCAACCCCCATTAATTTTTCCCCTAAAAATTTCCAACCATACCTAAGCTCAACCTCCACGGGCTCCCACTTAAGGTTTAATTTTTAAAAATATTTGCTCCTACCGCTCTAGCTGTCCTAGAAGTGATCCTAGAGGAGTCAAATATATGACCGAGCCTAATATTTATTCAGCCCCAACATTTTCTTAGAACGTACAAATTAGGATAAAATAAAAAAAAAATAGGGTGGTCCCCAAATTTTTTTTTTTTTTATCCTAATTTGTTTTATTAAAGCAGCTCCTACCGGTCGAATGGTGCCTCCTAGAGGGGTCTTTAGCAAGACCGACCCACAATAATTTTTTCCCAAAATAATAAATAAATTTTCCTTAAACATTCCTGAGCACTATCTCCACTCCCTAAGAGGGCTCCCAAATAAAGTTTAAATTTTTAAAAATATTTGCTCCCACCCTTCTAGGTGTAGTAGAAGTCCCCTAGAGGAGTTAAATGTATGACCGACCGCCAATATTTTGTCAACCCCAACATTTTCTTAGAACATACCTACCCTCTATCTTCAATTCCTAGGGTAGTCCCCACACATTTTTTTTTATTTTTTCATAATTTGGTTTATAAAAACAGCTCCTACCGGTCCAATGGTACCTCCTAAAGGGGTCATTATCAAGACTTACACCAATTAATTTTTAGTACCTAACATTTTTTTAGAACAAACCAATACCCTATCTCCAAATTCTAAGGGGTCTTCTATACTAACCCCCAGTTTCTGTATGCCGAACAAACGACGAACGTCAAAAATCTGCATGTATTTTGTTATTGTAACAAAAGCAAAATACATGTAAATTTTTGGCGTTCGCCTATCGTTCGTCATACAGAAACTGGGGGTAAGTTACATTTTTGTAAAATTTGCTCTCACCGCTCTAACTGTCGCAAGGGTAAATCTAGAGAAGTCAAATATGGGACTGACCAACTTTATTTTTCAACCCAAACATTTTCTCCAAACAAATCTTCCTCTTTTTTAACCCTTACGGAGGTTTCCACTCATTTTTGGATTTTTTATAATTTTATTTATGAAATCAGTACTTATCGCTCCCATGGTGCATCTTAGGGATGGGAAATGCAGACTGGTCCCCTACACTCAAAAAAAACCTTGTAAAACTACAAGAAAAATTTTTTTTTTGCTACCTCGCATTTGAAAAGAATTCTTTGTTATTTTAAAAGCTTTTAACCAATAATTTTGTAATTTTACAAGCTTTTTACTAAAAAAATTGTAAATTTATAATTTTTTTGACTCGATAAAACTTACAAGGTGGTTTCGTGATTTTACTAGATTTTTTGCAACCTCCTATTTTACGAGAATTCCTAGTAAAAATTACGAACTTTTTTGTCATTTTATAATATTTTTAACAATAAAATTGTAAATTTATAAATTTTTTGGCTAAATAAGAAATTCTCGTAAATTTACTAGATTTTTTTTGTAGAAAATCTTGGAGACTTTGTAAAAATTTACCTTGATTATGTTATTATTGTATAACATATTGAAAATTTCAGTTACGATACACAAGAAATACATTTAAAAATTCTTTTCTTTTTGTAAGGTTATTTTATAGTTACTTTACATGAAGATAATGGATTGAGTTATATGACCGCGACACCACAGACAAGTGGGAACAGTTTTCTTGTTAGTAAGATTATCCTACGCGGGTACATGGGGGGTGAAAGGGGAAATTTCCCTCCCAGACCAAATTTCAAAAGAAAAAGAGAAAAGAATGAAGAAGAAAAAGAAAGAAGGAAACTTTCTAAAAAAATTTCCGAAGGGAAAAAATCTCGAAATCAGAAAATTTTTCATAGAAAAAATCTGAAATTTTTATAGGGAAAACTTTTAAAGGAAAAATGTGACTTGAAAAAGGTAAAAAAATAACTCTAAAATTTTCACATCCTCAAACATATTCTTTTTCGTATTTTTGTAGAAGAATTCCCAAATTCTAAGTCTCAGAATCTGATTCTTTTTTTTTTAAGAAAAAGGTCTTAGAATCTGAGACTTTTTCTACAGGAAAAAGGTCTCCAAATTTGAGACTTATTTTTAGAAAAAAAAGGTCACAGAATCTGAAATACGAAAAAGGTCTAAGAATCGGAGACTTTTTCTATAGGAAAAAGGTCTCAAAATCTCAGAACTTGAGACTTTTTTTGAGGAAAAAGGTATCAGAATCTGAAACTTTTTCTCTTGGAAAGTGTCTCAGAATCTAAGACTTTTTCTATAGGAAAATGGTCGTTGAATCAGAATTTTATTATACTTTTTCTGAAGCAAAAATTTTCTGATGGAAAAAGGTCTCAGAATCTGAGAACTTTTCTACGGGAAAAAGGTCTCAAAATTTGAGTCTTATTTATAGGACAAAAGGTCGCAGAATTAAAGACTATTTCGATATGAGACTTTTTCTTTAGGAAAAAGGTCTGAGAATCTGAGACTTTTTATTTAAGAAAAAGGTCCCAGAATCTGAGATTTTTTTATAGGAAAAAGGTCTGGGACTTTTCTATAGAAAAAAGATCTCAAAATCTAAATTTTTTTTAGTACGAACAAATCTAATAACACAGCTCAACAAGAAAATGCTTATTGGATTCTGGTTAGTGATTTGGATAGTGTCTGTTGCGCTGATTCCAAATCCGGATCCCAAATTTGTCTATCACGTCAGGATTTTGAGTAATTCGCGGTTAAATTGCCGAAAAAGGGCATTTTTGACCCTTTTTAAAAGCTTATAAAATAAGATCCTGACATGCAAATGACTTGGTATCAAGCTCATTCGAAAGCCTGTAATTTTTTCTTAAAGATAAGATAAAATGTTGTAAAAATTTAATTTTCTAAAATGGTAAAAAAATCATTAGCAAAAAACCTTCCATTTTTTCAATATTTAGTTTATTTACACAGTGTTTTTTACCAAATTTCCATACAAATTCAAACGTAAATTTTAAATTTAAAGCACTTGTGGCTAATGATTTTTTTACCATTTTAGAAAATCAAATTCCAAGAAGATTTGATCTTGTCTGAATGAGAAAATTACACACTTACGAATGAGCTTGATACTAGGGATGCCAAACGGGATTGACATTTACAAATCCCGGGATTCGGGATTTTGAAATCGTAATCCCGGGATCCCGGGATTTTTCGGGATCCCGGGATTTTTCGGGATCCCGGGATTTTTCGGGATTTCAGGATTTTTCGGGATTTATTAAAATTAAACTTTTTAACGTTATATTTAAAAAATATATATGTATATAATTTAATATTTAATTACTTATTTATCGTATTGCACTGATACAAAACGATTTTAATTTTGGAAATATAAGCATTACGAGTTTAAAAGATTCTACAACAAAGTTTAGCATATTTTGATGAAAAAGAATATAGATAAGAATTAGATATTGATGTCAATATTCTTCAGCCACTTAAGCTGTGTTTATATCATCCCAGCAGAAATTTTGCTGAACGTTCAGCAGCTTTTGGAAGGGGAACTTGAGTAAAGGAGCGCATCCAATTGCGCTGAATTCATGCATGATTCCCTAAGGCGATGTCCCACTTTAGAGCGCTAGTTGGATACACAGAAACAGCGCTCTTTAGATGCACTGAAATCACGTGTCTTTAGAGCGCTGATTTAAGCAGAATAAAGATGCTGTAAATTCATGTATCATTTTAGCGCTGATTTAAGCAGATTAAAGATGCAGTGAATTCATGTATCTTTGTAGAGCTTATTTAAGCAGAATAAAGATGCTGTAAATTCAAAGTTGAAATCAAATAACTAAAATTTAAAAAAATATAACAAAAAAATTCATTCGTTTTACTTTACAAAACTTTATTTATGTGAAACAAAATGAAAAAAAAAAATCGGAAGTGAACATCAAAAAAATATCGGAAATTTTCATTTTCACATTTTTTATGGGATTTTTTTTGGGAACAGCGGTCAAAGATGCTATGATTGAAGCGCTCTTTGCAGCGCTGATTAATGCGCAATAATGATGCAGTCAAATCATGTGTCTTTGTCTAAAACTTATGTTTTTTTGTTCAAAAAGTGTTAAAAATATTAAAAAGGAAAGCAAGTGTGAAATTATACCAAAAAATAATTACACATTATAAGTTTTATATAAAAAATCTTAAAAAAAAATTAAATTTTTTCCCCTTCCTTTTACTGCATCCCTAAGAGCGCTCTTTGGATGCGCTACGGTATGCTATAAACAGATGCTGTGTCGCCAAAATCTCGATTTATTTCTGCTGGGATACCACTGAGTATAAAGACTTGTCAAAAAATCTTGTGTAATATGATTTTGTTGACAGTCCAATAAGACTTTTGATTTTATGAAATATTTCAAAAAATGGCTGTGTGTTATTAGATTTGCATACAAACAGCTGTCAGTTTGATTTTGTTTATGATTTTTTGGCAGTATTAAGACTTCGATAATATTTTACTTTCTTAAAATCCAAAGACTCGGTGGGATGACATAAACACACCTTTAACGGCATCTTGGCCAGCATTTAGGAACAACTTAACTCAACTGGTACTGCTCCAAGTCTCTGAAGGCACGATGCAGTCCAAACCAAAAGAGCTAGACCCTGAAGTTTATTTCTTATGGTCGTTACTTCGTTAAAGGGCAAAAGCAGACATTGCACACAGGGAAAAAATTATTTGGAACTCAGTCGGAACTCCTCAAATTTGGTTTCAGAAAATAAGTTTAAGTTACAACGACTTAAATTCAAATTTCATGATTCAAAAAATTGATTTCTATCCAAAAATCTGAACAAATTACCAAAAAATAATCACATTTTTAAAAATTTTTGGTTGCATTTATCAATTCAAAAAAAATATTATTTCAAAAACGTTCATAATTGTCAGAACCATTCACTTATATTTTTCTTTGTAATGCAATACATTTTTAATAACAAGCACAGAATATTAGTTCAGTTGTATAAAAAAATCAGTTACAGCAACTGATACTTGATATAAATTGTTTAAAATTTGTAAAAATTCAAAATACATTTGATATTAAAAATTTTAACATTTTAATGTAATACTATCTAAGAATTATTAAGTTTTGGTACATACAATCATTTTTTAATTTTGTATAAAAGTAACTGCAACTAATTGTATGTTGCTTTTAAATAAATTTATTCAAATTATTAAAAGTCATAAAAAAACAAAATAATTTTCCAGAAAAAAAAATTTTTTAAGAAATAATTGGCATATGATAATTTATCATATCATATCAATTAAAAATGCAGTTTAGTTTACAAACAGAACCATAAACCACAAAACGTAAGTAAGTCTAAATTAACGAAAAATATATTTGTACTATTTTTAATAAAGACTGGATTTATTTTCAGCAAAATACATTAAAAGTTGAGAAAGGAAATTTGGAGAAATAATCTTGCGGATTTACCTACGAGGATTGATCTACAATAAATACGAACATTCAACATTAGATATCAACATATCAATATTCAACATTATAAATATCAACATTCAACAAAAATACTGTATTAACTTTCAACAAAAGACAAATCTCTATTAAAAAGCTGTATTGGGACGAAATTGGAGAGGTTAGATATTTGCATAAAAAATTGTGTAGACTTATTCAAATTTTCTTTAGAAAAGGTATCACTGACTATCAGATTTTTCCTATTCCAAAATCTCTGAGAATTTGGGGCTTTTTCTATGAGAAAAATTTCAGATTCTGAAACATTTTTTTGATAGAAAATTTCTTAAATTTTTAAATTTCTTCTATAGACTTATTGTCTCAGAATTTTTGTATAGAAAAACATCTCAGAATCTGAGACTTTTTCTATAGAAAACATGTCTCAGAATCTGAGACTTTTTCCATAGAAAAAATGTCTCAGAATCTGAGACTTTTTCTATAGAAAAAATGTCTCAGAATCTGAGACTTTTTCTATAGAAAAAATGTCTCAGAATCTGAGACTTTTTCAATAAAAAAAATCTGAGACTTCAGAATCTGAGACTTTTTCTATAGAAAAAATGTCTCAGAATCTGAGACTATAGAAAAAATGTCTCAGAATCTGAGACTTTTTCTATAGAAAAAATGTCTCAGAATCTGAGACTTTTTCTATAGAAAAAATGTCTCAGAATCTGAGACTTTTCCTATAGAAAAAATGTCTCAGAATCTGAGACTTTTTCTATAGAAAAAATGTCTCAGAATCTGAGACTTTTTCTATAGAAAAAAATGTCTCAGAATCTGAGACTTTTTCTATAGAAAAAATGTCTCAGAATCTGAGTCTTTGTCTACAGAAAAAATGTCTCAGAATCTGAGACTTTTTCTATAGAAAAATTGTCTCAGAATCTGTGACTTTTTCTATGGAAAAAATGTTTCAAAATCTGAGACTTTTTCTACAGAAAAAATGTCTCAGAATCTGAGACTTTTGTTATAGAAATACTGTCTCAGAATCTGAGACTTTTTCTATAGAAAAAATGTCTCATAATCTAAGACTTTTTCCGTAGAAAAAATGTCTCCGAATCTAAGACTTTTTCTAGAAAAAAAAAAATGTATCAGAATCTGAGACTTTTTCTACTGAAAAAATATCTCAGAATCTGATTTTTTTTTATAGAAATATGTCTCAGAATCTAAGACTTTTTCTGTGACTTTTTCCATAGAAAAGTCTCAGATTCTTAGACAATTTTTCTTAGAAAAAGTCTCAGATTGGGAGACACTTTTTCTTAGAAAAAGTCTCATATTCTGAGACATTGTTTCTATAGAAAAGGATTCTGATTCTGAGAAAAAGTCTCAGATTTTGAAATATTTTTTCTATAGAAAATGTCTTAGATTCTGAGATATTTTTCCATAGAACAAATGTCACAGAATCTGAGACTTTTTCTATAGAAAAAAATGTCTCAGAATCTGAGACTTTTTCTATAGAAAAAAATGTCTCAGAATCTGAGAATTTTTCTATAGATAAAATGTCTCAGAACCTGAGATTTTTCTATAGAAAAAATGTCTCAGAATCTGAGACTTTCTATAGAAAAAATGTCTCAGAATCTGAGTCTTTTTTTATAGAAAACATGTCTCAGAATCTGAGACTTTTTCTATAGAAAAAATGTTTCAAATTCTGAGACATTTTTCCATAAAAAAATTCTCAGATTCTGAGACATTTTTTCTATAGAAAAAGTCTTAGATTCTGAGACATTTTTTCTATAGAAAAAGTCTTAGATTCTGAGACATTTTTTCTATAGAAAAAGTCTCAGATTCTGAGACATTTTTCTATAGAAAAAGTCTCAGATTCTGAGACACTTTTTCTAAGAAAAAGACTCAGATTCTGAGACACTTTTTCTTCGAAAAAGTCTCAGATTCTGAGACATTTTTTCTATAGAAAAAGTCTATAGACAGTCTCAGAAAAAGTCTCAGATTCTGAGACATTTTTTCTATAGAAAAATTCTCAGATTCTGAGACATTTTTTCTATAGAAAAAGTCTCAGATTTTGAGATATTTTTTTTCTATAGAAAATGTCTCAGATTTTGAGATTTTTTTCTATAGAAAAGGTCTCAGATTCTGAGACATTTTTCTATAGAAAAAGTCTCAGTTTTTGAAATATTTTTTACTGAAAAATTCTTAGGTTCTTAGACATTTTTTCTATACAAAAAGTCTCAGATTCTGAAACATTTTTTCTATAGAAAAAGTCTCAGATTTTGAGACATTTTTTTTATAGAAAAAGTCTCAGATTCTGATACATTTTTTCTGTAGAAATAGGCTTAGATTCTGATACATTTTGTCTATAGACAGTCTCAGATTCTGATACATTTTTTCTATAGAAAAAGTCTCAGATTCTAAGACATTTTTTCTATAAAAAAAAGTCTCAGATTCTGAGACATTTTTTCTATAGAAAAAGTCTCAGATTCTGAAATATTTTTTCTATAGAAAAAGTCTCAGATTCTGAGATATTTTTTCTATAGAAATAGTCTCAGATTCTAAGACATTTTTTCTATAGAAAAAGTCTCAGATTCTGAGACATTTTTTCTATAGAAAAAGTCTCAGATTCTGAGACCTTTTTTTCATAGAAAAAGCATCAGATTCTGAGACATTTTTTCTATAGAAAAAGTCTCAGATTCTGAGACATTTTTTCTTTAGAAAAAGTCTCAGATTCTGAGACATTTTTTCAATAGAAAAGGTCCCAGCTTTTCTATAGAAAAGTCTAAGATTCTAAGCCATTTTTTCTATAGAAAAAAAAGCTATTGTTAAATATTGTAATAAATATCAACTTATGTATATATTCGTGAAAAATTAAGTAATTTAATAAATGGTATATTAAAAAAAAATATTATTTTTGACTTTTTATTTTACGGTTAAAGGAGCCCATTAATAAAATATTTCAGTTGTGGTGCTATAATATCGGTCATAACAACCATTTTTATACTATTACTTTTGGTTGCTTTAACAGATAAATTCAGTTGCTCTATATGAAATTCGTGTGTATACAATTTGATTGAAACTAAATTCGGTAAATTGTAATAAAATTATTAGTAATCACAACTGATAAAAGTGATAGTTGGCTGGACTACGAAAATTTGGTTGGTTCTAAATTTGGTTAGCACAACGAATCTGTTTTCTGTGTGTGGGAAACAATTTTCCCTATTTGGATTTAAATTAACTTCTGAAAAACGTAACTTTTTAAACATTTATTTTGATGTCAAAGTTTTAAGTTACAGGGTATTTGAAAATTAATAAAATATTTCTTTAAATAAATACATAATTTTATTAATAAAGTTGTTAGCATTTTTGGCAAGGGTAAGTTGTCCCCAGTGTCTGACCCCGACGCCGCACTGTGGTCAATATTTTGAGATAGCGGCCAAAACTCCTTTTGGTTTTTGTTCTCCGATTTTAAAGTTATTAGACTCATATGAAAGTAGACAGTAGTAAACCTCGGGAGCCAAAAAATTAGGACTCTATTTCAACTATTTCACTAAGAACAGGGTGGTCCAAAATGGGCTTTTTTAGAATTTAGTAAATTTATGATATTTTTAGTTAATTTTTAAAGTTTAAATGATCATAACTTTTTTGTTTTTCAAGATTTTTGGACGAAATAAATTTTGTGTTGTAACTTAACTTATTTCCTATTACTGGTAAAAAAATTGAAGCTCTACTGTTTTCAGAACAATTTAAATATTTTTTTTAAAAAAGGTCAAATTTCTCGGAAATTTCCTACTTCATAGAGCACAACTCCTGTGAGTCAAGCTGAGTCAAAACACAAATTTACTATTTTGTAGTCCTAACTCTCCCCTACATTCCTATATATACATGTCCATGCATCGGGACTGCACTTTTTGAGCTACAGCAATTTTTCTGACCCAAGGTAAGATATTCGGTACAAATGCACGTCATATTTTTTTAAAAGTTATTTGTATGTGAAAGTGGCTATTATGCATATGGGTAATTCCAAAAATTTTCGCCCCACTGTTCGGAAACATGCCTTTCCACGCCACTGAGCATTTGGCTCATAGATATCCACGTTTATATGAGATATGTTGCATTTTTGGATTTTAAAAATTTGCTGTAGTTTTCAAATTATCGCGGGTCAAAGTTCGACTTTTTTAGCAAAAGTTAGAAAAATACATGACGTTTAACGTGCTCTAACTTTTTAACTAGTAATCCGATTATCACAAGTAATGGCTCATATGAAAGCTTAATTCTTCTTCTTTTAGGAAATCTTTTCAAAAGCATAAGGTTTTTTTTCAGAAGTTTAAAAAAACACATCTTCGATTTTTTTAAAAAAAAATTTGGTAATAAACAATACCGTTTTGTACAACATATCCAAAATTCAGAGTGGGATCCCAATGGGATCAAAAAATATTCTGGTTTTAGTACGAAGTTCTTAAATTTTACCTTAGAAAATTAAAATTTTATGTTTCTTCAATATAAAAATTTAAATTTTCAAAGAAAATTATACTATTATAATTTTGAAAAACATTCAAAACATTAGAAATTTAAATTTTCTAAGGGAAAAATATGAGAATCTCGTACTTAAAACAGAATAGTTTTTGATCCCATGGAGATCCCACTCTGAATTTTGAATATGTTATACAATACATTGTTATTTTTCACCAGAATTTTTAAAAAAAAAATCGAAGATGTGTTTTTTTAAATATTCGAAAAGAAAAAATGTTTTTGCATTTTTGCATCATTTCTGTAACAAAAACTGTGTTATTTTAAAAATATTTTCTAAAAGAAGAACCCCAGCTTTCACATGAGCCTAAATTTGTGAAAATCGGATCATTGGTTAAGAAGTTACAGCTCTTTAAACGTGATGTATTTTTCTCACTTTTGCTTAAAAAGTCAATCTTTGACCCGCCATAATTCGTTAAATACACCAAATGTAAAAAAACGATATATGGTACATGTATCATATTTGTGAGGGCTATCTATGTGTCAAGGTTCAAATTAATCTGAGACACCATTTCCAAAAATGACTAAAATTTGAGCTAAATTTTCTGGAATGGCCCATATATTTTGATGAAATTTTGTACAAGAGTTCTTATTGACCCAAAAAATAATTCTGTTGAAATTAGGAGAAGTTGGCCCATATTTGGACCTAGTCCACATAGAAGGGTGTATCAAAAGTTTGACAAAAATGACAATAGAACTCTCAAATTATGTGGTATCTAACAATTCATTTGGAAAAGGTAAAAAATGCTAATGAGACAGCAACCCTTTATAACCAAAAATATTCTTGGAGACATATGCTAACCACAGTTCACAAAATTTTGTTCCATGGGGAACAAATAATTCAGCACAATATGCTTCCAATTGGAGATCTCTCAGAAGAAGCGCAAGAAAAAAGGAACAAAGACTACAGATTCGTTCGCGAGCACAATACAAGAAAAATTTCCAGATATTGTTCTAATGAAGATCTTATTAATATTTTGTTGTGCACATCAGACCCATATATGTTCAGTATTCGACAAAAATGGAAATCAACCTCATTAGAGTTAGATGAAGAAGCTAAACAACTACTGCAAAATGAAAATCAAAGCTATTTGGAAGAAATTTTTACTTATATTGTTTAATTAATACTAGTTTAAAGATTATAATTTGTTTCTAATTTTAGCATAAATTTTTATTAATACATTTAAATAAAATATATGTGCACTTTAAATCAATAGTAAAAGTTTACTTAAAATTTTATCGATGTTGTGTTCTGTATATAATATATCCAAATGGTATTGATATTGTTCGGAATTTCAGTGTTATTTTTCAGTTTAATCCTCACAAGAATTAGCTTTCTTCCAAAAAAAAACAACCTTTGGCCCCTGTGAATATTGAGACTAAATAAATGTCAGGGGCATTTTCTGACCAAAATTAAGTTTAGGAATAATAAATAAGTATTGGTTGTAAAATACGATTGAAGAAAATAAGAAATTATAAAAAAAATACCTATTTAAAATGTCGAAATATTCAACTTTTACATGGAAACTCAACAAAAAATTAAAATGCATTTTTAACTCCACATTACTTACGTTCCTATCAGTCGATTTTTACGTTTGAACACGCAAATTGAAGCTTAAAGTCCCTCCTATTGAACAAAATAAATTGCGTAAAAAAATACCAATCCGGTCAAAAGTTATAGAGTTTTGACCGCTATCTCGCGAAATTGACCACTGTGCGCCGTCGCAAAACACACCCCTGTCCAATTTTTTTTCGCTGCTGTTTCTAACAAAAATTGGATCGGAGAGATATATAACTAACTTATAACGCTCAAATAAGAACAAAAACTGTTGAATAGAAACTTTACAGCTGGAATACTAAAAGCTCCGTTATAGAAAACTCACGGCGAAATTTAACTGTTTCATAAAAACTGTGTATTGAGTAATCCGCCCTAAAAATGTGATTTACCTCCCAAAGAGCAAGAGAATTTAAGACCAACATGCCTCATTTGAAAGGTATCTCAAAGACCTTTCAAACAATATCAATTTTGTTTAAATTGTAAAAAAATACTGAACACTCAAAATATTTTGTAGGCAAAAACAAAAGAAAAACACACTTAAAACAATTGAATAAACAATTGAAAACCATCCCAGTAATTATTCATTTATTTTAACAAACATCAACATTTATTTTTTACTGTTGACAAAATTTTCTAAAATAAATAACATTAAACATTAAAAAATTACGGTTTTTTCCCTCTTTTTTACTAACATATTCGAAAAAAATAACCTACGAAAACATTAAAAATTAATGATAGTTCTGTTATTTTTACCAACAAATTCTAAAAAAATAACCTACGAAAACATTAAAAATTAATGATTTCGTATGTTATTTTATACAATTTTCTATTGAAATATTTTTTTAAAAATTTTTAATAAAATTTTGGGGAATCGATCCCGCAACCAACTACATTCTGGCCAGACACTCTACCCATCGTGCCAAAGTCACTTGATACAAACATGTTTTTATATTTCTATAAATAATTTTTTGATTTTTTTTTTCTACAAAAAAATTACTGACTTGTGTAGGTAAAAACTAATGATATTTCATTAAAAAATACCAACAATTTAAAAAAAATTACTTAAAAAATCATTAAAAATTTAAAGAATAATCAGTAGTTTTTACTTACAGAACAAAAATAAATGACTTTAAAGATTAAATGTTAATGAAAGTCTTTATTTTTTAGTGTGTTATTTTTGAAACAAAGAACAGAAGAAGTCGTTAATAAAAACTGAACATCAAACAAATGTTTTTGCTTTTAAAAACGACTAAACGGAAAACTTTTTAAATAAACTACAAACAGTTAATGACAAAATTTTTTGAGTGAAGAAATAGTCAATTTTGATTACGAAATTTAACAAAAAAATCCCGAAATCCCGGGATTTTTCGGGATTTGTCAATCCCGGAAAATCCCGAAAAATCCCGGGATTGAAAAATATAATTCCCGGGATTCGGGATTTGTCAATCCCGAAAAATCCCGGGATTTCGGGATTCGGGATTTCCCGTTTGGCATTCCTACTTGATACCTAGTCATTTGCATGTCAGGATCTTATTTTATAGGCGTTCAAAAATGGTCAAAATGGGCATTTTTTGACACTTTAACCGCGATTTTCTCAAAATTGTGACGTGATAGAAAAATTTGAGTGACCGTTTTGGAATCGGGGCACCAAACCCTATCAACTTTTTTTGGTTTCATCCAAAACGCAGCGACAAACCTACACTCAAAATAATTCTACAGTAAAAGGTTTAGTAAGTGATATTGTACCCTAATCTACTAATTAGTTACTAATTTTAGTATCTTCAAAGTACTAAAATTAGTAATTTTGACTGGTTTTGACTAATATTAGTTAAAAATTTTAGTATTGGTTACCAATTTCTGCACTAGGTCCTTTTGGACTAAAATTAGTTAAATTTTTAGTATTGAATACCCACGTTTTTTTTTTTGGGTGTAAGATTTGTAGAGCGGTGTAATCTAAGACCATTTCTATAGGAAAAATATCTAATAAATGCTTTAAAATATGAGACTTTTTCTATAGTAAAAGGTCTCAGAATCCGAGACTTTTTCTGTGGTAAAAAGTTCATAGAATCTAACAATTTTTTTGTACGAAAAAAGTCTCAGATTCTGAAGTCTTAGATTTTGAGACATTTGCCCTACAAAAAATTGTTTTTTCATCATCTGATATTTCTATGTAGGAAGAATTTCTTCTATTGAAAAATTCTCAGATTTAGAAAAAAAAAATGATCTAAACGAAATACATATCGCTCACTTACTTGTATAGTGTCATAACTCAAAATATGTCCTTTTTGGGTAAACGATACAGAATTATTTGTTATATCCTGCTTTTTATTGTGTCAAAAATTCGTATTAATATCTTTTAAACTCACCGTTTGAGAAGAGAACACGCCATTATAACATTTTTTATGTACGGGCCTTTTGCAATGTAAACCAACTTTCAACTGTAAACTTTAAACAGGTTTTCTGTACAATCAAACATTTTGAGTTATGACACTATAAAAGTAAATGAGCGATATGATCATATAAAAAACCAACCTCCTTCGGAAAAAACTAATAAATTTGATTTTATAGCTTTGCCATCACTTTTTTTTTGCAAAAGAAATGTATCCCAATTTTTGCTCGTCCGACAAAGCATTATGATTTTTTTTTTATTCGAAGTAAAAAAAAACTCCCCAAACTCATCTCAGCTAACATTTAGTATACTACTTGAATATCCCTAATATTTGTATTTAATTATCTAACAACTATTGACTGTAGAAAGTCGAGTATTCCCGGTTCTAACGACAATTTTAACCTGCGAAGCATTTTCCTATTTGTTTTTAATAACTCGACAACAACTGAAGATGAGAAGTACCGCGTAAGCCAGCCAAGTTTACAGTTATTTTCCGAACAGAGCCATGCGATACTGGTTCAAGTTTTTCAGTAACAGTTTTCCTTTCTACAATATTTTTTATTTTTATTTTTTTATGGCTGTATGGTAGACCGGAGTGAAAAAATACTCATTTCCCAATCGAGTTCAAAAAATCGTGGAAAAGCGTAAAGGATTTCCGATTAACAATAAGGTAATTTTTTGTACATAGCATGATCCTGAGGTTCACTACCTTAAAAAAATTAATTAATAATTAAAAAAAGGCAAAACTGCAGTTGGTGTGTGCCTGTGCCAACGTTTATCTATCAACTTTTTTTATAAGACTCCTTGGTGGTACAATATTTTACCAAAAGCAACTCCATCCTCCGGCCCACTTTCAAGTTGATGAGAGGAAGAGGAGCTGCAGATATGCAGTTCTTGGATTGACCTCAAGACAAATTTGAAAGATTACAGTATAAGACCTGCGGTGTGGTGCAGCTGTTTTTGATCGGAACCGCACTATTACTATTCGATTTGGAAACATTTCTGATTTCCACTCTGGTCTACTGTATGGTATAGATGTCGTACTACTGTTGCTTGTATTGGTGCTGCTACTATGGATTTTTCTTTATTGTTGGTTGTATATAACCAGTGCATAAAAACCATTTTGCCAGCATTGCGACTGAATTTCCATCTATCTTCATGTCACGCTTTACAATGTACAGGAGCATTTGAACGATGGGAAATGGGGTGGTGGCTGGCGGCAATGATGGTCGTTGTGTTAGTGGCGTTGTTAGTAGTTCTGGCTGATTTCGTTTTAAACATAGAAATGTAGGTTCCTTTCTAGCTGGAGTTCATATCTCAGAAATGTTGCAAAATGGTGTGGTAGACTTTTACCACTAGATCACGTTATTCACACCATAGATTTGAAAAGTTTCTTTTTCGAAGAAAGAAAAAAAAACTAAATAAACCGTAGTTCTATTTTTCTTTCCAGCTCCTCTTTGCGAATGAGTATTGTATATTTTTAGGGTTGCGAATGCTTGTGGTTTTTTCTTCATCTCGTACTGATATCAGTTGGAAAATGGTATTGGTTTTTAGTTCTGGCATGCTGCTGCCATTTGGCAGTTGGTGTGGTGTTTGTGGGTAGGGTGGTTGGGTTGGTTGGTGGCAGCATTTAAGTTTTACGCGATTTACAATTCGTTTTATGTATGAAGCAAAAAGAAATTCTGCAATTGTTTTTTGGTTATTCTGCAGTAGCAACAGCTACTGCCAGTGGTGTCCCAAACGTGATTTATTACTCACGACCCTGAAACATTGCTCATCGTTTAGGTTTTTTTTTTGTTGTTAGTAGTATTGCAACAGCTTGAGTTAAACAACAAAAAAAAGTACAAGAAATTATTTAAATTTATTTAATTTCAAATTGTCTTGCTAAATTTGTCTATCATTAGATAATAAATAAATATTTATATTTTGAAATTTTATTCGGCTTTAACATGGCTAAAGCAGTTGTTGGTTGTTGATGATTAAAAACTTGGTAATTTTTTATTGTCTTTAAAAAGTAAGACCTCTTTATATGTGTGTAACCGGATGTTTTTTGAGCTGACTGATCCAACCGTCTGTGTCAATTACCGTTAAACAACACTTTTTTTCGAGAAAAAAAAAATATTATCATCTACAACCAAAAGAAAGCACTTTAGCTTACTTTTAGCAGATTTTTCTTCTAATGTTGTATTCAGTTTTAGAAAACAACTGTAATTTTACTGATTCTGTGTAAGTTTGGGACATTGTGTTTATTTAAATTACTTTTTTTATATCGACCCCACCGAAATAAATTTAATTTTCTAAGCCTCTGGATCCAAGAGATGGACTCTCACCCATTTGTTTTGTCATTGTTTTAAATATTTTTTATGTCCACGCTCACAAATGTCGACTCGTCGAAGTCCAGGACTTGGAACTTCATCAGACTTACAATTGTTTCATTTCTCTTACAAAAAAAAAACGGTTAAAAAGTTTCATATTTCACAGGTTGTTCGATTTTGCCCATTTACGAACTTTTACTTGTTCTAGGATGCAATTAGTGATGGCAAATGATAGAGGAGGATCGCCCCTAATTTTCCTATTTTTGACACATCAGGAAAAAGAAGGTTAGTAACATCCGTTCAAAATTTTATCCCTCATTATCATTCAAAAGTTTCAAAAAAATATTTTGATAATTTAGTTGATTAATGTTTTTATCAACAAAAATCTTATTTTTTTACCGAATGGAAAAGATATGTGGCAAGAGAGAATTGTGGATATGGTAAAGAGGGTGATGGGGGTCAAGGGGATTTCGATATATTCCAAAATTTTTTGTAGCATCAGAATCCCAATTTTTGAAGAAAAAGTTCACCCGGAAGATGTAGACCGATTTAAAAAAAATTTTGGATATTGATAATTATTAACAATTGCCAAATCTTTGTAACTAGTGCTAAGCGATCAGTGATGAAAGTGGAAAAACGGCGCACCCAGTTAAATAAACCAAAATCAAAAATACAAAAAGGTACAACTTTCAAAATTAGAAAAAATAGAACGAATTGTTTGTTATCACATACTTCCGTTCTTAGACCAAGTATTCCCTGGTAATGCCGATCAGACACCCGTCTATCGACAGCTAGAGTGGGAAGGCTCACAGCTGAGTAACCTAATTGGCATGCTAACACCGATGCGTCTCAGGTAGTGTTTGGGGTCCGGGAATTCCCGGGTCGGATTTCCCGGGAATTCCCGGGAAAAGACTGACGGGAATTCCCGGTATTTTTTTTTTAATTTTTCCCGGGAAATCCGGGAATTTTATATAAAAAACGTTTATTTTAATTTAATTTTTAATATTTTTTTACATACAGGTTTAATTACATTTGCTATTTTTTCTATTTAGAAGAACAGTGCAAATATAGTATATTCATAGAAAATCTGACCAAGTGTAAAAAGTATGACAATATCTTGAAAAAACTTAAGAAGTCAAAAAATATACGTCGGTTAATGATAATTTTGCTAAGACTGTCAAAAAATATAAAAATTTTGAACCTAGAATTTACATTTCCAGAACAAATATTAAATATGCTGTGTTTTTGCTCGAAATAACCCAGTTTTTAATTTTTTTGCGATTTTTAGCTATTTTTTGCGATTTTTTGTGGGGAAAAAGTTGCAATATTTTTTTGTTTTGTTTTATTGTATTTTATTGTATTTCATCACCCGCTTGTCCGAAGCTTAATTGATTAGCTAAACTAATGCAAGGAAAATAAAAAAAAAATCCCCTACATCGATGACAACATTTGGCACTCGAAAACGGATCAAAATTGGACAATGGAACGTAAGGACGCTTAGTGAAACTTCAAAACTCTCTAGGTAAGCGAGTTATTAGTGAAATGGGGTGGCGTGGGCATGGCCATATAATATCGGCAAATGAAAATGTTGTGTTGTATAGCGGGAAGGAAAATAGATGTGAAAATGGAGTTGTATTTGTAATCTCTACGGACTTAAAATCTACTTTACATTCATGGAATCCTATATCGGATCGAATTATAACAGCTCGATTCTTCAGTAAAGTTGGAAAATATATCACCGTTAATCAATGTTATGCGCCCACCGAGGATGCTGACGATCCAATCAAGGATGAATTTTATAATCAATTGACTGCAACGATACAGAAAATTCCAAATCGTGACATACTTCTCTTGACTGGGGACTTTTATGCAAAAATTGGTAATGACAACCATGGCCTTACCCAAATTATGGGAATGCACGGCATGGGAATTAGGAACAAAAATGGTGAAAGATTTATAGAATTTTGTCAAACATTTCAGCAAGTTATTGTTGGATGAAATCGGAGTTGTGCTAAGAGAATGTGTACCAGCAACCAACACAGCATGGGAGGAAACATGCAACTCATTCAGGAGCATTGCAGAAGAGAAAATAGGCTATAAACAGAAAACATGGATATCAGACAGTACATGGAAACTGATCCAGGACAGAAACTCTCTCAAACAACAAAAAAAATTTAACCCCATCTATAAACCGCAATATACCAGAGTAGCAAAAGCCGTAAACAAATCAGCCAGAAATGACAAGAGAAAGTATGTTGAAACTATCGCCAGTGAAGCGGAGGCTGCTGCAGGCGCAAACAATATGAGGTAGCTACATCAGATAATCGTTCGTCTTTCAAACCAAAAACCGAAACAAAATTACGCAAAAAAAGATGCCAGCGGCTAGCTTCTTACAAATGTAGAAAAAAAAGCAAGAAGATGAAGACAACATTTTGAAGAAATATGTAATATAGCTGATAACATTGAAAGTACTTCGCATACTGATTCGCTAACAACAATCAATGACGAAATATCCACAGCCTACCCCAGTATAGAGGAAATTGTATTCTCTATTGAAAAGCGGGAAAAAAACAAGTCACCAGGCGAAGATGGTATCCCTCCAGAACTATTTCAAAGCGTAGCAGCCGAAATCATTCACCCACATTTTCGCGAAGCTTGGTTAAAAGAACAGCTACCCAGCACATGGATAAAAGGTGCAATAAAAAAGCTACCGAAAAAAAACGATTTGACAGAGTGTGACAATTGGCGAGGTATTACACTACTTAATACGATATACAAGGTTATTGTCATAATAATAAACAACAGATTGGAATGCATCGAAAAATCACTACGAGATGAACAGGCAGGCTTCCGACCACACAGCAACTGTGTAGACCAGACCAAACTTTTGCTTTTCGATCCCTTTTCAATATTTCAAATTCTTCGCGACCCCCCAACATAAAAAAAATAAAAATTACACTGTGCTACAAATGAGCAAAAATAAAATATGCAGGGGTTCTCATATGAAAATTCGGGTTGGTTGGAGTCCATAGAGTACTGATATACTCATAGTTTTTCTGGATCACTTCGTTAAGTACGTTTTTTATTGGCAAATGTGTTCAAAAATGGCAATTCTTAAATTACAACTTTAAAAAATTATTACTTTGTTAGTTTGCAACCGATTTTCGATTTTATAGATTTTTTTGAAAGGTATAAGTCTTACCTTTTAAACAAAACAAAAATATTAAAAATCGATCAAGAATTGGCTGAGCTACGATCGTTTAAGTTAAAAAAAATAAACTTTTTTGAAAAATTTGTCATGTTCTTTATACTCTAAGTTGAAAGTGCATCAATTAACAATTTTTTTTTTATTTTTGTATAAAAGTATAGTAAAGTAGCTTTCCAAAACACCAAAAAACATAACAATCGGTTAAAAAAATGAATGATTTATGCTAAGTTTCGTGATAGGACATTTTTAATTTTTTTCAGAAATGCTTGTAATTCAGGTATTATTCATAAATTTTATTGCTAGTAGTAATTTTATGTGCCTATGCATATAAACAAGAGATGGTAACATAATTAGATTTGTGCGTGATTGACACATGATCACAAGTGAGCGTGATTGAAAATCAATTTTACTCACGTCGTTGTGAGTGAGTGTGAGTGGAATAAAAAAGTGTGAGTGAAATAAAAAAAATTTCAGAACCCGTTCTGAAATTTTCCATTTTTTAAAAAAGTCAATTTATAAAAAATCCGGCCACATTTGTTTTTTTTTGTAAATTTTTTTTAAAGATTAGATGTTTGTCTAAGAGATGGTCACGTGAGTGAATTTTAACTTTCATAATATTTTTTCTTCTAACACTCACTCACAATCACGTGTGTAAATTTAATACAACTCACACTCACGTACGCCGATGCAAGAGTCACTCACGCTAACGTTGACTCACACTCACGATATTCTTATTTATACTAAAAATAATTTCAAAAATCTTCCAAAATTTTCAGCAAAGTCTAAAATTTTACATTTGTTTTGATTTTTTCGGGACGAAATTCGAAGTTAAGCTAAATTTTACATTTTTTTTGTTGCTTTTTTTGGAATGAAAGGAAATATGAAGAGAAAATAAATCACGCAAACTCACGCTCACTCTTTCACGCAATAATCTTTCTCACACTCACTCACAATCACGTGAGTAAAATTGAATTCAGTCACACTCACGCTCTTATCTGCTCATGTTCCCATCTCTAGTTTGTCTATCCACACAAAAAAATTGTAATGTGTTTTTTTCGTTATTTTCGAGAAATCGCATTTGAATTTTGAATTTCATGACAATTTGGTAATTTGCTTGGTTCAACGTAGCGTATGACTAATGCAAATATTAAATAGTCATTCGCTACGTTGAAACAAGAAAATACAAGCAAATTACAAAATTGTTATGAAAATTAATATTCAAATGCGATTTTCTGAAAAAACATATGTCTGAATTTATTTGTGTGGATAGACAAACATCTAAGCTTAAAAAAAAGTGGCCGGGTTTTTGATTAATTGAATTTTTTTAAAAATGCAAAAATTTCAGAACTAATTCTGAAAAAATTCAGAAAATCGCATTTGAATATTAATTTTCATAACAATTTTGTAATTTGCTTGTATTTCCTTGTTTCAACGAAGTGAATGACTACTAAATATTTGCATTAGTCACACGCTTCGTTGAACCAAGCAAATTACCAAATTGTCATGAACAGGGCAAGGAAGTTCATGCACTAAAAATCGCGTTTTAAGCGCTAAAAATATGTATCAAAAAATTTAAAATATGCAGTAAAAACTAAAAAAATATGCATTAAAAATTGATTTATTTTAATATTTATTCATAAAAAATAGTAAAACATAAAATTCAGTGGAGCATATTTAGCTTTTTTCGGATTGTTTGATTGTGGAAAGTTGCTTTTTAGGGTCAATATTAACACACAAAAATATTGGACCTGTAGGACAATGGATTTAGGTTGCTTTTTTTACTTGAAAATCGGCAAGTTCCGAATAAAGTGAACAAAAATTAATCAATACGTGTGTTAGTTTTAATCAAAAGTGAACAAAATTTTTTAACTTTTTATTGCTTGTAATTTTTTTTTTAAATTATATATATTTTTTTTAAATTAATTTCAAAATGCATTAAAGGCCAAATTAAATAATACGATATTTAAAAATATACATTTTCTCCACACTGAGTTAATGTTACGTTATATTTTCAGCAAAAACTAATTAAAAATATTTTTTTGTAAAGCAAGAAACAAAAAATAAACTAAAATTTTACTTACAAAAATTTTTTTTCCCATAAAAACACTTTTTTAGTAATATAAACTATTATTTTAAGCAACAAAAAAGTAATTTTTTTTTCACTTTGTTCAAAATTCATGGTCCTACCCAGCAAAAACATGGTAATAAGTTGTGAAAAGTAATCATTACCAATTACATTATTTATAATGAGTACCCATTACCATTAACATTATTTTAAGCCCAAAAGTAACTACTTTTCAGTAATATGTTATAAAATCACCTCTAAGTAATAATATCCTCTTGCACTTGCAGCTTTTAACCTTTGCAATTCAATTAACTTAAAAAGTATTTAAAAACTTAATAAAAATTACGCAGTTTTTAAGTTTTAGTAAAAACAAGTTAAATTTTAAAAGTTTTAATTAACTAATTATTTTACTTCTTATTGGTAATGGGTTTTTACTCCTTATTTGTAATCCGAGGCAGTAACTACTTATTTATCTCCATACTCTTCACTAGTTATTTTTGTCTCACGCCCTTGTTAAAATAATTAGTGTTTCATTCAATAAGTAACTACTGATTAACATCTGTTTCGGATTACAAAACCCATTACTAGTAATGCCAGTTTTTGCTGGGTACTGGTCCAATATTTTTGTGTTAATATCGACCCGAAAAGCCAACTTTCTCGACCCCGACGTTTTCGAAATTAAAAAAAAAAAAAATAAATTTCCTCTACCATAGTGTAAACATTTACAAATACGTATGTTATAGCTTCCCGAATTCGGATTTTTTCTAATTTGAAATCGCTTGCCCCAAAAAGATAGGCAATTACGACCCTTTTACGGGAAAAATAAAAAAAAAATACATAAATTCAGTTTTTTTTTTATCTCATTGTCAGTGCAGTTTAATAAAAAAGTTAGGAACACTCCTTTCCGTCTTTTAGATGCAGCCCTTGACCGAAATTACTTCATGAAAATTGTATTTATATTTTTCCCACTATATGGAGCAATTTTTGCTTAAATTTTTTGACAAAAAAAAATATTTTTTTTATTTCTTTTTTATCAAAATGCATGAACCGATTTGAAAATTTTTCATAAAAATAGCAAATTTTACAAAAATAATAAAAAAAAAATTTTAACAAATATTAAAAAATATGCAAGAAAATATGTAGTTTAAGCAAAATATGCAAAAACATGAATTTTCATCAAAATATGTAAAAATATGCACTAACAAATCAATGCCAATTGTAACCAAATTCGATGATTCGTGAAGATAAATACTTTAAGTTGTGCTCAGGCTAACGACAACAAACATGTATTTACATGAACCCCCTTGCCCTGGTCATGAAATTCAAAATTCAAATGCGATTTCTCGAAAATAACGAAAAAAACACATTACAATTTTTTTGTGTGGATAGACAAACTAGAGATGGGAACATGAGCAGATAAGAGCGTGAGTGTGACTGAATTCAATTTTACTCACGTGATTGTGAGTGAGTGTGAGAAAGATTATTGCGTGAAAGAGTGAGCGTGAGTTGATTTTTTTGCGTGAGTTTGCGTGATTTATTTTCTCTTCATATTTCCTTTCATTCCAAAAAAAGCAACAAAAAAAATGTAAAATTTTGCTTAACTTCAGATTTCGTCCCGAAAAAATCAAAACAAATGTAAAATTTTAGATTTTGCTGAAAATTTTGAAAGATTTTTGAAATTTTTTTTAGTATAAATAAGAATATCGTGAGTGTGAGTCAACGTTAGCGTGAGTGACTCTTGCATCGGCGTACGTGAGTGTGAGTTGTATTAAATTTACACACGTGATTGTGAGTGAGTGTTAGAAGAAAAATTATTATGAAAGTTAAAATTCACTCACGTGACCATCTCTTAGACAAACATCTAATCTTTAAAAAAAAATTTACAAAAAAAAACAAATGTGGCCGGATTTTTTATAAATTGACTTTTTTAAAAAATGGAAAATTTCAGAACGGGTTCTGAAATTTTTTTTTATTTCACTCACACTTTTTTATTCCACTGACACTCACTCACAACGACGTGAGTAAAATTGATTTTCAATCACGCTCACTTGTGATCATGTGTCAATCATGCACAAATCTAATTATGTTACCATCTCTTGTTTATATGCATAGGCACATAAAATTACTACTAGCAACAAGAATTATGAATAATACCTGAATTACAAGCATTTCTGAAAAAAATTAAAAATGTCCTATCACAAAACTTAGCATAACTCATTCATTTTTTAACCGATTGTTATGTTTTTTGGTGTTTTGGAAAGCTACTTTACTATACTTTTATACAAAAATAAAAAAAAAATTGTTTAATGATGCACTTTCAACTTAGAGTATAAAGAACATGACAAATTTTTCAAAAAATTGGATTTTTTTTAACTTAAACGATCGTAGCTCAGCCAATTCTTGATCGATTTTTAATATTTTTGTTTTGTTTAAAAGGTAAGACTTATACCTTTCAAAAAAATCTATAAAATCGAAAATCGGTTGCAAACTAACAAAGTAATAATTTTTTAAAGTTGTAATTTAAGAATTGCCGTTTTTCGACACATTTGCCAATAAAAAACGTGCTTAACGAAGTGATCCAGAAAAACTATGAGTATATCAGTACTCTATGGACTCCAACCAACCCGAATTTTCATATGAGAACCCCTGCATTTTTTTGGTGTAGCACAGTGTTATTAACGTGAACTTTGACCTGTTTTTTCAAAAAGCTGAAGTAATGGAAAAATTTGGAAACCAAATTCAGAAGCAGCTTTGAAAGATTAATCGAAACCGTGTGGTCAGATCCCAGACGCATACCACAAATTTCAAGTAAAAAACTTCTGAAAAATAAAAAAAAACACAATTTTTGTGAACTTTGACCTCAATTCGCTCAAAAATTTGGAAACCAGGTCCCGAACTACGGCATTTTATATCGAATCTTACTACAGTGCCAGTAAAAAGTATTCGTCGCCCAATATTTGTTTTTTTTAAATCTTAAATATCAATATTCCTTTTGCATAAACTGCAAATTTTTTTTTTCCATAAATATTCTTTGGCTCTCAATATAAAAAAAATTGTTGTTTTTGGTGATTTGAATTTTCATCTTCTTTGCAAAAAAAGCGAAAGATAAATAAAGCTCAAATATTTTTTCCAAAAAAGTATTCGTCGTTTTGCTGTTTTGTGAAATTCTCCACTAGTAAAACAGCGATTTGATTTAAAAAACTTACAGCGTCTAAGGATTTTGGTAAGTTAAGAATTGTTTCTAAAATCCCGATCGGAATCGTGCAAATTGGAAGGATAGGGCGGAATTCTAATAATGCTCAATTACTTCAATTCCATGCCTAGATGTTTGACGGTTGTAATAAAGAGTAGTGTTGGTCCAATAAAACGTTTCAGAGTCCAAATCGCAGAGTGATAATTGCAGTTCCTGAAAACAGACGAATACTTTTTTGTTTTTATTTTATGTAATTTTTCTTTTATGTTGTTTTTATGTTATTATGTTTCCTTCATTTTATGTATTCTTTGTTATTTTTGTTGGGATTTGGATAGAAGACGTAATAAACATTATGCATGGCAAAAATATAGCATTTATAAAAAAAAAATAAATCGACGAATACTTTTTACTGGCACTGTATCTTCATCGATTTTTTATTTCCGAAAGAGAAAGAAAAACAAAAAAAAAGAAAACCAGTAAACCTGATCAGAAATGAAGAAATGTTTACCAAGAAAGCATTTAAAGTCCAATTTGGAGTAATGATTGTTCTTTTTCCAAAATTATGTACCAATGTTTGGTATTGATAGAAATTTTATTCGTCACGAATCTAGATCCGTTATTCGGATCCAGATTTTAAATCAGCATTTAAAAGTAAATCAAAAAAGTGGTCAGATCCCAGACGCATCCGAAAATTTCACAAAAAAAAAATTCTTTAAAATGCACAAGAATACGTTTTTGTGAACTTTGCCTTTAATTTTTTCAAAAATCTAACGTACTAGAAAAATTTAGAACCCATATATATAGAAACTGTCAGATCCCAGACTCAGCCAAAACACTTCACAAATAAGTGTTGGTAAGGTGACCATACGTACTCTTTTTTAGAGGACAATACTCTATTTCAACTGGCTGTACTCTATAAAATTTTTGTCCTCTTTCTGTCCTCTTTTTTTCAAATTCTGTCCTCTTTGTCCTCTTTATTTTTAAAAGCGTGATCAATATTTGTTTTTATTTTTATAAATTAAAACAAATTTTATTTAACGGCGGACACCGGTTGCTACTGTTAAATCGTATGGAAAATGTCGCGCCGTTCTTGTTCTGTTCAGATTCCTACTGAATTTTCTTTTTGTAAAAGTGACTCGTTGTACAACTTGTTGGATGGACGTGTATTAGACTGACTCACCTTATATGGAAAAAAAAGGTTAAAGTTGTACCCCCTGAAAATTAACTTTGACATTTTTATGATCATTCCAAAAATATTTGGATTTTTGCTATAATCTATCGTGAGCTAAACCATAAACCACGTCAAAAAGGGTCCAAAACTTGTATTTTTTATGAATAAAAAATTCATTTATTTATGAAAAACACAAGTTTTAAAAATCTAACCACAGACTCGAATAACAAGATGCTTATGTTAGTTTTTTATGCTTTTCAATTTTACTGAAAATTAAACTTTGCCATTTTTTTCCGATTTTCACTTCTAATACATCGTTAAAAAGGTGTTGACCATAGTTTGGTGGTACCTGTGGTCATTTATGTGATTGTAAATTTGTCTGTAAAATATGTAAAAGATTTTGAATTCGATTTTTTTTTTTTACTTTTTTCTTTTTGTCCTCTATTTTTATTTTCAAAATCTGGTCGCCTTAGTGTTGGGCATCCCGAGAAATTAACAACTGCACAAAGATTGCGGAGGGACCTTAAGTGATGGATTTTTTTTTTTTTTTTGCTTTAATGAAAGGACTTGTATATTTTTAAAACACAGCAATAAATAATGTGTTTTAAATTTACCAAAATTTAAGGTTTTTTTATAAGGGTTCAAGTTGAAAAAATGCAGAAGAAAAATTGAATTTCTAAAAATTATAGACATTTCTGGTATTTCCTATACCGGTTTCAAACACCCCAGTTAGTGTCATCTTCAGTAGGATTTTAAATATCGGTTTGTCTTGTTAATGAAAACTGTTTTTTATATATGTGAATATTTATAGTTTCTACAGAATAAATTTTAACAGTTTCCAACACTACAATTCTATTTCTAGCAATCTCAACCTCACTTAATACTTTCTTTCAACTTTTTTGTCTCTTACATTATTTTGCAAGAGTTTTTTTGTTCGCGACCCCCCTGAAACTCTTCCGCGGCCCCCTAGGGGGTCTCGACCCACCGTTTGAGAACCATTGGTGTAGACCAAACAAATACCCTCCGGGTAATCATAGAGCAGTCAGTCGAATGGCGCACGACCAAGTAGTCTTTGTCGACTTCAAAAAAGCGTTCGACTCAATAAAACGACGTGCAATATGGGAAGCACTAAAAACAAAGGGTGTACCAACGAAATTGATAAATCTGATCAATGCAATGTACAACAATAACACACTGCAAGTTCGCCACAATGGCATAACCATAGAAAAAATAGAAATGAAACAGAGTCGTATTTCGCTTGAATAAGTATTAGTGACAGCACTTTATGTAACTTTTGACGTTTAATAAAAGCAATGCAACATAAAGGAGAACAACAACAAAGCAAACAACAAAAGAGAGAAAAAAAGTTTTTAAACTATCAATTTTGGGTATTATCTTTATAAAAAATGTTCAATAAAGCAAAATAATCAATTAATTAAATTAAATAAAAGACAAATACCATTTTTTAGAAACGAAGAATTGAATTTAATATTAAATACGTGTGAGATGAGGAAGAACAAGCATTGTGCCACCATATTGGAAAATACATCAAATACAACACTGCGTACCATCTAATCTTTTCTATGGGCATAACCTACGAATGGTTCCCAACCTTTTTTACGTCACGTCCCACTTTTAAGTTAAAAAATATGCCTTGTCCCTCCAATACCCAAAAAAAAATTGTTAATTTGCATAATTTTTGTTTCTAATGAAAAATTACTAGTAACTTAGCAAAGTTTTTGTAAAATAAAGCATTAAAACTAAGTTCTTGGGAAAAGTTTCAAGCAATTACATAATTTTTGTTGTTAACTTTGCTAAAAAAATATTTTTTTAGTTAATTTAACTAAACAAAAATCCTCTAAATTCGGCTGACATAACTAATCTGCACTGTCTGTTTAATCGTTAGTGAGTTTCTTTTTTACTTATGATTTTTGAAAGCTGCTACTAAACATCATACTGAACGGTTTTATTTTTAACATTTAAGTCAGCATGTTGACTCAACATTGTTGAGTGAGCGTAGCGGTCAACATTGGTAGCAAAAAAATTGATGCTACATTTTATCACAAATTGATACATTAGCTGTTTTATTGAATTTATTATTCTTTTTTGAGTTTATTCTAAAAAATATTAACAAAATTTATAAAAAATGTTTTAAACTCGAAAAATAAAAGAAAGCCTAATAATAATAATAAAAAAAAAACATATTAAAATTGTGAAACATTCATAAAAAATGCGTCCAACAGAGACAACTATTCAAAACATCCTATAACTCAATTGATGAGTAGCTGTTTTCTCTACTTAACAATCATATAGACTTTCAGGTCCTATGTAACACCAAAGTTCATTTCGAGCTCTTATGGTTTCTGTTATACTGTCCACTTAAAATTGCGGTATATAAACTTTATCAAAATGTGTGTAACACATCGAAATATTGGTCTAGGAATCCAGGAACTATATTTTTTTTTTTTTTGATCCTTAATCGATTTTGTTAAAAGCTTGATAGAGAAAAACGAAAGGATACAGAAAGCTCAGACTTGGGTCTAAGACAAAAATATCGATGTGTTACACACAAAATGAACAATTTAATATATCCCTATATTTAAGTGTACGGTATAAACAAATAGTGAGTGCAGCAAAAAAAAAAAACAAATATTATTGTTGATATTGTTGCAAGTAGTTAAACAAGTAGTAGCAACAATAACTAACTTGTTGAAAGGTGTTGAAAAAGTGTTAAAAAATAATAAATAATAATGTTAAGTACTAGTTTAAGAATTTACATGTTTTAACACTACAATGCTACGACGACTACCAGTTTCGTGTATTGTCGTATGTGTAGCACATACATACATTGCAACTTGACTTTTTCTCCAAAATACATAAATATTATGAATTCATATGAATTTTCAGTTTTACACAAAACAAAAATACAAAAACATCAGAAAAGGTGGTGGCATGCAACACCAAAAACTAATACTAGAACTTTAATGTAATCTAAATAGTCCATATTATGAGAAGTTTTCTTTAGGAGTACTGGAGTAGTGTTAGTAGAGAAGTAGTTGTTTTGGATATTTGGCTTCTTTTTACATGACCATAAATGAAACAAAATAATAAACGTCTTTTAGCTAAACCAAATTCACCGACAACATTTCCAGTTCAAAAATAAACAAACACTTTGAATAATAGTTGCGAAAGCGCTTTGAATGCAATTCAACAAATTTACATTTTACTGTCGGCAAGTGTGAATACACAATGTGGACGGTGACTATGAAGAGAATGTTTTGTGATAATCCTTTTGAGCTTTGCCGCATTCATAAGTAAACCATGGAAAATCTAATGCCGTTTTGAGTCCAAAAAAAAGAAGCTTAACGGAACTGTTGGAAAACATGTTTACGTATAATGTATTTAAAGTATGAATAATATCCATATCATGCAATAAAGACATTATTGCAAGTTGCAAAAAATTCACTAGGATGTCTAGGGATTTAGTTTATGTGTGAAATTTAACAATTCAATTTTACTAAGGAGGATGAGTAATTTCATGGGTACAATACCGTCCGACACTCTTTTATACACATGGACCATACCGATTAAAAAGAATTACCGAAAATAAAATACCTGTCTGCAGTAAAATTAATATGGCGGTTCTTTTCTTAGAACATATTAACCCTCTATCTCCCATTTCTGGCTTCATTTTAGTAATTTTTTTAGATATTCTTTTAGGTTAGGTTATAAGGTTCTGAGTGGCCGCGGACGTTTTACGTGAGCACACATAGAGTCTGAGGTTCGTTTGGATACTACAGGACCATAATATGTTCCGCTAATAGTCCCTGTTAAACCAATTTGAGCTCCTTATAAAACTACTATGACATTGAATTTTTACATCCGATTATACCATTAGCCCCAGGGGATTTATAGGGCCTGAAGCATTTAATCGCCCAGATATTTTCGAAGAAGTTTTAGATGCTTGGTTGTCAGATCGTTCCAAAGCATGAAACGGTGTCATGGAAATGCCGGAAAATGCGTTTTTAGAAGGATATCCAGTGACTCCTTATTGGAGGTAGACCACATCAGTAGGATCCCTCAGGTATCAAAAAGTACAGGTAAAAGAAGCCAGAATTTTGCGTAGTCTGGATGCATCAGAAACGTCTTCTATGTTTCCACAGACATTTTTCCAAGACTCACATTTGGCAATTCTGATCGTCTTTTTATAATTCTTAAGTTGCAGCCTATATGCAGACCAGTCTCGTCCGCTCTTGAAGACTTTGCCTTATTAAAGTGCTTTTTGCAAGAATCTCTGCTCGTCTGCAACTCATTCGACCACAAAGGAGTTTTTTTTTGCAACTATGTCTTGCAGTAGGGCAATACGCATCCAGCGACCTATTACAAACATTTGTTATATGGTCAACCAGCCAGTCGATTTCCGCCAAACTATACGGATCAGATAAGGGTACTTCCTAAAAAAGTCCAGAAAAAGTGTCCCTATATTTCACCCAGTTTGTTCTCTTCAGATTTCTAGATACTGCCTCAACCACGCTCTCTGAGTAAAAACTCAATGTAGCGATGATCTGAGAAAGAATGTTTTTTCAAAACTCTCCAGTCATGAACATTTGATACATATCAAGAACCTCTTGCCACCTACTTGTAAGTATCCCATTCAGGGATGCCAACTTAGTGCTTTTCGCGCTAGATCTAGTGCTTTTTGATGTGTCAAAACGCGAAAATTTTTGACCTAGTGCCAAATTAGAAAAACGCACTAACGTGGTGCTTTTTAAATTTTCAGGTTGTGCTTTTAGTGATTTTTAAAATTATTTTTTATAGCCTCCAAACAAAGTATGGCGGTTTACTTAGTTTGTTATTTCGAGTGTAACGCATTGAAATATAAGTCGGAGACTTCACAAAGTATATATTTTATTGATTTTTGATCGATTCAAAGACACGTTTTGAATGTCCGTCTGTCTATTTGTAAAAAGCAATATGCAGTTTAAACTAAGAGCTAGACGCCTAAAATACGAACGAATTTATAATTATGGTCAATAACTATTGGTCGTATTAAGTTCGGAAAAAGGGGCAAAAACGGACTAAGGGGAAAATGTTTTCTCTTGAAGAACTAAACCAACCTCTAAAAAAATGCCATTCTTTGTAGGTTTTTTTTTTGTATTTTGGTTTAATATTTGAATTCTGTTCTGGGTGAAGTTCAAAGACTAAATTTGGCTTTTGAAGTGGAAAATGCAGACAATGTAAAATTGTACAGAGATTTATATCGGTCGCTCAAAAGTTTAACCAACAAACTTATCAAAAATTTTGTTTGAATAAAAATATTTTTTTTATCTATTTAAAAAACAGCCCAGTGCTTTTTTACCCTTTTTTTCAAGCAAATTTACGCGTTTTTACCCGTTTATAAAATTTTTGTGCGCGTTTTGCTCTCAAATAGTTGGCAGCTCTGATCCCATTTTATAAAAAAGAGTTTATTCAGATACGAGCCCTTTTCATACTCTCCATTATGAATTAACATAACAAGTACTTATTACAACTCTTCTTTCTTTATTAGGATATTCTCCCATTAAACACTGATCGATTTTCTTGCTTTCAAAAAATTTGGAAATTTTAAGAAATGAATTGACGATCGTTTCGCGGATTTTGCAATTTCCCAATCATCAGAATTCTTTAGCAAATTAGGTAATACTGTTAGCGGGCAAAAATATTCATATTCTGAATTATCGCGACTTACTGTTAGTGGGAAAGAAAATATGATTTCGAATCCTCACCAGTATTACGACAAACATAATTTGAAAGCAAGTTGGGTGGTTACAGCATGAAAAATTTCCAAATTTTTTGAAAGCAAGAAACTGTGAGTATATTATGGGAGGATATCTTAATACAGAAAATAGAAGTAACATAAGTACTTGTTATGTTAATTCATAATGGGTAATATGAAAAGGCCTTGAATCAGAATAAACTGTTTTTCTTAAAAAAAAAATTAAAAAATTTTTACTTTTTTAATCATTTGTAATCATCGCACGATCTATTGGCCTTTGATATCTCCTAGTGAAATTTTGGAAATTTATGCGCAATTTGTTTTTACTGCAAACTTTCCAAAATGACTTCAAACCAAAATTAATTGGAAAAAGTTTTGAAAAATTATATAGCGGCACTAAAAAACCGAAAGCCTAAATCAGATTGTCTCGTTCTCATTTTATGAGTTATAACAGTGCCGAGAAGGCCTACTTAACAGGAGAAATCGAGTCTTGCTTTATTACTTACTTGGAACGAAGAATTGGATAAATATAAAATAATAATACTTATACTCGTTGTTGACTTTTTTTTACATTTTCTTTTGGCAAAGAAAATGTAAAAAAAAAAATGTGGGTGAAATAAGAAAGTACAAAACATTTTTGTTTAGGGAGAAAAAATCGTTTATATCGAAATAAACAACCACCAAACCCTCTGTTTAGTACACTTCACTATAATTTATGATGTCATTCATCATTTTTATCGAAAAAAAATAAGAAGAAAAAAAAGGAAAACATTTTCCTGCCTCAGTCTTATGTCATTGCCCAAGGACTTTCTTTCACTGCCGAAAATAGAAACTTCTTTAGCTTTTTTCGTATTCCCATCCCCCTCAGCGTAGCTTAAGAAGTTTTTCCCTAAAAATGATTTTGTCAGCCATAGCAAAAGCTAAAAAGAAAAATTAAATTTATTTTTATTTTTTTTTGGGGAAATTTTTAGCATGATTTTAATGATTTTTACAACCCTCGCTTGAGCAGAGCTGTAACTGATGATGAGGTTTTTTTTTGCTTTATTTTGCATGTTTCTCCCCATTTGATTTGACATGTACTTGTGAACAACAAAACATAAGATTTTTCAATGGATGTCGTTTTTATAATGACATAAATGGCAATATTTACGGGCATATTTATTTAGACTCCCTTATTGAGAAATGACAATTTGTTAACGCTTTAAATGGTTTAATTTTTTTTTGTGTTTGTGCAAATTTTTACCACGAATTGGTTGCAATCAATAACTGTGGTATTGTGTTTTATTAATTAGAAGAATTTATTATGGTCTTTAGATTGTCTGTTTAGAGATTTTTAAATTAAAAAAGATTTCGGTGAGCATAAATTTATTTATAAAAAATATTTTTTCTAGCTAATTTTACGGAACATCTTTATGTTTACAATGTCCGATGTAGTAAAAAATACTCTCTCAAGTTCGGGCTGTAGTTGATTGCTTTTCGACAAGAATAAGTTTATTGCAAAAAAGTTTCAGAATATAAGACTTATCTTGTAGAAAAAAAGTCTCGGAATATGATACTTTTTTTTATAGAAAAAATTTCTCATAATCTTAGACTTTTTCTATAGAAAAATGTCTATCAGTCTGAGACATTTTCTAAATAAAAAATGTCTGGGAATCTGAGACTTTTCCCATTAAAATTTGTCCCAGAATCTAAGACTTATTCTATAGAAAAAAATCTGAGACGTTTTCTATAGAAAAATTTCTCAGAATCTGAAACTATTTCTATAGTGTATACAAAATGTCTTTTAATTAGGGATGTCGCGAATATTCGTCACTATTCGGTATTCGGCATGTTTTCTGAATATTCGGTTAAATAAATATTCGTCAACAGGTTACCGAATATTCGGCAAAATTTAAACTAGTTAAAAAAACCCTTTATTAACGTTTTGACTTTTTTTGTAGTCATTTCATTTTGTTTTTTATACAAAAAAGCTTGAGCACTTTGTTAAAATTCGAATTGTTAAGGAACCAGAAAAAAAAGTGTCAACAACGTTGTTGTCTTTTAGTCTGGTACTTTTTTTTAATATTTTACATAGGTAAAATACAGGCGTATGAATAATTAAAATATTCGGCAAATATTCGTATTCAGTTCAAACCGAATACCGAATAGTAAATATTCGGTAAAATGCCGAATACACTATTCGCGACATCCCTACTTTTAATCTGAGCTTTCTATAAAAAAAATTCTCTGAATCTAAGAATTTTTCTATACATTCAAAAAAAAAAGTGAACTAAAATCTGGGAAAATTAACTAAATTTTGAGAAAAAGAGGGAATGATTTGGCTCCAAAGATTTTTTTTCTTGGTTTTAGTTCATAATTTTCCCAAAAATAGGGAAAACAAAGTTATTTAATTTTAAGCCAATTTTAACTAGAAAATGGGAAAAATTAAATTACATTTCATTTCATAAATTACACTTCATTTGTGTCTGCAATTCCAGATCATGTTGGTAACCCTTGCGAAATAATGTAAGAGACAAAAAAGTTGAAAGAAAGTATGAAGTGAGGTTGAGATTGCTGGAAATAGAATTGTAGTGTTGGAAACTGTCAAAATTTATTCTGTAGAAACTATAAGTATTCACATATATAAAAAACAGTTTTCATTAACAAGACAAACCGACATTTAAAATCCTACTGAAGATAACACTAACTGGGTTGTTTGAAACCGGTATGGGAAATACCAGAAATGTCTATAATTTTTAGAAATTCAATTTTTCTTCTGCATTTTTTCAACTTGAACCCTTATAAATTACACTTTAGTTCATCCACATTTTAGGACTGGATTGGGTACAGACCCTGAACCCATGGGTTCGGACCCCTGTTAGTTCGAGACCCCGTTGGACTATTTAAGACTATTTCCTACAGAAATAGTCTTAAATTCTGACACATTTTTCCTATAGCAAAAGTCTAAGATTCTAAAACATTTTTTCTGAATATCAGAATTTTTCTATAGCGAAATTTCTGAGAATCTGGGACTATTTCTGTAGGAAAAACTCAGATTCTGCCAATTCTCCACATAAAATTTAGCCTTATTAAAAACTTCGTCCAAGCGCTCAACCCCAAACGTTACGCCAAACTCAAATAGGAAATATTTGTCTGGCCTTATATTCAAAAATTAATTAGGTTGGATGGGCGTTCGCAATTTGTCAAATTCACTCGGAGGCCATAAGGTCCATTGTGATTCCCGTAATTCTATTTTCTTACTCCCCCTCTGATACAAAGTTCTACTTCGTAAACCACCCCAATTCTCTAAGGTATTCTGCTAGAGACGTCAATGAGACACCGTTTTGACAATCCGGGTCATCGAAAAGTCTTTACCCCAAATGCTTAAGGCGGCTTCTCATGAGACCCGGACATTCACATAACAAGTGCTTCACACTTGTTTTGTAAATGTTATTGTGTGTGTGTCTCCTCCGCCACTTTCCACCAACTTGTACAGAAGTCCCTTTTAGAATTTCCCATACGCACGGCCATCTGGCCAATTATACAGTATCCTGTAAGTAGTCCTACTAATAGGCTAACCGTCCGTTTGGCAAAAGTAGGAAGACTTTATGTCCTCTTGGCATTTGGCAGTGGCCACAGGGTTCCTGATATCCTGCACGTAGTCATTGATCTCCACCTATCCTTCATTCTATTCTCAGACATCCTATCAATTTCGTTCAACGATTTCACTATAGGAACCAAGATGTCAGGTTCTACACGTTCCCCCACCGATTCCGAGGCATTTCTCGCTCATTCATTTATGTTCGTTCCGCCCAATCTTTCCTAGTCGGTATTTGGACTTGGAAGGTTCTGTAAAAGTTCGTCTGTGGTGAGATATAGTCGGTTCTCCATTCTAGTTCCGTCCCGCCCACCGTACCTAATATGGGCGAGTGTCGCGATTTTGCCGATTTTGCTGCTGTGATCTTGACGTAAATATCCACAGGCTGAATGTTTAGTATCACTTCCAGGCCGGCCTGGTTTGCTGATCTAATAGCACCAGTGACACCCAAACACGCCAGTCGTTATATATGATATCTTATCGAAAATTAATTACTGACGGCAATTTTATAAAATATAAATAACGAAGAAGCAACATGTGCATCATTTCAAGATGTTATTCTTAACTTTCTCGGTAAACTCGAAACACGGATTTCAAGCAAATAGTCGATATTTTGTTGCCAAATTACAGCAAGGTTCCAGTTCGATTATCTCTAAAAATATATTTTCCCTATTCCCATCTCGATTTTTTTCATGAAAATTTCTGTAATAAGAGCGATAACTAAGGAGAGCGACTGCACTAAGATTTGGCGAAAATCGAAAGATGATATTAAGGATTTTGGGATGAGGGTATGATCAGAAATTACTGTTGGACTCAAATGCGTGAAACAGATCCCAAACTATACTAACAACTCAGCTAGAGTGCTTTCATTTCTATATTTTCATACAAATTTTAAAAATTATTTAACACCCAATCTTTAAAAACAGAGTGTATATTAAAATTCAGCCCCCCACATAACCTTTATATTTGTAATAACTTTAGTTGCTATGATCTAAAACCGTGTAAACTTGTATTATTAAAATTGATTGCAAATTGATTTAGTTTTTTATTATAAACTTAATAAGATTATTAAACCGACATTAAGGAAACAATATAAATATATCTTAAATCTTTTTATATTCTAGAAAAACAAAAAAATCTAAAAAGTATAAAAATTAGGAAACCAAATAAGAATTTGAATTATAATATAATTTATTGAATAAATAAATATTGCCATTATGTCAGATACAAGCAAATAAATACAACATAAAAATAAAAAAATACTGTAGAACAAATAATTCTTATTTGTATAGAGTTTTTATTGCAAAATATTGTAAATTTTCAACAAAGGTGACCAGTGAACTGTGAATGAAAAATGAATTGGAATTCGATTGACAAAATAAAATAACATTTCATTATAGATATTTTACAAGTAAGTAACTATGTATTCATATATGAATATGTTGTATATGTACCTACGTTTGAAAACATTTGAAACGTAGAATATATGACAAAGAGGAGTAGAAACAAGAAAATTCTAAGTGCTTTCAATGTATTCATACAAATTTTGCAATATTGCATACACATATGCCATTTCTGAAAAATGTTAGTAGTCTTGCCATTTTCTTGGTCACAGTCAGTTTGTCTGATATTCTATTGTACAGTGATTTGCACGATGATATATTTTTAATCTGGAAAATCTTGGAAAAAACTTGTGAGTAGGGATTAGGTAAGGTCGGATTTGTAAAACTCACTCGGAGTCATTTCCCTACTCCCCCTCTACTAAAAATTTCTACTTCTTAAACGATTTCGATTCCCTGAGATATTCAACTAGAGAAGACAATTAGAAACCGTTTAGGCATTCCAGGTCATCAACATTTTTTGTCCCAAATGCATAGGGTGTATGGCTTTATCAGACCCGAATATGCACACAATAAGTGCTTCACTGATTCCTCCTTCTCCTCCTACACTTCCCCACAATTATTACAACAACCCCTACCAGTAATTCATATACGCACGGCCATTTTTTTTTTGTCAATTCTATACCTGGCTACCCTAGTTGTCCAGTTGATGCCAGTGCTTAACCACAGTGTATGGTGATCATTGGCATCACCACCTACCACAATATCCTGACCTTTGTTCATACAAACCTCTATAAGAAAAAAAGCTTTCCCACTTTTAGTAGTACTAAAGTACTGACTTTACCATCTTTGCCATGCGTCATTTCAGTTGGACTGCGTTCATGAACTACACAACTCCATTTTTTTTTTTTAACGTTGAAGGACCAATAAAACTTTTTCGAGAAATGTTCAAATCGGACTGTCTTAGGACATTTTAAACACTGTATTCCCTGTCCACTTTGCTACTGCTTAAAACATGGTTTTTGTAGTAGTGGCTCAAATACAGGGTGGTCAAAATATAAGTATTTTCAGTATACCCTCTATTTCAGTCCTCAAAAAGTTGTAAATTCGATAAATTTCATTTTAAACTGGATTTTTCATAGAAAATTAGACAATGTTGCAGAAATTGTGGGGTGGCGAATAGGGTCGATTTTAATGCTCGCAAAACCCAGTGTTGTATGTTGACCCACAGACGATCTGTGGAATCAACGTCATCTGTATCTATGGGTGGTATAAATATTGAGGAATCAGACACTCTTGATGTTCTGGGCACTCCGTCTTCTTACTATTTATACCGCCTATATCCGACCGAAGTTGGAATACAACTCCCATATCTGGACAGGGGCTTCAATGTATGTTTTGAAGTTTTTGGACCGGGTGCAAAGGAGTGCGTTGAAGCTCATCAATGACAGTAGGGTATCCAACTCTATTAATTCATTGGAGCATAGTCGGAACGTTGGTTGTGCGTCATTGTTCTACCGATACATCCGTTTGTTGTCGATAGTCCAATGAATCGCACAACGCATTACAGAGAGAATTCGTTTCTCAGTCGAACTAGTCGTATGTGGAATTCACTCCCCGCTGAAGTCTTTCCAGTCAGCTTCGATTTAGAAAAGGTCAAACTAAATGTCCACAAACACTACTCCCTCTTTCCTCCTCCTCATAACCTATTTTCCTAATACCAACACAATGCACTGCATTAGTAGGGGGTATCTCCTGAGTGTTGGCTCAAAGTAAGAAAAACAATAAAACATTTATTTTAAAAAACGTGTAGTTTGGCAACGCAGTTCTTACTTCAGAAGTAAGTTTCCAAAAAGATACTTGTAATTGGACAACCCTGTATAAAATATAACATAAGAATGCCTGCCAAAGGATTTTAGTTCTTGTTATTTCTACGTTCATTCATACACGCAGAGAAGATATATGATTGTGGCAACCATAATTTGAGAGCGTCATATTATGATTGGACATTGTATCATTACTTATTTGTTGCAACCATAACATTTTTTCAGCAATCATAATATGATCCTAAACAATCATAATATGATCGTAAAATTAAAATATAGAACGATAATATGATTGCAATAAAAATTGTATGATTGCTGTCAACATATTATGATCAAATTTTCAATAACAATATGACGTTCTTAAATTATAGTTGCCACAATCATATATCTTTGCTAAGTGTACTTGTTCGATATGAATGTAACCAATGAGTACCACTTACATACAAAAACTACGTAAATGTTGTTGATATGTATTATTCTTATTTGTTATTGTTGTCGTTGTTGTTGCTGATATTTTTTGGTTTCTTTTTGCCTTAATAAAAAGTTTTTTCTGTATTTTTTTTTTTCGTCTCAATATAATATTGACAAAAATTCATTCGTTTATGTTGAATATTGTTTAAAAATCCCTTTCTGCCACAAATACTTTCTAAGTAATGTTTTTGGTTAGGATGGGAACTAGTGAGCCACATTATTGTTTGCACTTTGTTTATACGATTTGTTGTTTTTTTTTTATTTAATAATTTCCAGAAGATTACAACAACAATAATAATAATACCAACATCAACACAAACAAGACTCATTGAAAACCCACAGGAAATAAGCGATTTTATTGCTATTGAAGTTGTTGCTGTAATTGTTCATGTTGCTCTTGTTGTCATAAATGTTGTTGTTGCATGTGACATAATGTTTACTCGTACAACAAATGTTAAATATTTGTATGGTTGTGCTATGTTCTCTACATCATCACACTGTTTTATATCGTAAAACATTTCCAAGTCCTACACTATTTTTAAAAAGAATCCCTAATTTGTATACCCCTACACTGAAAGAATTATTGTTCATTATATCTATGAACAAATTTCATAAAACCAAGTTCATATAATCTATGAAATAATTCATTGGCTGAATGAATATTCATTAGTATTCTGAAATATTTCATAGAATTTTATTCATAGATTTTATTAAATTCATAGAAAAAATTCATAGAATTAATGAATGTCATTCATAGAAGAAAATGCCATCAATATGCCTTTTAATTTTTTTAATAATTAAAATAATGTTACAATAATTAAAATAGATGAATAAATTTATTTAAAAAATAAAAAAAAAATAAAAAAAGCATTAAAAAAAAAATATCATTGCTGCCCTGACCGGGACTCGAACCCAAGACCTACCGCTTGAAGTGGTAATTGTCGACTCCTTAGCTATCAGCGCCACCAAAGAAGAAAAATCTCGCCAACTAACGCTTGGTTTTATAACGCTTCATTTTTGTAAATACACAAAATATTTGTTTTCTACAAACACACACACAGCTTTTGGCAGAGCATAGACACAAACTCAATATACTAATCAAATTTGATTTTAAGTGTTATTACTTGTTTATATGATTTAGCTAAGTGGCTAGAGATTAAGCTTCACGAACAACAGGTTCTCTGTTCGAATCTCGGTGGGGATAAGTTAAAAAAACATATAAATTTTTAAAAATAGAAAATTGTAAATAAATAAAATAATAAAAATAAGTAGAAATAAAATATAAAAAAAATAAAATTGAAATAATAAAATAAATAAAAATAGAATTGAATAATAATTTTTTTTTCCATAGCCTATGAACTTTTTCATAGGTTTCTGGTTTCTATGAATTTGATTCATAGATTCTATGAAGGGCATCATTGGCTCACTTCTAATGATTTTTTTCATAGAATCAATGTACGTTTTCATAGCCGTACTGAAAAAAATTCTTTCAGTGTATGCAACAGTATGAGATCCTTTTTCGATTTAAAGATATTCAAGCTATGTACGTCTGCTCGTTCCCTACATCCGAATTTCCCATGAAGCTTTGCAAGAAAATGTACATACACTGAAAGAATTATTGTTCATAATATCTATGAACATATTTCATAAAACCAAATTCATAGAATCTTTGAAACAATTCATTGGCTGAATGAATATTCATTAGTATTGTGAAATATTTCATAGAATTTTATTCATAGATTTTGTAAGATTCATAGAAAAAATTCATAGAAAAAAAATGTTATTAATAATTGTTGTTTTTTTATTTTTAGTACCAAAAGGTACATAAAAATAAAATGTATTTATTCGGCCTTTATATATGTATATTAGAGTGTCCCTTATTTTGGAAATGTTGGAAATCTTGAGACGGTACCCGCTCATTTTTTTCCTTTTGACTTAAAAATAACTCAGGAAAAATTTTACGCCCCTAGGACCACGCCTTCCCTACGCGACGGGGCCTTAAAGAGCGGGGCCTAAAAAATCATTTTTCCATACAAACCAAAAAAATTTTTTTTTTATTTTTAATTTTTTTGTTATTAATTATTATATTACTTGGTTTGCTTATTCACGACAAAAAATTTGATTTTGGAGGGATAAGTCTTTCAGCGCTAAAAAATTTTTCGCAAAAAAAAAATTTGGGCGGCCGGGGTCCTACAGTAAAAAATTTTTAAAAAATATTTTTTTTTAGTTTTGACCAGCAACGGTTTTAGTTGCTATGTTGCTTTAAATGATATATATTCCAAAAAAAAAATTATTCATATCTGTGACATCTTTATCTTTTTCGAAAAAAAAAATTTTGAGCCGTAGGAATCCTACGGTAAAAAATTTTTAAAAAATATTTTTTTTTAGTTTTGAAAAGCAATGGTTTTAGTTTTTATGTTGTTTTTAATGATATATATTCCAAAAAAAATATTATTCATATTTGTGACATTTTTATCGTGTATCGAAAAAAATCATCAATGCATTTTTTACCCTTTTTTAGAACACGATTAAGATGTCACAGATACAAAAAATATTTTTTTATGAATATATATCATTTAAAGCAACATAGCAGCTAAAACCGTTGCTGGTCAAAACTAAAAAAAAATATTTTTTAAAAATTTTTTACTGTAGGACCCCGGCGGCTCAAAATTTTTTTTTGCGAAAAATTTTTTAGCGCTGAAAGACTTATCCCACCAAAATCAAATTTTTTGTTGTGAATAAGCAAACCAAGTAATATAATAAATAATAACAAAAAAATTAAAAATCAAAAAAAAAATTTTTTGGTTTGTATGGAAAAATGATTTTTTAGGCCCCGCTCTTTAAGGGCCCGTCGCGTAGGGAAGGCGTGGTCCTAGGGGCGTAAAATTTTTCCTGAGTTATTTTTAAGTCAAAAGGAAAAAAATGAGCGGGTACCGTCTCAAGATTTCCAACATTTCCAAAATAAGGGACACTCTAATGTATATATATTCGATTAGAGTTTTATTCTAGTTCGAGGCCCAAAAATATTTCTATTTATGATATTGTCATAATAGAGTATTTTTAATTTATTGCTTTAAAAAAGTTACTATCTCATAGTATGTCTGTACTGATCAATTTCATCCCCACTAAAGGAATCTTCAGCAGACTTTAGAGAATCATCGTTGGTCAATCAAACATCAAACCAGACATAATATTTGATATATTTCCCAAGTTATATGAGAAGTACTATTATGAAGGTCCGAAATCTGTTTTCCAACAAAAATAACTCTTTTAAAGCAAAAATTGTATATATTAAATCACCGTCGGTAACTATTAATATATGTGTTGCTGTTATTTTACAATAACAACAGTGCCTAACCAAACAATAGTGTTGGTAGGATAAGTCGTACTAAACTTTGTGTTAAATGTTGTTGATCAGTACAGACATACTATGAGATAGTAACTTTTTTAAAGTTATTAATAATTTTTTAAAAATTAAAATAATGTTACAATAATTAAATAATTTGAATAAATATATTAAAAAAATATAAAAAAAATAAAAAAAACATAAAAAACGTAAAAAAAAAAAAAAATATTGCTGCCCTGGCGGGGTTCGAACCCAAGACCTACCGGCTGGGAAATTTATAATCGACGCCTTAGCTATCAGCGCCACCAAAGGATGAAAACCTCGCCGACTAACACTTAGTTTTGTAATGTTCGTTATTTTTTTTCTGCAAATACGCAAACATTTTGTTTTCTACAAACATACACACAGATTTTGGCAGAGCATTGTGGCAGAGCATAATATTTTAAAGCAGAAAATGGATTTTAAGTGTTATAACTTGTTTATTTACTTTAGCTCAGTGGTTAGAGACTTAGCTTCACAAACAACTGGTATTGTGTTCGAATCTCGGTGGGGATAAGTTAAAAATAAATAAATTTTTAAAAATAGAATATTGTAAATAAATAAAAATAAAATAATAAAGTAAATAAAAATTAAATAATAAAATAAATAAAAATAGAATTGAACAATAAAATTTTTTTTCCATAGCCTATGAACTTTTTCATAGGTATCTGGTTTCTATGAATTTGTTTCATAGACTCTATGAAAGGCATCATTGGCTCACTTCTAATGATTTTTTTCATAGAATCAATGTACGTTTTCATAGCCGTAATGAACAAAATTCTTTCAGTGTACACTCAAAGAAGAGATATGATTGTCGCAACCATAATTTAAGAGCAGTCATACAATTTTTGTAGCAATCATATTATGGTCCGAAATTATAATTTTTCGAATATTTAGGATCATAACATGATTGCTGTTAACATGTTTTGGTTGCTGCAAATAAGATATTATAAAATTTTAAATCATAATATGATGCTTTTAAATTATGGTTGCCGCAATCATATCTCGTCTCTGCGTGTACATTAGGCTTGCCAGATCGAAAATGGTATAAAGCTTAACATTTATAAAAAAAAGCTTGATTTTTCTTGACATCTAAAAATAAAAGCTTGATTTTTCTTGACATTTGAAATTTTAGTATTTTTATACCCTCCAACTACAGTATGGGGGTATACTCACTTTGTCATTTCGTGTGTAACGCATCAAAATATCGGTCTAGGACCCCATAAAGTATATATATTTATGATCAGTGATCGATTCTAAGACATTCTAGCGATGTCCGTCCGTCCGTCTGTCCGTCCGTCCGTCTGTCCGTCTGTAGTTAACACGATGCAGTCCAAAATAAAAGAGCTAGACTCCCGACATTTGGCATGAATATGTCTTATGTTCATAGGCAGGTTAAGTTCGTAAATGAGCAAAATCGGACCAGGGGGAAAAAAGTTCCCCCTTGAAGAACTAAACCAACCTCTGAAAAATACCATATTTTTACATGATTTTTTGTGTTTTTGTTTAACAAATGCAACATTTTCATGCCACAAAAAGTTCAAAGTCTTGCATTTGGTCCTAGAGAATTAGAAAATTACGTTTTTTCGGCCCGCCCCCCTTTTATGGGCGTGGAATAAAACATTTTTTTAAAATACTGATAATCTTGTATTTCTTTAGTGCAAAAAGCATAAGAATGAATTTTTAAACACAAATTCGAGGGAAAATTTGCCCCCCTCAATTTCTACAAGCGACCCCCTGACCCCCCCCCCCCCCCCCCCCAAAAAAAAATAAAACGCCCCTGCATTTTTTTTTTTTTTAATTTTTTGCATGTTGGAGGGTATACAAGATTCGGCCCAGCCGAATTTAACACTCTTACTTGTTTTTTTTAAAGTACTTTTTCAAACCAATTTTAGAATTTTAGTGAATTTGGGTCGGGACTTGAAAAAATTTTAATATTTTCCCTGAAGTATTTAAAAGAAACGGTATAAAATTGTAGGAAATACTTATATATTTTTTAAAGCATTTCTGATCTGTGCAACCAAAAATTCGTAGAATCAAAAATAGGTAATTAAAAAAAAAAATTATCAAAAAAGTGAATGCGAGCTGCAAAAGTTTTCTAACTTTTTAGTTATATTTTATTTTTAGCTGATTTCAGTTAACTAACTTTTGGCAAGTAATCATAATTAAAAAAATTAGAACTAGCCAATTTTTGACTGAACTTTAAGGGTTTTTTTGCTATCATTGAAATTTTTAAAGTGGCGTTTCAGAAATATAAAATCCCTGACCTCATTGATTTTTTTGTAACGAGAGGTATCGCAAAAAAATTACATACAAGTTGAAAATGCAGAGGACCTGTCATCAGATCACTCGCCAGTCAAGTTACTGGTAAGTGAAACTGTAAGTGATTTTCCACAACCACCTTGTCTGGTAAACAACAAAACCAACTGGCAAAACTTTCGCTCAAATATAAATACAAATATAAAATTAAATTACTCATTATGGAAGATAACAAAACAGTTTCAAAGTACACCCAGGATTATTCCACCTATAAAAAAAAGTGATGGTACATGGGCAAAAAGTCCTCAAGACAAAGCTGACCTCTTCGCTAAACACCTTGAAGATACCTTTCAACCGCTGCCTAGACTAACATCAGATGAAAATATTGAAATATTTTATAGATCTGATTCCAAAGAAATTTCTGAAGTAACCCTACGTGAGCTAAACAACTTGGTAAAACTGGAGATTAAACCGGATAAAGCACCTGGGTATGATCTTATCACTGGCAAAGTGTTAAAAGAGCTACCGGAAAGTGGTATGCGATTATTTTTATATATTATAAATGCTTCGATTCGTTTAAAATATGTACCTAGCCAATGGAAAGTTGCAGCTTCATGACAAAACATCGTACAGACCGATATCTCTCCTCCCAACAATGGCGAAAGTGTTTAAAAAAATATTACTAAAAAGATTACAACCAATACTTGAAGAAAGATGTCTAATTCCCAAACACCAATTTGGGTTTCGTAGTAAACATTCAACAATTGAACAAGTTCACAGAGTTACCAACACAATAGAAAATACTTTGAACTGCAAAGAAATATGCTCCGGTATTTTTTTAGATGTAGCGCAGGCTTTTGATAAAGTTTGGCATGAAGGTCTTACTTTTAAGCTACAAAGAGATTTGCCTAACCAGTTTAGTGACATGCTCAAATGCTATATTTCTGGACGATATTTTAGAGTGAAACATGAAGGAGAGTACTCCAAACTGATGAAAATTCATGCTGGTGTCCCACAGGGAAGCGTACTAGGGCCCATACTGTATATACTGTACACTAGAGACTTGCCAACTCCACCTGAAGCAAAAATTGCAACCTTTGCTGATGATACAGCTATTCTTGTAACTGATAAAAACATAAATGAAGCTACAAAAAAGCTTCAAAATGCAACCAACAAAATCCTTCAATGGACCAAAAAATGGAGAGTTCTTCTTAATGAATCCAAATCAACACACGTTAATTTTACAAATAAAAAAATAGAACATTTACCGATTTATATAAATAACACTATTGTGCCATACGCTAATACGGCAAAATACTTGGGTTTTACACTCGATGCTAAACTTAAGTGGAAAGAGCACGTTAAGAAGAAAACCTCAGAGCTTAATATAAAATTCAAAAAGATGTTCTGGCTTTTTAGCTCGACATCTGATATATCAATGAAAAATAAACTTTTACTGTACCAGCAAATACTTAAGCCTAAGTGGACTTACGGAATTCAGCTTTGGGGATGCACTAAAAAAACAAACCTAAAACAAATACAAACCTTCCAGAACAAAGTGCTTAGATGTATCACTTGTTGCCCGTGGTACGTAAGAAACGATGACCTTCACAGAGACTTGCAAATACTAGGGCTGTCAAACGGGATCGGTTTTTTAAAATCCCGGGATTCGGGATTTGAAAGTCAAAATCCCGGGATCCCGGGATTTTTCGGGATCACGGGATTTTTCGGGATCCCGGGATTTTTCGGGATTTCGGGATTAAATTTCTTTAATTATAAAAGTAAAAAAATAGTAGACTCTTTATGTTTCAATTTTATTGTGCATATTAAGTGGCTACTAGTTGGTAGCGTGCTAGCCTATTAAGCAGGGAGTCGTGGGTTTGATTCCCACGAAAACCCTTGGGTCGATTTCGCTACAACGAAATTATTAAAAAAAATATTTCTAATTATATGTTGTTTTTTTATTTTTAGTACCAAAAAGGTACATAAAAATAAAATGTATTTATTCGGCCTTTATATATGTATATATATTCGATTAGAGTTTTATTCTAGTTCGAGGCCCAAAAATATTTCTATATATGATATGACAATAGAGTATTTTTAATTTATTGCTTTAAAAAAGTTACTCACCTCATAGTATATCTGTACTGATCAGTTTCATCCCCACTAAAGGAATCATCAGCAGACTTTAGAGAATCATCGTTGGTCAATCAAACATCAAACCAGACATAATATTTGATATATTTCACAAGTTATTTGAGAAATACTATTATGAAGGTCCGAAATCTGTTTTCCAACAAAAATAACTCTTTTAAAGCAAAAATTGTATATACTAAATCACCGTCGGTAATTATTAATATATGTGTTGCTGTTATTTTACAATAACAACAGTACCTAACCAAACAATAGTGTTGGTAGGATAAGTCGTACTAAACTTTGTGTTAAATGTTGTTTTTTTATTTTTAGTACCAAAAAGGTACATAAAAATAAAATGTATTTATTCGGCCTTTATATATGTATATATATTCGATTAGAGTTTTATTCTAGTTCGAGGCCCAAAAATATTTCTATATATGATATTGTCATAATAGAGTATTTTTAATTTATTGCTTTAAAAAAGTTACTCATCTCATAGTATATCTGTACTGATCAGTTTCATCCCCACTAAAGGAATCATCAGCAGACTTTAGAGAATCATCGTTGGTCAATCAAACATCAAACCAGACATAATATTTGATATATTTCACAAGTTATTTGAGAAATACTATTATGAAGGTCCGAAATCTGTTTTCCAACAAAAATAACTCTTTTAAAGCAAAAATTGTATATACTAAATCACCGTCGGTAATTATTAATATATGTGTTGCTGTTATTTTACAATAACAACAGTACCTTACCAAACAATAGTGTTGGTAGGATAAGTCGTACTAAACTTTGTGTTAAATGTTGTTTTTTTATTTTTAGTACCAAAAAGGTACATAAAAATAAAATGTATTTATTCGGCCTTTATATATGTATATATATTCGATTAGAGTTTTATTCTAGTTCGAGGCCCAAAAATATTTCTATATATGATATTGTCATAATAGAGTATTTTTAATTTATTGCTTTAAAAAAGTTACTCATCTCATAGTATATCTGTACTGATCAGTTTCATCCCCACTAAAGGAATATTTCTAATTATTCTTATTTTTATTTAATGGCAATTAAAAAATTAAGTATACGCCACTTATGCAGTTTTTTAGTAATTATTAGTTTAAATATTTAGCAATGAACTAAAAAGCCTTGAGGGGTTTGTTATGGAAAATGACAACTTTTATTTGCTTTTGGTTTCATGCCATTCCGATTTTGGTTGTTGTACTGTATAATTTTAAAACTTATTTAAAGAAAATTTAAAATAATAAAAACATTTAAAGGGGAAATGTAATAATATAATACATTAGACTTGCATTTTTTTGTATAAAAAAGTTTTTCTTCCAATTTTGAACGTCCCGGAAAATTTTTATTCTCCTAGAACTAAATTTTATTTGGTACAAATTTGAGGCCAATCGGATTAAATTTACCCGTGGCGCCCTTCGATAAAAGTTTTGGTTTTTTAGAAAATTTTCGCCAAAACCTGCAAACTTTGGTCAAAGGGCTCCGTGACTGTGGCTTAATGGTTAGTGCGTTGGACTATTATTCAGCAAGTCTGGGTAGAATTCTCAGCTCAGCAAAATTCGTGGCCAGCTACGTTGAAAATTCAAAAAATGTTTAGTTTTAATTTGTTGATGTAAATATATCAATAATTGAACAAAGTTGTATTTTTAAAAATTAATTCTCATACATTTTTAATATATCAAAAATCCCGGGATTTGAGCTTAAAAATCCCGGGATTCGGGATTCATTTTATGACAAAAATCCCGGGATTTCGGGATTTCGGGATTGACAGCCCTAGCAAATACCAACTATAGTAGATGAAATTAAAAAAATAGCAACTAAACATGAAGTGAGATTACAACAACACTGTAATGAAGAACTACAGGAAATACTGCGTAATCCAATAGCAAACAGAAGATTAAGAAGAACATTACCATCTGATCTGCGATTGATGAATAATGTGTAGATACCTTTTAGGAATAACCATTGGGTTATTTCCTTACCAAACGTGATTAAATTGTGTAAATATAAGTTACTAGATAAGCAAATACAAAGCTTAGTTGTAATAAATAAAGATATTGAAAAAAAAAAAAAAAAAAAAAAAAAAAAATATACTCCTTACCGAATGCTTAAAAGGAATCAGTCATTTCGTAAAAAACGAGTTCCATAAATTGCTCTTCTAGCTTATTATTTATGAAATAAAGGAGACATTGGTACACCTAGTGACAAAAACATATTTTTTTTTGAAAATAATCTTTTAATTTGTATTTATTTTTATTTAAAGACTTTAAAAATAAATTATTCTTGATTTTTCTTGACAATATAGTGGGAAATTGTGTAAAATTTCATTTTAGCTTGACAAATGACATTTTGGCTTGATTCTTGACACATACTAAAAAAGCTTGACAATCAAGCCAAATCAAGCCCGTCTGGCAACCCTAGTGTACATATGTCTTATGGTCATATCCTGGTTAAATTCGCAAGTGAACAAAATTAGACCATGAGGAAAAAGTTTCGCATTGAAGAACTAAACCGAACTCTGAAAGACTAGTTTTCTCAAACTTAACCTGACCAACTGTTTTTAGCTGAATTTGGATTTTGGTCTTGTAACGACAAGTTTGCCTCTGGTTGCTGGGGTTAGTCAGCGGGGGTTAGAGTCGTTGCAGACATTTAAGGCTTAGGCACTTGAGCGGTGCTGTAGCGTGACGGGCTGTTGAATCGTTTTAGCAATTACTGATTCCCTTTCAACGTGTCATATTAATTTACAAATTTTATTTAAAAAGTGATTTATTTGTGATTTTTTTTAATTTATATTTACAGAAAAACATTTTTTTTTTGTTTATTTATATTTATTTTTCAATTCTGCCACACAAATGAAAAAATTTCAACACACACTGAAAGAATTTTGTTCATTACGGCTATGAAAACGTACATTGATTCTATGAAAAAAATCATTAGAAGTGAGCCAATGATGCCCTTCATAGAATCTATGAAACAAATTCATAGAAACCAGAAACCTATGAAAAAGTTCATAGGCTATGGAAAAAAAATATTATTCAATTCTATTTTTATTTATTTTATTATTTCAATTTTATTTTTTTTTATTTTATTTTTATTTATTTTTATTATTTTATTTATTTACAATTTTCTATTTTTAAAAATTTATATTTTTTTTTACTTATCCCCACCGAGATTCGAACATAGAACCTCTTGTTCGTGAAGCTTAGTCTCTAGCCACTTAGCTAAATTATATAAACAAGTAACAACACTTAAAACAATATTCTGCTAACATATTGAGTTTGTGTCTTTGCTCTGTCACAATGCTCTGCCAAAAGCTGTGTGTGTGTTTGTAGAAAACAAATATTTTGTATATTTACAAAAATGAAGCGTTATAAAACCAAGCGTTAGTTGGCGAGAATTTTCTTCTTTGGTGGCGCTGATAGCTAAGGCGTCGGCAATTACCACTTCAGCCGGTAGGTCTTGGGTTCTAGCCCCGGTCAGGGCAGCAATGAAATTTTTTTTTTTTAATGTTTTTTTTATTTTTTTAATAAATTTATTCAACTGTTTTAATTATTGTAACATTATTTTAATTATTTAAAAAATTGAGTGGCATATTGATGGCATTTTCTTCTATGAATGACATTCATTAATTCTATGAATTTTTTCTATGAATTTAATAAAATCTATGAATAAAATTCTATGAAATATTTCAGAATACTAATGAATATTCCATCAGCCAATGAATTGTTTCATAGATTCTATGAATTTGGTTTTATGAAATTTGTTCATAGATGTAATGAACAATAATTCTTTCAGTGCAAAATAAAAAATAAAATCAGCTGACACGTAAAACGTACGGAAAATCAAAATTTTTTAGGTTCGGCCGCTACAGCACCGTCACGTATTCGTTTAAGTACCTATTTCTATTTATTTTAATACAAGCTAACGTATCAGCTGACACGTCTCCGAACCGTATTCGCTCAAGTAATTATGTCTTTATATTTGCAGAACGGAGAGTGCAATAAAAGTCGAGTTGTTATTGTATTTCTCTTAATCCAAATTATATAAATGATTTATTGGTGTTCCTCTCTTACATCTAATGTTTATAACTCACAAGGGAAGTATCTCAACCCTTATGAACCGATTTGCCTGAAACTTAAAATATATATAAAAAAGTCGATTTTAAGGTTGGGGTGTCGCGGCTTATCGGCCATATCAGTGTTTTAAAATGTCGTTGTCCCCTTATGAAACAATGTGAACCTTCGGGAAAATTTTGATAACTCCGAACTAAATTTAATAAAGACTATTTCGTATTCATATGGATATCGTAGGTCTATGTCTTCACATAAATACACCCCAAAATTTACACATTTTTATGAAAAAAATATTTAACGAAGCCGAATTTTTACAAGGTTATGCCACCGTTGGATAGGCATAAAAAACCTTTCTTCCCATATGTAAATATTATATTATATCACAAAATCCACCAGAAAACACATAAATAATGCTATTTTCTGACCTTAGGTCTTTAGATTTTCTTTATATTAACGGTATGCATTCTCAATGAAGCCAATAAAACATATCCATTTTCAGTTTTTTTAATTTTAAAAAAATCGCGATTTTTTCGCGAATTTAATTTTCTTCAAAAATTTAAAAAATCAAAAAAGTATGTTAATTTGAAGAGCCATATCTTCTAAAGTATCTATCGGATTTCTACGATTCAAAAAGCATTTGATTCAAACGTTCGTCTTTTTTTATACCAATGGAATAAAAAAAAATTTTTCCAAAAAAAGTGCATTTTTGATGCAAATGCAATTTTTAGATGCATTTTTTTAAACTTTCTCCCCCTTCAATTTTTTTGAAACCTGCATAATTCGAAAATATGGCATTTTTTACACAAAATTTAGTACCGTTTTTTTTGTGACAGCGTTTCAAAAAATCTTCGTGATTTTTTTAAAACTACTTATTTGATTTTTTCCATACAAAAAATCAATTTAATGTTTATTTTGCAATTTTATCAAAAAAGTATGTAACTTTTAAAAGCCATTTCTTCGAAAGTATCTATCGGATTTCTACGACTCAAAAAGCATTCGATTCAACTGATTATCCGTTTTTATACCAATGCACTAACAAAAAATATTTTTTTAAAAAAATGCATTTTTGATGCAAATGCAATTTTTGGATGCATTTTTTAAAACTTTCTCCCCCTTCAATTTGTTTGAAACCTGCATAAATCGAAAATATAACATTTTTTACATAAAATTGGGTACATTTCTTTTTGTGACGGCATTTCACAAAATTTTCGTGAGTTTTTTAAAAAATGCTTATGTAGTTTTTCCTTAGACTAAAATTTTTTTTTGTTTTTTTATGAATTTTATGAAAAAATTGTATGGAAAAACCAATAAGGTATTTTTAAAAAAATTACAAAATTTTTACGAAACTCCGTCACAAAAAAAGCGGTACGCAATTTTGTGTAAAAAATGCCATATTTTCCATTTATGTAGGTTTAAAAAAAATTTAAGGGGGAGAAAGTTTTAAAAAATGCATCCAAAAAATGCATTTGCATCAAAAATGCACTTTTTTTTTAATTATTTTTTTTTATTACATTAATAAAAAGTAGGACTATCGTCTGAATCGAATGCTTTTTGAATTGAAGAAATCCGATAGATACTTCCGAAGATATGGCTATTCAAAGTAGCATACTTTTTTGATTTTTTCAATTTTTGAAGAAAATTAAATTCGCGAAAAAATCGCGATTTTTTTTAAATATAAAAAACTGAAAATGGATATGTTTAATTGGCTCTATAGAGCACATGTGTACAAAAAATTAGAAAAATTTGAAGACCCTCGGTCAGATTTTATAAAATCTTTGCTGGATTTCATGATATATAGTTTCTAAGAAAGAAATGGCTGAAAAAATTCAAAAAACTTTTTTTCGCCATTTTTTGACCCATGCTTTGAACCCCTAAATCCCCGATAAGCCGATACACCCCGGACTTAGAATTGCCTCTTTTAATTAAATTTTGCGTTTCATGCAAATCGGTTCATAAGGGTTAAGATACTTCCCTTGTCAGACAATTTAGTTAAAATGTATATTAACCGGAAGTATTAAAAATAAGAATAAAAATAAACTACTCTAATAAGTATTTGCGAGATTTCCGCTAAAACACTATGGGAGCGACCCAACGGCGTATGCAGGACTGTTTTTAAGGGCCCAACAACAACAACAAAAAAAAAATTTGTTGTTTTTTTCGTGAGATTTGTGTTTTCCAATATATATAAAAACAAGTGAGAGTGTTACATTCGGCTGTGCCGATTTTCAACTTCTTCTGAGATAAGAAAGTTGCATTTGCTTAGCAAAAGTACAAAAAACCCTGCAAACAATGCGGTTTTTCTTAGGTTGGTTTAGTTCTCCAAGGGGGAACTTTTTCCGATTTTGGTCCGATTTTGCCCATTTTCGAACTTAACCTGCCTAGGAATATAAGACATATTCGTGCCAAACTTTGGAAGTCTAGCTCTTTTATTTTGGACTGTATCGTGTCTTCTACAGACGGACAGACGGACGGACGGACGGACATCGCTAGAATGTCTTAGAATCGATCACTGATCAATAATCCGGACTTCCCTTTGGACAAACGCAGAAACCTATTTAGGTATTTAGTAACACTATATGCGAATAAACATTTTGGGAGGGACCGGCTTAGGTATTTCTCCTGATTTTTTATTTAAGAAGACGCTATTTTTTATAAAACACGTTTGGAAGGACCGGCTTAGCTATTTCCCATGATTTTACTGCTAACATCCCTGAGAGACCTGTTTAGGTATTTCTGGATTCAAGGAGGCACTATTTCTGATAAAACATGTTGGGAGAGACCTGGATAGGCATTTTTCTGATTTTACTGTTTTTTCCGCGGGAAACTGGTTTAGGTATTTTGAAATATATAAAACGTTATTTCTGCTAAAACCCTTTCGAACGGACCTATTTAGGTATATCTATAGATTTCATTGTTCACACACGCGAGAAACCTATTCAGTTCCCTGCAAAAAAAGTCATTACCACTTCTGAGTGGAGTGCTTTAAAACTATAACAAATGTAATGAAATACAACAAAAATAACAAAAAACACAAGACAAAAACACACAAACAGTTTTTTCTACTCCAGAATACATAGATATTCAGCTCTTAACTCATTACCTATCGCGACACCTTCATACAAATGTAAGTAGATATTCAGTAGATAAGAACTACTCCAGGGAAGTAGTTGGAAGTTGTTTGAAAGCTCGGAGTACTTCTTATCTACTGAATATCTACTTACTTTTATATGGGAGTGTCGCGGAAGGTAATGAGCTAAGTGCTGAAAAACAACTTTTTATGGAGTAGAAAAAACTGTTTGTGTGTTTTTTTCTTGTGTTTTTTGTTATTTTTGTTGTATTTCATTACATTTGTTATAGTTTTAAAGCACTCCAAATAGAAGTACTCCGCACTTTTTTTGCTGGGTTATTTCTGAATTAAGTAAAACACTATTTCTGATAAACATTTGAGGAGAGACCTACATATATAGGTATTTCTCGAGAAACACATCATCTTCCAATTTCACTTTTAACACTCGCGAGAAAACCTTTTAGGAACGTCCGACCGATCAATTGATATTTACACGTGCATCGGCTCTGACTGTCCGTGTTCCTCTGTCGTGACTCTCATAAGGTTAGGTAAATTTCTTGGAGCAATGAAAAAACTAGTTTAGAGACCAGAATTTTCTTCGGTCGTTTAGGAGTGATGCGATATCTTATTTTGTTTACCGTGATGGTACGTTGGGTAAATTTTATCTTTCCTCTAGCTCATATCTATCTGTTTTCTGACATCGTTATGTATTATACATATCCTGGGTTATTAATGGCAACATCTCGATGGTCGGAGGTTCCGAGTAAAAAAGTTTTGATATAATCATATCATTTTTAATATAATTATATATAAATTGATCAATCATTTGATCCCAAAAATGGAGGATCCAAAAATATATGATTATATCTTATTAGATCAAATTTGATATAATTAGATAAATTTAGATTAAAAAAAATGGAACGGTAAATTTCATCTAATTTGATATTGAAGATCATTTTAGATCTAATAAGATATAATTATTTATTAATATAACTTATTAGATCTAAGTTTTTATAATATCAAATTAGATAATATTTACCGTTCCATTTTTGGGATCAAATTATATCTAATTATATCAACTTTTATCTAATAAGATATATTCGTATATTTTTGGATCCACCATTTTTGGGATCAAATGAGATATGGCGATGATTATTTTTTTTTAGTTGGGGTGTTTCAATCCGTGACTGTAAGTCGAGGATTGGTTCTGGTTTTTTATTTCATGTACATATATGAAATTAATGTTTTTCATTGTGCCATCCTCTTTTTCACCATCTGACTCCGTTCGGGGCTCGAATATTGGGGGGGATTGTGGTGATAAGAACAAAGATGACGATATTGGCGACACTAAGAGAGTTGCAAGTGGTGATTGATTTGATGATGGAGATGTTGGCGTTAGGGATGCCAAACGGGATTGACATTTCCAAATCCCGGGATTCGGGATTTTAAAATCCTAATCCCGGGATCCCGGGATTTTTCGGGATTTCGGGATTTTTCGGGATCCCGGGATTTTTCGGGATTTCGGGATTTTTCGGGATTTCGGGATTTATTAAAATTAAGCTTTTTCACGTTATATTTTTAATATTTTTTTTTATAATTAAATATTTAATTAATTCATAACCATTGAATAATTATCGAAAAGTTTTACATATTTAGCACAGAAAAACCAAAAATTTAGGAATAACTATGACCGATTTGAATAGATTCGAGCGATGTCCGTCTGTGAAAGACGCGATGCAGTCGAATTCGAAAGATCAGAATTTTTTTTTTTTCGTTCGGTCTCTTTTTTTAGAAGTGGATATAAAATATTTGTTTAAATAATTTAAATAACTGTATTAATAAATTTGTTAATATTTCTCGCGAAGGGAAGGTGTCCCTCAATGTCCTCCGCCGATACAACATTTGGCGGGACTAGAAAAATGTCATTTTCTGGCTAGGTTCTTCAAGGGGGAAATTTCCCTTATCCGCTTTAACTCATTTACGAACTAAATCTGTTAAAAAGAAACTTTACAGAGGGATTACTTAATGCTGCCTTATAAATTTAACTCTCGGCAAATATTTAACTGCTTCTTAAAAATGTTGGCATATGCATATCTCTGCAGCTAACTGTATATTAGGGTGAAGCAAATTTTCCTTTGTTCGAATTTCAAAATCTTTGGGGTTGCCCTTTAGGGTCAATATTTATACATAAAATTATTGGGCCTGTAGGGTTCTATTGAATCATGAAAATCGGAAAGTTTCAAACAAAGTAAAAAATTGTTTAAATTTGTTCGGTTGTTTCCGATTTTATAGTCAACAAAGGAATCCTGACTCCGACGATTTTTAAGTTCTAAAAAAAGAAAATTTGCTCCACCGTTATGTATATAAAGTAATACGTCTTAAAAATTAAATTGTACTCCAAAAAGAGTAATAGAAATTAATCCCAATTTGCCTCATTTGAAAGATATTTCAAACAGCTTTCAAATGATATCCATATTGTCACCACCGGAAAACAAACACTGAAGAAATAGTAAATTTTGATTACAAAATTTGAAACAAAAATCCCGAAATCCCGGGATTTTTCGGGATTTGTCAATCCCGGAAAATCCCGAAAAATCCCGGGATTGAAAAAAATAAATCCCGGGATTCGGGATTTGTCAATCCCGAAAAATCCCGGGATTTCGGGATTCGGGATTTCCCGTTTGGCATCCCTAGTTGGCGTTGATGGTGAAGATGATGATGAGGAAGTCGTGCAAATAAGTTAGTTCGTATTCGTATGGGGATATCAAATGACTAGATAGCGGTTGGTTTGACCATGATGATATGAGTGGTGATAGACAGGCACGATAACCGTCGTCTGCCATTTCTGTGGTGGAATGAGATCGATTTTTTTTATCAGTGCATCAACCGAATTTAGTTGAGACTACCGATATTCAATTGAGACGAATTATATTCACATGTTTCAACCGATTTTTAGTTGTATTAACTGAATTTAAGTTGAAAATTTGCAAAATTGTTTTCTGTGTGTAAAAATAATCAAGTGATAACACCGGTTAAGTGTTGGTGTCTACAGATTTTAGAAATTGCCAGCTTTTCGTCACTAGCGCTTGTTCGATTGCCAAACACTAATGTGGTTCAGATTAATATCATCCATTTATGAAACTTTTTAGTAAAATAAAAACAAACGAGAAACAGGAAAATTAAATTTTTTCCACCCAATTCCTTAAAAAACTGGTAATAGGTAGCAGAAATATATTTATTCTTTAAATTCCCTACAGCGTATTTAAATTTGACGATAACACTGCACAACATTTTCAAACTTTTTCCAATTGCGGGGTTCCGACGATTGATTCTGGTGGAGAAGACAAAAAAAAATACACGATCACATCGGAATTTTATTTTAGAGGTTGTTGAAGTTTCCCAGTTTTTACCTGTTCTGGCAGCATATCAGTATACAAAGCTATGTTTTCTTTACATCTGAGGTGTAGGATATGTTCAGCAGTTTTGTAGAAAATATTATCGCAAATCTTTTTTGTGGATCATGTTAACTCTATCTCCCTCACAACGGTATTTTTTTGGCTCTATTTCAATAAAACGTAAAAAACACCCCGAAAAAGGAGGAGGGCGGGTATAAAATGTTCTAAAAAAATGTTGGCATAAAATATTGCTTTCCTACTTTTCTTAACAAAGTTATTCTTATGTGTTGCAAAAACATAGACCCAAAAAACACGTGGGTATTCAATACTAAAAATTTAACTAAATTTTAATCCAAAAGGACCTAGTGCAGAAATTGGTTACCAATACTAAAATTTTTTACTAATATTATTCAAAACCAGTAAAAATTACTAATTTTAGTACTTTGAAGATACTAAAATTAGTAACTAATTAGTAGATTTTGGTACAAAATCAATTACTAAACCTTTTACTGTAGAATTATTTTGAGTGTACTTTTTGATAATAGTGTGAAAAAGTTTCGGTTGTATGTCAAATGTTTGTGGTATGATTGCTAACAATACATACATATTATAATTTGCGTTTTAGCTTATTTGTTTATACATTGTTAGATATTTGTATGTTGACCATTTTTTGTTATTTGGCTATCAGTAGAGTTTTTCACGGGAATTCCCTTACTTTTTTGATCCAGAAATCCCGGGAAATAGTACGGCAGTTCCCGAATTTTTGTTTCTTTGTAATAGTTGATATTTTGACATTTATTGATTATTTTGTATGTGATTTGTTAGAGATTTTATTAAAATTGTTGATAACTGATAGAAGGAACGTAGCAGGGAGCAGGAGAAGTATTGCAAGAGAGACCTTCTAACTAAAAAATGACTTAAAATCTGAGACTTAAGAAATGAAAAATGTCTCATAATATCTAAATTAATCAGAACCTTATACTTTGATTCGGAAGCTGAGAAATTGTCTTTCTGAGATCTGCATTAGAAAAATTTGCAGTATGATTATTTGTTTCTATAGAAAATATTTATGTCTTTGGACATGACTCTTTTTAAATTTTAGAGGCAAAGCGTTGTACAATTGTAAAAATGTACTGAGATGAATTGGAATACATGAATAGTAGCATGTCCCGAAAATGAAAAATTTTAGGGCATACCCCTAGAATGATGCTTAGTAAAGAGCTGATTACGGGAAAAATAATTAAAAAAATTTTGGAGGTCATCTTCAGGACGCAACCAGCGCTTAAAGTTTGCATCCGTAGTGCATTTGGTCAAAAAAAAATATTTTTTTTTATTTTTAAAATTGGTGCCAAAAGTTTCGTTAGGTAGAGTACATTCTGGAAAAAATATTTGTAAAGTTTTCATGGAGCAATTTTGGTCCAGCACAACGTTTTGAAATTTTGAAAAGGTGTAATTTATTATGTAGTTTTTGAAGTTTTTGTAAAAACTGGAGTTTGTAAGAGTTCTTTTAAGATTTTGTATAAAACGAAGTTTATATTCAAGCCTTTATATAAGAAGCTGTTTTTTACGAAAACTTAAAAAAATATGTAATAAATTATGCATCTTCGAAGTTTCAAAACGTTGCGCTAGTCCAAAATTGCTCCATGAAAACTTTACAAATATTTTTTCCAGAATGTACTCTACCTAACGAAACTTTTGGCACCAATTTTAAAAATAAAAAAAAAATATTTTTTTTTGACCAAATGAACCACGGATGCAAACTTTAAGCGCTGGTTGCGCCCTGAAGATGACCTCAAAAATTTTTTTAATAATTTTTCCCGTAATCAGCTCCTTAATAAGCATCGTTCTAGGGGTATGCCCTAAAGAAATTCCAAAATTTACTGATTTCGGGACATGCTAATGAATAGTTCATGCGAATAAGGACGAATATACCATTTGTATAATTTCAGGAATGACGATAAAAACGCAGGAAACGGTTAAAAACTAATGTTTTTTTAACATTTTTGCATAATGCACTTAACCACACTCAAAATAATAACTCTGTAAAATACTCTGTAAAATGACTGCAATCTCAATTCAACAGATATTTGACAGAGTTTTCTGTCAAAATACAGATTTAAAGAAAATACTTTGTATTTTGTTGTGACAAAAAAACAAAGTTTCCTCTGTTATATTACTTTTTACTTTGTAATCTTAATGTTACAGATAATTAACAGAGTTTTTTGCTAAAATACAGATCTAAGCAAAATACTTCGTACCAAAAAAGTTTTCTGTTTTGAGTAGTTTTTGTTTTTATTACCAAACATCAAAATTTTATCTGTATATTTTTTTTTTGAGAGAAAAAGTTGAAAAAGTAGCAAAAAAGTTATCAAAATTTTTTTTTTCAAAAATCGTATAAAAATTTTAAAAAATAACATGCATTTAACTAAACTCTGTGAATTTACAGAGTTTTTTCTTTAATTTTTTTTGCATCAAATGCATTTTACAAATATATGTAAATTTACATAGTTTTCTTTGCTAAATGGTGGTTTATTTAACCAATATTTTACTAGAAACTCTGTAAATTAAAATTTTTTTTGTCCAAATCATTTTACAGAGTTTTATAGTAAAATTACAGAGTTTTCTCTGTAAAAAAGCTTTTATATTTAATCAATATTTTACTATAAACTCTGTAAATTAACAGTTTTTTTCTGTAAAAATTATTTTACAGAGTTTTTTAGTAAAATTACCAAGAAATGTTGTTAGCTGGAAAAGTATGGTAAACTCTGTTAAATTAGCAGAGTTTTTCTGTAATTTAACAGAGTTATTATTTTGAGTGCATTAATGCCAAAAAAGTTCACAAAAATATTAGTTTTTAATCGTTATTGGTAAAATTATATAAAATTCGTCCTTATTCGCATGAACTGTTCAAATGATGAATTTTTATTATTAAAACATACACAGAAAAAAATATGGAGGAATCAAATTTGAGTAATCACTTGTTTAAATTTAAAAAGATAAATTGAGTAATTTTTTAATTGACGCAATTAAAAATTTACTCAAACATTTTAAAAACAATTTAAGTAAATAATTTAATAAAAATTTAATAGTTTTTTTAATTTTTTTTTTAACTCTCATAGCTTTTTGAATTCTCGTTTAGTTTATAGTTTTTTGTATATGTATATGAAAGTTTATAATCGTCTTTAAAAAATTTTCGTATGTCTTTGAGACATAAATATGTTTGGTAAAGTTTGAAAAAACAAGTTTTTTGTTTTTTTTTGCCAAAAAAAATTTAAAACTTTTTTAAACTTTTTAAAAAAATAAATTGATAAATTTTGAGTAAATTTTTAATTGTGTCAATTAAATTTTTAATTGTGTCAGTTAAATTTTTAATTGTGTCAATTAAATTTTTAATTGTGTCAATTAAAAATATACTCAAATTTTTTGGCAAACATTTATTAAATTTTTATTAAAAATTTACTCAATACTATTAAATCGTTTACTGGTGCAAAATTGAGTAATTTTTTACTCAATAGTATTAAAAATTTACTCAAATATTTTTTTTATTTTTTTCTGTGTACATATAAAGCGATTTCAAATAATTTATGTATTCCCTTAAAAATACTATTAAAAGACTTTGAGATATTTAGACCGTTTTGTATAAAAACTGTGTTACAAAAATTGTACTTTTGCTTTTTTCCCTGAACTTACACATTTATTTTTTGTAAATAAGATTTTATGGTGTTAATAAATATTGTAAGTAGTGTAATGTAATCTGCTTCATAAGGTTTTTATATTTTTGTTTCACAAAAAATTTGGGTTTTTAATTTCTGCGGGAATTCCCGGGAAATTTTAAAATGTATCCCGCTTTCCCGGGAAACGAAAAAGTCCGTAAAAATAAAAATTCTAGTTTTCAGTTGTGAATTGCTTTCCAATGGCGCGAATAGACGGGACTTAAAATAACTCTGCGGTAGTAAACATAAAAAAATAATCGTTCAACTGTTGACGAGTGTGGACGTGTTTTATTTTAACTCCGTGCTATAAATTGAATTACTAAAATTGTTCGTAATAGGTTTGTTCGTAATAGGTATTTTTGTGATATTTTCATTACCACATCAAGGAAAATGAAAATATGGACACAAATGATACCGATTTAGTTCGAGGCTCTGCCTCACCGACTGGTGCTGGTCCTAGCACTGGTCTTAGGGTTGCGACCTTGAAGTCCGGCCTTGATTCTGGTAGGTGTGCTCAGCCTAATATTGGTGGTAAAAAGAAAAAGAAACTTAAGCCATCAAAGGTCAGGCACAACCAGAGAAGGCTTTGTTTGAAAATAATTAACAGACTAAGCCAACTCGATGGAACGAAGCTCTCCGAACGTGAGAAGGCGTCGCTATCATGGGCGAAAGGAGTCATTGAAGAACAGGACAAACTTTCGGCAATGCGCGCATCTGACAAACAGAGCGCTGTTTCGGCCTCGTCATCGAAGTCTGGTAAAAGGTTGCGCTCGCCCGACGAGAAACCTTTACCTAAAAGATCTAAGGTGACCGGCAACGTCTGGACTCAGTCTTTTAGTGAAGTGGTGAAAGGTAACTTCGTTAGGGCTGTGATAAACAGGCAAAATGGGGATTGTAGTATTCCAAGGGACAAGTGGAGTTTAGTTGAAACTAAACTAAATGAAATCTACTATAGGCTTCTTGAGAGTATGCCTGATTTTCTCCCTACTACTGTCAACGCAGGTTGGTATCAGGGGCGAGTAAAACTCGTTGCTTTTGGAAACGAAAGATCCGCAGCCGTGTTTAAGGTTGCCATTAGCCAAGTGGGAGAGTTATGGCCTGGAGCCAGACTGGACGTTGTGGAAAAACATGATATCCCCTCGCAACCCAGAGCTCATGCATGGATCCCAATGGCTACAAGTGACACTGCGGTGATTCTAAAGATGATAAAAGTCTGCAATCCTGACCTTCCAACTCAGAATTGGCAAATTGCCAGATTGGGTGAGATGGAGGGCGCTCGTCGTCAAGCAGTGGTCTTGGTTAATGAGGAATCGCTTCCGCTTTTAGCCAGGACTGACGGCATTATTAGATTTGGCTTTTTTCATATAAGAGTCAATGTCTACAAGGGCGACCAGAAGCCTATTTTGGAAGCAGACAAGCCAGTGGCAGAGTCGGCTGGGGAGGAGAATCTGGAAAAGGTTGATATTCAGCTGACCGATTCTAGGCTGATGGGAGATGCATCTGGCATTTTCGTAACCGAATCTGGCAACGAATGCGACCTCTGTGATGGCACGGAGGATAAAGCTGATGCCACTATGGGTGACATTCAGGACGAGGCCCATGCAGTGAGGAATTCGGAGAGTTCTGTTGCCTCCGATTCAGAACAGATGGGACACATATCTGGCTTATTCGAAACCGAATCTGGGGACGAATGCGACCTCTATGATAACACGGAGGATGAAGCCAATAACACGGTGGTGGAAAGGATGGTGGAAAAAAAGCAAGATGTTGCGGTTCCTACAAATAAACCTCCATCACTGTAAGGCAGCCTCAGCTGCACTATTGCTGCGCCTGACGACAGGAGCAGTTGACTTGGTTTTTATCCAAGAGCCCTGGGTGCGGGGTGGCAGGGTTTGCGGATTGAAGACCCCTGGGTTTAAGTTGATGGTTGCCAAAGGTGAGGGCTCACCAAGAGCCTGCATCTTGGCGAAAAATGGCTTAAATATATTCTTTTTATCAACTTTTAGTGATATGGATGTTACAGCGGCTAGCTTAGAGCTTCATGGGAAATCTATTTGGCTCGCCTCTGCGTATTTTCCTAATCCGGGGCCAATACCCCCGGAGAAGGTTGGCGGTCTGATTCGGGAGTCTGAATCTAGGGGACACCAGTTACTAGTGTGCTGTGATGCTAATGCACATCATTCGATATGGGGTAGTACAGACACAAATGATAGAGGCGAATCACTTTTGGAGTTTTTGTTAAGCACTAACCTGTATATTTGTAACAAGGGTAGTGAACCAACTTTCGTTACAAGTACGCGGCAAGAGGTTCTTGACGTAACACTTGTATCAGATACATTGTCTGATAGAATTGATGACTGGAGAGTTTTGGAAGAGCATTCTTTCTCAGATCATCGGTACATTGAGTTTTTACTCAGGGAGCGTGCCCCGGTTGAGACAGTCTCTAGAAATCTGAGAAGAACAAACTGGGTGAAATATAGGGAGACTTTTTCTTTGCTTTTGGATGAAGTACCCCTATCTGAACCGCATAGTTTAGCGGAAATTGACTGTCTGGTTGACCATATAACAAATGTTTGTAATAGGTGCCTGGATGCGTCTTGCCCTTCTGCAAAGCCTAGAGGGAAAAAAAAGCCGCCTTGGTGGTCAAATGAGTTGCAGACGAGCAGAGATTCCTGCAGAAAGCTCTTTAATAAGGCTAAATTTTCAAGAGCGGACGAGGACTGGTCTGCATACAGGCTGCAACTTAAGAGTTATAAAAAGATGATCAGAAATGCCAAATGTGATTCTTGGAAAAACTTCTGTGGAAACATAGAAGACGTTTCTGAGGCATCCAGGCTGCGCAAGGTTCTGGCTTCTTCTCCTTGCACCCTAGGATACCTGAAAGATCCTAATGGGGTGTGGTCTTCCTCCAGTGGAGAGTCGCTGGATCTCCTTTTAAACACGCATTTTCCGGGCAATTCCATGACGCCGTTTCAAGCTTTGGAACGTTCTGACGCCCAAGCATCTGAAATTGCTTCGGAAATAATAAATATGCCAACATTAATCTGGGCGATAAAAAGCTTCAGGCCCTATAAATCTCCGGGACCTGATGGTATAATCCCGGCTGAGTTGCAGCAAGTGTTGGACTATATAGCCCCGTTGCTGTATAATCTATACACAGCATGCATCAACTGGTCGTATATTCCTTTAAAATGGAGGGATACCAGAGTCGTATTTATCCCGAAGGCTGGGAAAAGTTCCCACACAGCTCCGAAGGATTTCAGACCAATTAGTCTGTCTTCTTTTTTGTTAAAGACAATGGAACGAATGATAGACTCATATTTGCGTAGAGTGATTGACCCGAGGTTGCTTTCGACAAAGCAACATGCATACAGCAAGGGACGATCAACGGAAACAGCTCTTCATGAGCTCGTTGGTACCATCGAGAGATCGCTTTCGGTAAAGGAGTACACTATGGTGGCCTTTCTTGATATTGAGGGGGCTTTTAATAATGTCATTCCAGAATCGATAATATTGGCATTGTCTGGTCTGGGAGTAAAGCGTGAAATCGTTTTAATGGTGGAAAACCTACTTGCCAATAGACGTATAACGTCTGAATTGGGAGCGTCCGTCATATCTCGATTTGTCAATAGGGGCACACCACAAGGAGGTGTTCTTTCGCCGCTTCTTTGGAACCTGGCACTGAATTCAATGCTACTATCTCTAGAAGCACGTGGTTGTCATGTTATCGCATATGCTGACGATGTCGCGATAGCGGTAAAGGGGAAGCATCTGCCAACATTGCGGGACATTCTTCAGGGTTCTCTGAAAGATCTGTCTAAATGGGCAAGAGACTGTGGCCTAGGAGTTAATCCTAGTAAAACAGAGCTTGTTTTGTTTACAAGGAAAAATAAGATTCCTGCTTTTGATCCTATTTCTCTGGACGGTACTGAAATCACCTTCTCAGATGGAGCCAAGTATCTTGGAGTATTTCTAGATAGGAAGCTGAATTTCAGGCGTAATATTGAGGAACGGGTGAGAAAAGCAACGATTGCTTTGTATTCCTGTAAAAGGGCCATTGGAAAACGATGGGGTTTTAGCCCTCAAGTCGTTCATTGGATCTATACAGCAGTGGTGCGTCCAATTTTGCTGTATGGAATCATTGTCTGGTGGCCTGCTTTGGAAACAAAAGCGAACTTTGTCTTTATCACGAAGGTACAGAGAATGGCGTCAATGTGCATCACTGGTGCTCTTCGTACTACACCTACGGCTGCATTAGAAATCCTCCTTCACCTGATACCCTTGGACATATTGGGTAGGCAGTATGCGGCTGCGTCGGCAATTCGACTTAATAGCACGCTGCAATGGAGGAGCAGTGATTGTGGCCATAGCGCAATCTTGAAAAAGATAACAATACCACAAAATGTGGACTGTGCTCCCTCTTTGAGCCTCTTTGAGCGCCACTTTACCACTATGATACCATCCAGGGAGTCTTGGATGGGGGATACTCCGGGTAGTGGAGCTACCATAAATTTTTACACAGATGGATCGAGGCTGCACGAACAAGTGGGCTTTGGAGTCTATTCGGAAGAGCTTGGGTTGAGCCTGGCTCGTAGATTGCCAGATCATTGCAGTGTTTACCAGGCAGAGATGCTGGCAATAAAAGAAGTGGCTGACTGGTTGAGCTGCAATGTCTTGTCTGCAACCGCAGTCAACATCTATACTGACAGTCAAGCCGCGGTCAAGTCCCTGGATTCAATGTTTCTGAAAACAAGATCTGCCCTTAACTGCCGCACGTCTTTAAATGAGATGGCCAAGCAGTTTAACATACGACTCATATGGGTCCCAGGGCACAGAGACATTCCAGGGAATTGCAAAGCCGATGAGCTTGCAAGACTAGGAACTACCTTACAGGTTCCAACAGAATTGGAATGTGTTGGTACGCCTCTAGAAACTTGCAAGCAAAACCTACGGCTTTGTTCTGCGACGGAGACTAATCAAAGATGGGCAAATGGATGGACGTGTGAGACAACACGACTGATTTGGCCTTCTCTTAATCAGGGGCGCACAAGTGAGCTGATATCGCTTCCAAGAGGAGAGATTTCAACGGTGGTTTCTATAATTACCGGACACTGTCTTATAGGGAAGCACGCAGAGCGGTTAAATGTGCCGTCGAATGACTTTTGCCGAAGTTGCATGGATGAAGAGGAGTTGGAAACTATCGAACACTTTATTTGCCATTGCCCGGCACTTTCTGGTCAGCGACTTGCTTCACTGGGATCTAGGGAGCTGTACGATCTTTCAGATTTGTCGGATGTCAAAATTCAACATCTAAGGAGTTTCATAAGAAGCTCAAACTGGTTTAACGACAGGGACTAGTAGGGAAACCTATTACGATCCCGTGGTATCACAATGGACCTCAGAGTCTACGTGTGTTGACGTAAAACGTCAGCAGCCACTTACAACCTAACCTAACCTAAACATAAAAAACTAATATTTATAAAGACTCTTCATAATTCAGTTCCTTTTGGTGTAAGTTTTGAAAGTTTTGTTTACTTTTTTTTCTTGTAATTTTGCTGGTTATTTTGATTTAATTAATTTTTTTTTATTATTTTATTTTCAAGTGAAACAACAATAATTTTTATGCATAATTTCAAAATTTTTCAATGTTTACTTTTCGTTATTTCCAAATCTTTAAAAAAAGAATGCCATCTATTGATAACTAATTCGTTATTACTGGTAAACATTTGATTCTTAAAATTGTTATGCCAAATCAAATTTCTTAAATACACCAATACCCCGGTTTGCGTCGCTTCGTTTTGCGTCGTTTCGAAATTGGGTTGTTTTCAAATTTCTGTGATTTCGAAGTTGCGTCGTTTTGGTTTCAGTTTGCGTCGCATGGCTTCGAAGTTGCGTCGCCAGTGCTTCGATTTGCGTCGTTGATATAAAAATGTGTGTACAAAGCAAAACAAAAAAGGGGATTTCCCGTTTATATTTCAGTTTGCGTAGCATGACTTCGAAGTTGCGTCGTTAGTGCTTCGATTATATGAAAATGTTTATACAATGCTTGCTTTGATACTTGGTTTTATACTATGAATTTTTTATTTTTATCTTAATAATTTTATGTTTTTGTTATGTTTTTTTTACGTTTTCTCATGAATTGTTATATTTTTATTTTAATTAAAACTGTTTTCAAAAAAAAAAAAAGTACAAAAAAATTGAATTTTTTATTGAAAAATTAAATTTTTCTGCTAAAATTATGAATCTCAGAACCAATTAAATGAAAATCAATACAAATGTATGGAAAATCGAGCTTCGGTTTGCGTCGTTTCGGTTTGCGTCGCGTTTCTCCGGTCCCAATTAACGACGCAAACCGGGGTATTGGTGTACTTGTTCTTCCTTACAATTTGTTTAATATTAGTCCTGTTTTCGCAAAAAATTTTATATGTTAACTCAAACGTATACAGAAATGGCACATTTTCGATTTTACTTATCAATTTCTCTACCGTCTCAACGCGCTTTTAGCCATGTTCATTTTCTGTTTCAGATATTATTTGAATTTGATGTTTTTTTTATTTGTTTGACTTATTATTTATTAAAGTTCTTTTACACGCATTAGCGGATTTGTGTACCCTACATGTGGTTTATCACTTAAACACACACATATTAGATACTTTTGAAGCTAAGTTTTTTTTTTTTAAATCCACCTACATTTTTAATTCAGTAAATCCGGGTTTAGAATTTACACTTTAAAATAAATTACTCACATTCGTTCAAAATGGACTTCCAAATTGATTTAGATTATCATTAGTTAAATTTCACGTAATGTTGGGAAAGTTGCTTAACTGGAAGAAAAAAACTACAATGTAAAATGAGAAAAATCAAAAAAAAAAAATTTGCGGATTGTAATTAAGAACGCAGGAGTGGATCCACCGAGTTTGAATGAAAAGGGAAGATAAAATAATGGAAAAGGGAAAAAGAAAAGGAAATCTAAAATTTTTCGATAGAAAAAATGTCTCAGAATCTAACGGCCAAGTTCATAAACCAGTTGTAATTTGTCTTTTCAGCACACACTAGTTAAAGTACAATAAACCTTTAACAAACCTTTTTTACGAAATTGTATTCATAAACGTACTTTAACAATTTTATAATCTTGCGTTTTAATGTTGGCAACATCTTGCTATATTTCTCAATTAATTGTTTGTGATGTATAAAATCATTAATCGATTGACTCGGTAGTCGTAAATATTTTTTTTTTGCAAATTTAAGAGTTAAAAAAAAAAAATTGTTTAAAACCGTTCTTCTTAACATTATATAGAAATCAAACAGCAGTAAGAGCGAAATAATTTTAATTTTATAAGAAGAGTACAAAAAATATTCGAATACCGAATATGTTTTGATTGCATGTACATCACAATTTTGTTTTATTTTAATTTACATTACATAGAAATCAAACAGGAGTAAGAGCGAAATAATTTTAATTTTATAAGAAGAGTACAAAAAATATTCGAATACCGAATATGTTTTGATTGCATGTACATCACAATTTTGTTTTATTTTAATTTATTTTTAACAAATATTTGAAAATTTTTTAATTAAAACATTCTTAATATGTTAATTGTTGAAGCTATCTTCGATTTTTAGAATATAAATTAATGGAATATAACTATTCTAGGGTGGATAATGTTTCATTAAATGTTTAGATAATTATAAATTAATGCCCTCTCAACTCCAAACTTTATTGAAGGTTTATTTTTGACTATACCCTACTATAAACCTTTTATAATTTTTATGCTTTTAAACGATTTTGAATAATGTTTTAGAAAATTTTCCCTATAAAGCTTTTATTAGCATGTGTTACAACATTATGAATTTGGCCGTAAGACTTTTTCTGTAGGAAAAATTATTCAGAATCTGAGAACCTCTGTAAGAAAAATGTTTTAGAATCTGAAACTTTTTCTAAAGGAAAAATGTCGCAGAATCTGAGACATTTTCTTTAGGAAAATGTATTAGAATCCGAGACTTTTGACAAATGTCTAATTGTAAGAATTTTTTGAATGAAAAATCTCTCAGAATCTGAGACCTTTGAGTGGGAAAATTTCGTAAGTATCTGAGAATTTTCTATTTGAAAGTATATCAGAATCTGAAAATTTGTCTACAGCAAGAATATTATAAATTCTAAAAGCTTTTCTGTAGCGAAACTTTAGAATTTTTTTATTGGGATAATTTGTCGCAATCATAAACTTTCTCTTTAAGCAAATGACTCCGAAAAATTTCAAAATCAAAAAACTTTTTTGGAATATACATGTCTGAAATCTGATATATTTTCAATTGGAAAATTGTTTCAGAATCTGGGTCTTTTGCTGTCAGAATAATTTTTATAATTTATTATACATTTTTATGAGCTTGACAACTCACCTAAATTTTAACAGTTCAAGACTGACCTCAATTAGTTCAAATTTAGTCTTTTATATCAACTTACAAATAACGCACAGAAGAAAATATAGAGGAAACAAATTTGAGTAATCACTTGTTTAAATTTAAAAACAAAAAATTGAGTAATTTTTTATTGACGCAATTAAAAATTTACTTAAAAATTTTAAAAACAATTTAAGTAAATAATTTAATAAAAATTGATTAGTTTTTTTAATTTATTTTTAAACTCTCATAGTTTTTTTAATTCTCGTTTAGCTTATAGTTTTTTGTATATGTATATGAAAGTTTGTAATCGTCTTTATAAAATTTCCTATGTTTTAGAGACATAAATATGTTTGGTAAAGTTTGAAAAAACAGTTTTTTTTTTTTTAATTTAAAACTTTTTTAAAAAAATAAATAGATAAATTTTGAGTAAATTTTTAATTTTGACAATTTAAAATTTACTTAAATTTTTTTTCAAACATTTAATACATTTTTATTAAAAATGTACTCAATACTATTAAATCGTTTACTGGTGCAAAATGGAGTAATTTTTTACTCAATTGCATTAAAAATTTACTCAAATATTGTTTTCATTTTTTTCTGTGCGGTAAGAAAATCTTTTGTAAAAAATAATAGGATTGTTTTTTGCAGACCGGATTAAACTTAGGATTAACTTTATTTACTTTTTTTCTGAATCTACTTAAAATTAGTAAATTACAAACAATAAGCGTTGTTCAAAATGTAAAGAATGAAAACTATATTAAGATCCTAGGATTAACTCAGATTTATTTATACCATTTTACATTTTGGACAACGGCAATTTTTTTTTTCCTGTTTATATTTACTAATTGCATGTAGATTCAGAAAAAAAATATAAAAAAATTCCTGGACATGATTTGACCCATTTTTTAACTGAATAGAGCTTATCCTAATTTTAATCCGGTCTGCAAATAACAAGCCTAATATACACAGAAAAAAATAAAAAAAATATTTGAGTAAAAAATTACTCAATTTTGCACCAGTAAACGATTTAATAGTATTGAGTAAATTTTTAATAAAAAATTATTAAATGTTTGAAAAAAAAATTGAGTAAATTTTTAATTGGCACAATTAAAAATTTACTCAAAATTTATCTATTTATTTTTTTAAAGTTTAAAAAAGTTTTAAATTTTTTTACAAAAAAACAACAAAAAACTTGTTTTTTCAAACTTGACCAAACATATTTATGTCTCAATAACATAGGAAAATTTCATAAAGACGATTACAAACTTGCATATACATACACAAAAAACTATGAACTAACAATAAGCGAGAATTCAAAATACTATGAGAGTTTAAAAAAAATTAAAAAAAAACTATTAAATTTTTATTAGATTATTTACTTAAATTGTTTTTAAAATTTTTAAGTAAATTTTAAATTGCGTCAATTAAAAAATTACTCAATTTTTGTTTTTAAATTTAAACAAGTGGTTACTCAAATTTGTTTCCTCCATATTTTTTTCTGTGTAAGTAACAATAATATGTTAAAGAATAAATAAGTTAAAGTAAAGTTTTAATTGAAAGTTTTGCTAAAATATGATGATGACCGTTAGTACTTTTTATACCCTACACCACTCTGTGGTACAGGGTATAATGAGTTTGTGCTGATGTTTGTAACTACCCGAAATATTGGTCCTAGACCCACTTTTAAGTATACCGATCGACTCAGAATAACTTTTTAAGTCATTCTAGCGATGTCCGTCCGTCTGTCCGTCCGTCCATGTAAACGTTGTAAACACGATACAGGTCGCAATTATCAATCGATTTGGCTAAAATATGGAACTTAAGCTTCGTATGGCCTAAGGACGAAGCCTATTGAAATTGGAGACAATCGGTCCATGTTTAGACCTAGCCCCCATACAAAGGGGGCTCAAATTTTGGCTTAAACGACTCTAATAACCGTATTATAATAAATATCCTTTCAAAATTTGGCAGGTAAACCTGTTTCATACTCAGTAACAACCATTCCGAATTTTAAAGAAATCGGACCAGTTCTTCATGTAGCCCCCATACAAACCACCTTACCGATATTCACATAAATCTCTCAAATTTCATGAATATAGAAAATATCTTATTGAAATTTTGTTTGTGTGTGTTTAACGCGTTCTTTAATAACCTAATCAAATCTGATTATAGTCGGACCACTTTCGGACCAAGGCCCCATATGAAAATTTCGCCCGATATTCAGTTAAAGCGGTTTATTGGCAACAAATAGAAGCATATTTCTCTCAAATTTGTTTTGTGAGTATTTTTTACTTTTTATTAAAGATTTGACAAAAGATAGCTCCATTCGGTCCATGTTTGCTCTTGGGATCCATTTTCCGGGAAACACTGGTGTAGGGTATTATATGGTCGGTCTTGACCGACTATAATTTTCTTACTTGTTTTTTTTTAATTTACACACGCAGAGTAAAATTACCGAATTTATAGTAGGAGTAGAGTTTCCTACAATAAATTGGGTAAATTTTAACAACATTTTTATTAGAGTGTATGTATAAAAAAAAACATTTTTAAGAACTTGAGAGTTTGTCGTGTCAGAATCTATGACTTCTGAAAAAAATTCTAATACCTTTTGAAAATTCAAAACATTTTCAATAGGAATAAATTTTCAAAAATTGGAAAAAAAAAATATCGAAAAAATCTTTTGATCTTACTGTACAAGAGGAATAATTGAATATGCAAATCCGTCCTGATTTCCCCACAAGAAAAGTTTTTTAATAAAAATTTTAATAAATTTAATGAAAACAAAATCAAGTGTAAGATTTTATCAACGAAGCTTTTGTATTATAATTAAAAAAAAAATCTTAACAAAAACTCTTAATTTGTCTTCCTGATTTAAATGTATCCTCAAGAGTTTTATTTACCAAACTGACATTTACAAAATCTTGTTTTCGCATTATATATGCAGCATATTTTTTTACCAATCCTTTTTTTGCAGTACTTGTTCACACGGTCGACTACGTTCAAAAAGACAAGTTTTTTTTTGGTTTGTATTTTACCAATTGATTCTATTTTATTTATTGTTTTGCATTAAACTATTAAAATATTGTTGTATCGGTATTTTTGTTTGCCGATGTGCAACATTTTAGAAATATATACAAAATATTTTTGTGATTTTCACAAATGAACACATGCATTAGAGTGCCTTATACTAAATGGGGCACAAATTCCTCGTCTCTAATAGCTGATGAGCTAGACCGTTTTGAAAAATTATTGTTCTCGATCAATGGACAACGGATTATGAAGTTATTAAGTTTTTAAAATTATATGTATGTCAGTAACAGGCAGGGTTACCAATTGAGCTTTTTGCCCGCTAGATTTAGTTTTTTTTTTTTAATTTTCACGGGAAAATTTTGCATTTAGCTTTAAGCGGGTTTTTTTTTAGCTTTTTTTTTTTGTTTTTTTTTTCGTTAAACATAAATTTTTACTTAAAAAATTTCTAGTTGTATTCAAAAACACAATTATATTTCAGAAATATCTAACTACATATTTATATTTTAAAGTTTGTCAAAATGTGTCTTAGGATTTTTTTTTTTTAAATATTTTTTTGTTTCAGAATTCTTATAAGCAATTGAAAAATTTTTTAAAATGTATTTGGAAATTTCTCAAATATAAATTTTTAGAAAATGAAATTTTTGGAACATATAAAGAAGTTCCTGAAACATATTTAGTATTTTTTTAAATAAAATTGGAAATTTTTAAAATATAAATGCAGATTTCTGAAATGTATTGGTGAATTTTTTAAATATTGTTCGTATTTCCTGAAAAATTGATGGGAAAAGTATTGATGTATTTAAAATTTTATTTGAAAGTGTAATTTAAACAATAACCTTCAAATACATAAAAGTTAAAATATGCTAATAAGAGGTTTATAAAACAAATTTTGTATGGAAATTCTATTAATAAAGCAGTTATAAAACGCTTTTATTTTTTATGAATTTGGACGTTAGGGTTTAAGTTGAAAAAATACAGAAGAAAACTTGAATTTTTAAAAATTATAGACATTTCTGGTATTCCCATACCGGTTTCAAACACTCCAGTTAGTGTTATCATCCGTCGGATTTTAAATGTCGGTTTGCCTTGTTCGTGGAAATTGTTTTTTATATATGTGAAATATTTATAGTTTCTACAGAATAAATTTTGACAGTTTCTAATACTACAATTCTATTTCTAGCAATCTCAACCATACCTCACACTTTCTTTAAATTTTTTTTAAATACATTTTGGAAGTATCTCAACCCTTATGAACCGATTTGCCTGAAACTTGAAGAAGAGACGATTTTAAAGGTTGGGGTGTCTTATCGGCCATATCAGTGCACAGAAAAAAATAAAAAAAGTTGAGTAAATTTTTAATACTATTGAGTAAAAAATTACTCAATTTTGCTCCAGTAAACGATTTAATACTATTTAAACTTTTAATAAAAATTTATTAAATGTATGAAAAAAATGTTTAGTAAATTTTAAACTTTATTAAAAATTTTTCGTTTTTTTTTAATTAAGATTTTAATTGGGTCAAGTAAAAATCTAATTGAAATTTATCAATTTATTTTTTTAAAGCTTAGAAAAGTTTCACATTTTTTTTACAAAAAAATATTTTTAAACTTTTATTAAATTTATTTAAGTCTTAAATAGATAGAAAATTTTTATAAAGATGATTTCAAACTTTTATATACATACATACATATACAAACAACTATAAACTAAATGAGAATTCTAAAAACTAAGAAAATAAAAAAAAACTGTTAAATTTTTATTAAATTATTTACTGCATTCTTTTTAAAATCTTTTGAGTAAAGTTTTTAATTGCGTCAATTAAAAAATTACTCGATTTTTTTTTTTTTTTGAAATTTAAACAAGTGATTACTCAAAATTTTTAAATGTTCGCTGCCACCTTATGAAACAATGTGGACCTTTGCGAAAATTTCGATAACTCCCGAACTAACAGGAATATCATCTAGAGCAAAAATACTTACATTTTATAAAGATTATTTCGTATTCATATGGACATCGTAGGTCTAAGTCTTCAAATAAACACCCCCCAAAATTTACACATTTTCATGAAAAAAATATTTAAAGAAGCCGAATTTTTACAAGGTTATGCCACTGTTATATACACTCAAAATACTCTGTAAAATACTCTGTAAAATGACTGTAATCTCAATACAACAGATATTTGACAGAGTTTTCTGTCAAAATACAGATTTAAAGAAAATACTTTGTATTTTGTTGTGACAAAAAAACAAAGTTTCCTCTGTTATATTACTTTTTACTTTGTAATCTTAATTTTACAGATAACTAACAGAGTTTTCTGCTAAAATACAGGTCTAAGCAAAATACTGTATTTTTTTATAACCAAAAAAGTTTTCTGTTTTGAGTAGTTTTTGTTTTTTGTTACCAAACATCAAAATTTTATCTGTATATTTTTTTTTTTTTTTGAGAAAAGTTGAAAAAGTAGCAAAAAAAGTTATCAAAAATTTTTTTTCAGAAATCTTATAAAAATTTTACAAAATAACATGCATTTAACTAAACTCTGTAAATTTACAGAGTTTTTTCCGTAAATTTTTTTTTTTCATCAAATATATATTACAAATATATGTAAATTTACATAGTTTTCTTTGCTAAATGGTGGTTTATTTAACCAATATTTTACTAGAAACTCTGTAAATTAACAGTTTTTTTTTTGTCCAAATCATTTTACAGAGTTTAGTAGTAAAATTACAGAGTTTTCTCTGTAAAAAAGCTTTCATATTTAACCAATATTTTACTATAAACTCTGTAAATTAACAGTTTTTTTCTGTCAAAATCATTTTACAAAGTTTTTTAGTAAAATTACCAAGAAATGTTGTTAGCTGGAAAAGTATGGTGTACTCTGTTAAATTAGCAGAGTTTTTCTGTAATTTAACAGAGTTATTATTTTGAGTGTAGGCATTAAATATACATTTCTTCTCATATTTACACATGATATAGTTTCTTAGAAAGAAATGACTAAAAAATCCAAAAAATTATTTTTTTTGCCATTTTTCACCCATTTGTTGAGCCCCTTAATCCCTGATAACCTTATATCCTTATTTTAAGTTTCATGCAAATAGGTTCATAAGGGCTGAGATACTTTCTCTTGTAAGTGAATTCAGCATTGGAAAGTAATCGAAATTTCCGCCACTATTTAGTTATACGTATATAAACAAATTTTTTTTCGAGGTACTCTAATTTGTATATGTAATAACTAGGGTTTCTATTCGGGAAAAATTTCCCGGGAATTCCCGGGAAATATTTTTCTTAAAATCCCGGGATTTTTTCTTCGGGAAATTTCGGGAATTCGTCGCTAATTTTTTTAAGAAAAATATATATAGTTTACACATTTTTAACACAATTTTAAATGATTTATTAAAAATAACATTAAAACTTTGAAAAAAGTTAAAATTGTTAAAGAAAAACTAGTAAGGATATGCTTCAGCTTGCAATTATTTAGGCCTTATGATTATTTTTCTTTAATCGATTGCGTGACAAAATACGGAATGAAACTGAATATCACTTCGAAGGTTGGTTGCAAATTGGCAAAAGTTTTCTTAATATAAAATTCCTATGATTTCTGCTTTTCCATATTTAGTATTTCATATTCAGATCAACAATCTTTATAATTTGTTATATATTCAATATTTTAAAGAATATATAACAAATCTGCTTTTCAGCTTAAAATTTCATATATCCCAGCAAAAACATGGTAATGATTTGTGAAAAGTAATCATTACCAAGCACATTATTTATAACGAGTACCCATTACCATTAACATTATTTTAAGCCCAAAAGTAACTACTTTTAAGTAATATGTTAACAAAGCACTTCTAAGTAATAATATCTCCTTGCACTTGCAGTTTTTAACCTTTACACATCAATTAACTTAAAAAGTAATTAAAAACTTAATAAAAATAATGTATTTTTTAAGTTTTAGTAAAAACAAGTTAAATTTTAAATGTTTTAATTAACTAATTACTTTACTTCTTATTGGTAATGGGTTTTAACTTCTTATTAGTAATCCGAGTCAGTAACTACTTATTTATCTCCATACTCTTCACTACTTATTTTTGTCTCACGCCCTTGTTAAAATAATTACAGTCAAATTCATAAGGCAATTGCAATTTGGCTTTAAAGCACACAATAGTTAAAGTACAATAAACCTTTAGTAAACCTTTTTAAAGAAATTGTATTCATAAATGTACTTTAACAATTTAATAATTTTGCGTTTTAATGTTGGCAACACCCTTGCTATATTTCTCATTTTATTGTTTGTGATGTATAAAATAATGAATCGATTGACTCGGTAGTCATAGTTAAATATTTTTTTGCAGATTTAAGAGTTAGAAAAAATTTCGTATTAAGTAAAAAATTGTTTAACATTGTTTTCTTAGCGTTATATAGAAATCAAATAGAAATAAGAGCGAAAAAAATATTTTTTTATACAAAGAGTACAAAAAATATTCGAGTAACCAAAGAGTATCAATACTAAAGAGATCTGAACTCGCTCTTCTTCTGTTAAAGCCGCTCTTAAATTCCCTTTGCTAAGTCCGCCATCGAACTGGACGTTTGATCAAACCAAAAAAAATTCCTTAAGTTTGATATAAACAAAAAAAAAAGTGTTGCAGTTTGGCGATTTTCAGACTAAAGCTAGCGTTTTTTTTTTCATCTAGCTGTAAAAAAAGTTTTTTTTTGTGGATTATCGGGAAATCCAATGACTTTTTATTTGCTGACAATTTGTTTTAAACACTTTTAAAGGTATTTCCTAAATAATATTAACATAAAAATTATAAATTGATACATTTTTTTAAAATTTATTAAGCGCTTTTTCGATATAAAAAGTTAGCATTATTTGTCAAACCAACAATGTTAATTTAACATTATCGTATTTTGCTCGTCTAACAGTTTTCGTACCTTCTGTTAAAAAGTTCCAAAATATTAAGAGCGGGAGACAAAGAGCTTGGAGTAACGGATATGTTTTGATTGAATGTACATCACTATTTTGTTTTATTTTATTTTAATTTATTTTTAACAAATATTTGACAATTTTTTATTGAAAACTTCCTAAATTTGTTAATTGTTGAATATATCTTCAATTTATTGAATAGAAATTGATGGAATTTAACTATTCGAGGGAGGAGAATGTTTGATTAAATCTTTAGATAATTAAATATTAAATGCTGACCACTCAAAGAAAGATTTTTCAACTCCAAACTTTATCGAAGGTTTATTGTAGACTATACCCTACTATAAATCTTTTATAAATATATTGCTTTTAAACGATTTTGAATAATGTTTTAGCAAATTTTTACTATAAACATTTTATTAGCCTGTCTTAAAGCAATATGAATTTGACCGTTAGTGTTTCATTCAATAAGTAACTACTTATTAACATCTGTTTCGGATTACAAAACCCATTACTAGTGTGGCGACAGTAATCAACTTTGTTATTAAAAACATAAATTAATCTAGGTCATGTTTGATAAATTTCATTTTTATTTTTTCCAATTTTGATTTACAAATTTCATTCTGTATTTTGACTTTGAATAAAATAAAACTGTAAATTGTTTTTATAAATAAATCTTTTTAATATCGACAATTTACCTACAAATTGGTGACCCCGAAAAACATTGGACATGTATCATACTCCAAATCGCAACAACCAAGAAGATGTGCAAAACATCAACAACGAGCCACAAGCTCAAAACGCTGCCCAACAAGCTCTTCAACAGGCTCAACAACAACGAGCTCTGCAACATGCCCAACAACAGCAGACCTCCTCTCCTTTACGTTTACAATCATCTCTACAATCTCAACAACCACTCCAACTTCCACAACCAAATTTGGGAGAAAATGTACGTGAAATCAATGCATCAGCTCTACACAAGCTACCTCCCTTCTGGTCTCAGAATCCGCAATTATGGTTTGCTCAAATAGAATCTGTTTTTGCTGTTACTGGTATAACACGTGATGAAACCAAATTTCAGCACGTTATAGCAAATATGGACCCTACCGTATGTGAGTACATCTCTCATATAATATTCAATCCTCCGATCGGTATATCTAAATATGCTGCGATAAAAGATGTATTGCTTAAAACTTTCGGTAAGTCTGAACAAACCAAAATTCGCGAACTTTTCAGTGGCGTAAAATTGGGTGACCAAAAGCCATCCCAATTTATGCAAAAAATTAGAAATCTAGCATCAGGCCACATGAGCACTGCTGCACTAAAATTATTTTTTATTGATGAAATGCCAGAACAAATTCGTGCTGTTCTTTGTACAATGACAGAAAACAGCATTGAAAATTTAGCCGAGAAAGCAGACACTATGTTCTCAGCATTTCAACATCGACCTTTGTATGCTCTTGAACAGACAAATCCTAACGTTTTTGAAGATGAAATTTCCATGCGACAACTAGCTGATCAAATTAAAAAGCTGTCTCATCAGGTAGAACAATTATCAAAAAAAAACGGAAGACCGGCTAATAAAATTTTAACAACTGAGAATGACAAGTCCGAGTATTGTTGGTATCATCGTCGTTTTGGAACCAATGCAACTCGTTGCACAACTCCTTGCTCGTATCCAAAAAACTAAATAGAATTTCTGAGGCGACCGCAGAAATTCCCGTCATCGATGGTCGCATGTTTATCAAGGACAGGACATCTAACATCAAATATCTTATCGACACCGGCGCGGCAATTTCTGTAATTCCCACTAATAGTATTAATAAAGAAACAATTAAAAATTATATACCTTCTTTTACTTTGTATGCTGCAAATGGTAGTCGTATTAATACATTTGGAACTAAGGTAGTAGAGTTAGACTTTGGTTTAAAGAGAAAATTTATTTGGAATTTTATAGTGGCAGATGTCGGTAAACCTATTATTGGTTCAGACTTTCTACTTCACTATAATCTTTTACCTGATTTAAAAAATTGCAAGCTAATTGATGGCAAAACACTTCATTCCATATCAGGCATTTATACAGCTGAACCAACAATGCAATTGCATATGATTCAAAAAGATAATGAATATCATAAATTGTTGGAACAATTCCCTCAATTATATTCAGTTAATCGTATTCGTGAAGCTTGTACTGATCCGAAAGTATTCCATCACATAGAGACAAAAGGCCCACCAATAAACTCAAAAGTTAGAAGACTAGATCCTAAACGTTTAGAAATAGCAAAAAACGAATTTCAATATTTACTTGAAAACGGAATCATCAGACCATCAAAAAGTTGCTGGTCCAGTGCCTTGCATATGGTTCCAAAAACAAATGGTGAATGGAGACCATGTGGGGACTACCGTGCCTTAAATAATATTACTGTGCCTGACAGGTACCCAATTCCGTTTATTACCGATTTTATTGCAAATCTAGAAGGTTGTAAAATTTTTTCAAAATTAGACCTGGTTAAAGCTTATCATCAGATACCAATTTTTCCTGATGATGTTAAAAAAACGGCAATTGTTACTCCTTTTGGATTGTATGAATACTGTAAGATGCCATTTGGACTTCGAAACTCAGCACAAAGTTTCCAACGTTGGATGGACGACATATGCCGTGGGTTGGACTTTGTTTATGTGTATATCGATGACATTTTGATTTCATCACGTAATAAAGAGGAACACTTAAGACATTTAAAAATTCTCTTTGAAAGACTAAACGATCATGGTGTCATTATTAATCCTGCTAAATGCATATTTGGAGCACCAGAAATTGATTTCCTAGGGTTTCGACTCACATCTCAAGGTATTATGCCTATGTCGAACAAAGTTCAATCAATTTTAGAGTTTGAAAAGCCTGTCACAGTAGAACAACTACGAAGGTTTTTGGCAATGACAAACTTTTACAGACGTTTTATGCCGCACGCTGCTCATCATCAAATTGTACTAAATGAATATCTGAAAGGTGCAAAGAAAAAAGATAAAACAAAAATCAAGTGGACCACCTCATCTGAAGAAGCATTTCAACAAATTAAGAAAGATTGCGCTAATGCAACTTTACTGGCATATCCTAAAATGAATTCCGAAATTGCATTAAAAGTGGATGCATCTGATATTGGCATTGGTGCTGTTTTAGAACAAAAAGAAGGTAACACTTGGAAGCCATTAGCATTTTTCTCTCGTAAACTTTCTGCAGCTGAACAAAACTATAGCGCCTACGATCGTGAACTGTTAGCAGCATTTGCGGGCATAAAACATTTCCGATTTATGTTGGAAGGCCGACAGTTTACTTTGTTCACAGATCACAAGCCCCTTACATTTGCATTTCAACAAAAGCCAGAAAAAGCTACCCCTCGTCAAATTCGCCAGCTGGATTATATATCCCAATTTACAACAAATATACAACACATCTCAGGTTTAAAAAATATTGTAGCTGATTGTCTTTCAAGAGAACATTGTATAGAAGAAATAGATTTTAATTTTTTAGCACAATTACAGTTAAACGATCCAGAACTCAATCATATGTTGACAAAGCGCGAAACATCACTTAGATTAAGAAAAATTAAGGTTCCAGATTCAGCTGCGGAAGTATATTGTGATGTTTCAAGCAAGCAACCTAGACCATTCGTTCCAAAAACAATGCGACAGAAGGTTTTTGAAACCATCCATGGTTTACATCATCCAGGAATTAGGGCAACAAAGCGAATGATAACGGAGAGGTTTGTTTGGCCGTCAATTAACAAGGATGTTTCCTCATGGGCTAAGAATTGTACACACTGTCAACAAGGCAAAGTAAGTAGGCATGTCAGAACTAATGTATCCGATTTTCCAGTTCCTCAAAAACGCTTTGAAGAAATTCACGTTGACATTGTTGGGCCATTGCCTCCTAGTCAGGGAAATCGTTATATATTAACATGTGTTGACAGATTTTCTCGGTGGCCAGAAGCTTTTCCGATAGAAAATATTCTCACGGAAACAATAATTGAAACTTTTTATTCTGGTTGGATTGCAAGGTTTGGTTCCCCAGTAAAAATCATCACTGATCGAGGACGACAGTTTACCTCATCTATGTTCAAAGAAATGGCGGAATTTTTCGGAATTAAACATGTTACTACTACTGCATACCATCCTCAAGCAAACGGAATGGTAGAGAGAATGCACAGAACTTTAAAAACAGGGTTAACTTGCAAAAACAATCCGTCATGGTCGAAAACCCTACCTTCAGTCTTGTTAGGAATGAGAGCGTCGTTCAAAGACGACCTACTTGGAACTCCTGCTGAATATCTTTATGGCGAAAATCTGAAACTTCCTGGAGAATTTTTTAAAATGTCAATTAATCAAACCAATCAAACAGAATTTCTTTCAAAACTTAAAAATACAATGGAGGACTTACGTCCGGTTCCTACTTCAAATCATGCAAAAATTAAACCGTTCCAATTCAAGGACTTATCAACTTGCACACATGTTTGGATAAGAAACGACAGAGTACAAAAACCTTTGTCTCATAAATATAGTGGACCATATGAAGTTCTTAAGAGACAACCAAAATATTTTACTGTTCGGATTGGAAGAAATGAAGATAATATTTCAATTGAGCGCATAAAACCAGCATATATTGAAACAAGCATCGTTGAATTTGAAGAAATTCACTGGAGGGAGGATAGTTGTGGCGACAGTAATCAACTTTGTTATTAAAAACATAAATTAATCTAGGTCATGTTTGATAAATTTCATTTTTATTTTTTCCAATTTTGATTTACAAATTTCATTCTGTATTTTGACTTTGAATAAAATAAAACTGTAAATTGTTTTTATAAATAAATCTTTTTAATATCGACAATTTACCTACACTAGTAATGCCAATTTTTGCTGGGATGAAGTAATAATTTCATATATGAAGTGTTCTCATTTTGGCACAGATGCCTTAAACCAATTTGTTTTAATAATTCGAAAATTAAATTACATAAATATATTTTCAAAATATTTTTTTTTTTTTTTATTTTATTAAGAATTAACATATAATTACAAATCATATACTAATTTTACCTAACCGAGAACTGGTAACAATGACCTTCGTCTCGTTGTAGCGAAACAGACCAAGGCCTCTGGTGGGAATCGAACCCACGACCCCCAGTTTCATAGGCTAGCACGCTACCAACTAGCCTACTGGGGCGCCTGTATTTTTTTTTTCAAAATATAATCCTACTGCTTCTTACGGTTGACGTAGTCAAAAGTAGAAAAATTTTCCAAAAAGTTGTTACAAACACATTTGTTGTAAAATTTTAAAATCGGATAAATTATGCACATCTTCCGAATTGGGAAAAATTGTGTAAGGAGTAGAAATACGTCAATGCAAATACTACAACTGTGATAATGTCCAATATTTCTACAAAAAATTGTTTTAAGAACTTTCTACGTATATTTTAGAGGTTAATAAAACAATTTTGCAAAAAAGGAAATTTAAAATGGTTTTAAATTGGAAAAAACAACCATAGTTTGTAACATAATAATTTTTGCCTGATAAAGTTCAATATTTGTTTTAATTCCCGGGAATTCCCGGGAATAGGATTTTTTTAAAACGATTTCCCGGGAATTAAAAAAGTCCGGGAATTTAGAAACCCTAGTAATAACACACCCAGAGAAATGTTGTATTAACAAAAAAAAATGCAAAAAATTTATTCATTCACAATTAAAACGTTGTTGTATTTATAAACAATATAATGGTATTAACAAATTATGTAGTTGAAAAAAAGCAATTATTTTTTTTGTCAATACAATTGAATTGTTTGTTAATACAACAACGTTTTACTTGAAAATGAGCCAACAATATTTTTTTTCTGGGAATTATGTGCCGATGCTTCTAAAAAGTTATTGTAAACACAAATACGTTAAAAGCGTCAGTCCAAAGAGTCCATCACTCCGCTTTGATATCCCAAGTGTTTCCCAATTCGAGCATTTTATTAAGCTGTTGTAAGATCTCGCAATTGCAAAGGTTCTAACGAATAAGAACTCTGCCCATAAAGTGATCGGCAACGACAAATAATGTCTTCGGACTTTGGAGCAGTTTTAATTTTCGGGAACATTGATAACTGGAGTATGATTTAACTTAAACAGATTGTCGGGTGTAGTTTCACATGCATACGCTCATTGCGTATGTATTTTTTTCTATGTTTTGTATACAGAAATTCTGCTTCAATGAATAATATTTTTGTGGCGTCGTTTGCTTGTTGACTTAAGTTGAGCAAATAATTTGATTCTGGCAGTAATAAATTTTATTAAAAATATTAATAATTCTTATTTACTTTTATTCTTTTCTGCTTTTGTTTTCATTGTTGTTTTTTATTCAATTACAAATTTCAATTATTGTATGTTACAAACATGCGTCATAAATAAAATTATTCGGTATAAACATTTGTTTTGGGGAAAAGCAGTAGTTTTTATTTTAATGTCATCCACTCTTTTAACATTAATGTAAACAGACCTCGAAAATGTTGGTACATTCCACATAACCTGAAAATACAAAATGCTTTATTCCGGCTGCTGGTGGGGATTCGAGAATTGAGTATTGGATTTAAACAAGTTTAATAGTATTTAAACAAGTTTAAACATTTCTTTACAAACTAATTTCCTTTTCCTCGGGAATTTTTATTGTCAAATAAATTCCTTTCTTTCCAAATTCTTTAGATTTTTTTTTAATTTGTTTTTTACCGAACAATTTATTTTCCCACGGATTTTTTTTGCCAAAATTAATTTCTTTTCTCAATTTTTTGTAACAAAATTTTTTTTTTTTTGCTTTTTGTCTCAAATATTTTTTCAAATAATACTTTTTGCACTAATATTGCAGGGTATAATGAGTGTGTCCTGATATTTGTTACTACCCGAAATATTGGTCCTTGACCCACCTTATATATATACCGACATACTCAAAATCACACTCAAAAAATAACTTACAAGGAAGGTCTTTCACAGGGCACCCACCGATTTTCCTGAAACTTGCATGTAGGAAAGAGGGGAGAAAAGTAAGAGTTACTTGTTTTTTTAGCATCTCACATTTAGCGGTTCAAAGGGGAGGGGGAAAAACGGGATTTTTTCCGTTTTTTGAGGATTTTTCCCATTTCTTCAAAAGAAACTATATAAAAAATGAATACAGATCGAAAGGCTTTTTAAGGGCCTATCCAATGGCATATCAGTTGTGTCCAAATTCGTCTTCCTTAAGTTCGTTATTGTCAAAAATCTATAAACGTTGAGGTAGTTTATATGGGGATGTATATACTTACGACCTCCAAATATATAATAATCTCTATTCAAATTAAGCTGACCCGTATTTTTGCGTTTGTCGAAATTCCTGCTAGTTTGGCTTTTCTCAATAGCCCACATTTTTTCAAAAGGTGGCAACCCATTCTTAAATTTGAGATTGAGCAGCTAAAAAAAACAGGTAACTCTTATTTTTCTCCCTTCGTTCCAATATTCAAGTTTCAGGACAATCGGTGGGTGCCCTGTGAAATACCTTCCTTGTTAGTCAAAATATTAGTAAAAGGTGTTGTAATTTACGTCAACTAAACTTTGGCAAAACAAATTTTAAAAATCGAATTTTTACAGAACTTTTTGGTAATTTACTTAGGGCTGCCAGACGGCCTGGAATGGCCTGGATTTTCCAGTTATTTTAGGTCTGGTCCAGTTTCCAGCTAAAATATAATTTGTCCTGTTAAAAAAGGATTTCTTTAATTTTTACAATTATTATTTTTTTTTATTAAATATTTTTATAATTTTTTGTGAATAAAACATTAATCATGTTTAAAACATTAATGTTTCTTTTGGCTACGGCAAACTGTGCTCTTTTTGCTGCATTATTACTACTTTTTTTAACATCTCGGGCAGCGTTGATTTCGGCACGAATGTTTTCCTTGAGCTCGTCGATGATTTGAGGATTGTTGGCCAACATTTTGCTTTTCAAATAACGCCACAAAAATTTATCTGGATGGGTCAAATCTGCAAATGAGAGTCAGCTGTTGTCGCCCTTTTTTGACATCACACGTCCGGGAAATTTTAACTGGCCATCTAGATTTCCACATTTGAACACTCTGGACTTATTTTTGTGGGGTTATTTGAAAAGAAAAATATGCGCCAACAATCCTCAGATCAATGACGAGCTAAACATCAACATTTCGAGATGCTGCAAAAAGTAATGGAAATGATTAAAAGGCACATTTTTGCCGTGGCCATTTAAATGATGTTATATTTGAAAAGCAGTCAAAATAAAAATATGCAACTCACTATGAAAATCGGTTGTTTTTTTTTTTAAATAAAACCAAAAAAATTTTGTATAGGTCCAATTACTTTTTCAAAGCTTAAAATTTTTTCACTGTCCAGTTATTTGACTTCTAGTATCTGGCACCCCTAATTGGTACCAGTTCTAAAAAACCAAAAAAAAAAAAAAATACTTTAGCATAAAATATTTTAATATAATAACCCCGACTGGTCAACCAACGGACACTTACATTTCATAAACTAAATAGTCTGGGCACCCTCATATGGTTCTACCAATATGATGAAATGTTTTTATTTTTTAATGGTGCACTGCAAAAAGTTTAAAACAATTTAAGAGTTTTGAAACATTACTAGGTTTATTCTAGCTCGAGGTCATTATTTCCTTTACTAATTAAAACTAGAATATTGGCGCCCCAGTAGGCTAGTTGGTGGCATGCTAGCCTATGAGTCTGGGGGTTGTGGGTTCGGTTCCCACCAGAGGCCTTGGTCTGTTTCGCTACAACGAGACGAAGGTCATTGTTACCAGTTCTCGGTTAAGTAAAATTAGTATATGATTTGTAATTATATGGTAATTCTTAATAAAAAAAAAAAATAAAACTAGAATAATTTTCAAGAAAATTATTTTTCTGTTTTAAGTTTATTTATGTTGGTCATTTTTTGCAAGACTTAATCGACACGTGTTTCTGGATTTTAATGGTCGAATAAAACAAATTTTAATTTTTAAAAAAAATTAATCAGAATTAGAGTTTTGAAACTTTTTACAAAGCCTCGATAAAATTTGGCAAACTAGATTGGACTACCGTCAATTATTGTGATTATCAAGTTTATACTGTATTTATAAATGAGATTTTAAAAGACAAAATAATATTACCGCAATAATCATCTTCAAATTAAGTCATCAATCATATCTAAGATTTGTGCACTATACCCGCTGTGCAAAGAATTCTCCTACAACATTAAAAATAATTCCTCCTCATATCATTATAGGATAATATCGTTCGTTGCACAATAAAACTGATTTTCTTGCGCCGTATTTGGTTGATCTGGATATACTTATTCAAAAGCTTTTTGTTTCACATGTGTGATTAAAGCGGTGCTATAAAGGCTGGAAAATATATATATCGTACCACAAAGAGGGAGAAAAAGTGTTCAATGGTTTAACTTGAACTTATATTTTTTTTGAAAAGGAAAACATACGGGAATATGAGCAACATACAAACTCCCAAAGACAGACATAGAATCTTATAAAAGTTTGATTTATGTATTCAGATGTTTGACTTGAAGCCAATAGTTTTTTTTTTTTTGTATTTGGATGTTGGTTGCAGTCAAATCTGTGGCAAAAGATTTTTCATCTTTCGAATATTGCTTGAAAAACTCGTTGCGATTTTATTCTTCACACTTTAGATTTAACTTCAATTGAAATCATTGTCTTTCATTTTGGTGTTAGTGATGTTGGTGGAGCGGCATCAATATAAACCATCAGAAGCTTATCCTTTGCAAAGTATTTACCACATGACTTTTTCACAAGAGTACTTAAACGTTGCATCAATTTGAGTGTAATGGTTGTTTGTGGTTGTTGCTATTGTTGCACATTAGGAATCTGGCTATAATTACATTATCATTCACATCTCTGCATGATCTCTATGCATTATAAGTTTCTTGGTGTTTTGGCCATTTTACATCAGTGTCATAAGAACACATTTGATATTATGCTTTTAATGAACACTTGGTTTTCTATTTTATTTTTAATTTCCTTTTTTCTAAAGAGGACATCGTTTCACATAACTCTGGTTTTTTAAACACCAGAACTGTGATTACGTAAGGGCAGAATACCGATAAAAATACGAGGAAATAGCAAATATAACGGGGGTTTTGTCGTGGCTGAGGTAGCTCAGTCTCGTGCCAGGGTCTACTCAAGGACCCTCGAACCTTTAGTAATGAGAACACAATTATTTATCGTTTTGGGGTTTAACAATAAATATTCTTTATTAAAAATTAATATTTAATATTTACAATGCAAAGATATATATGTTTTCACGATGTATATATCGGCATCGCAGTTCTTTCGTCTCCACTCTTTCTCACTCGGATTATTACGATATGATTGTTACGGTATTCGTTAAACGACAGTCAGGTGGGATTGTTCGGTATGACGGGTACGGTATTCGGTATTCGATGGTTTTACGGTGTTGACTCGGCCTGGATGTTTCGGTATGACGGACGGTGCGTTGGTAGGTATGTACTTCGGCAGGTTGAGTTCGGATTAGTACGATATGCTGGTGTGACGTTGTTGATTGCGTATTCGGCTGATGATGCTAAGGCTCGATGTTTCGGTATGACGCCGAAGCCGCAGGAGTAGTAAAGCTGTCAGCCGAAGCCGCAGGAGTAGTAAAGCTGTCATCCGAAGCCGCAGGAGTAGTAAAGCTGTCAGGCGAAGCCGCAGAAGTAGTAAAGCTGTCAGCCGAAGCCGCAGGAGTAGTAAAGCTGTCAGCCGAAGCCGCAGGAGTAGTAAAGCTGTCAGCCGAAGCCGCAGGAGTAGTAAAATTGTCAGCCGAAGCCGCAGGAGTAGTAAAGCTGTCAGCCGAAGCAGCAGGAGTAGTAAAGCTGTCAGCCGAAGCCGCAGGAGTAGTAAAGCTGTCAGCCGAAGCCGCAGGAGTATTTATTTATTAGGACAATCAATATCGATCGTCCACCAAAGTTTCAGTCAGGTTCCTTTTATTTAGGAGACACTCAACATCCTGTTCTGTTGAACAAGTACTTGATCGTACCTAACTGGTTTGTCCACCACTGGTGAACTAACTTTGGTGGTCACAACCTTCGTTGACTTGAGGGTGGGTTGTACAAGCCTAAAAATAGGTAAATTTTTAGACAAGTCCATGGCGCTCAGACTTAAAATAGTCCATTGTACCGTACCCCGAAAAGAAAGATTAAGTAAGGACTGGTTCCATTTTAAATAGCATAGGCAATCAGCCGATGGTGGTTCAATTTATCCAAAAATTAATATATCCATTCTTCTGATTTTTATTGAATTTCGGTTTTTGTTATTTAGTCGAAATTGTGAATGGTTCGCGTTTTATCGCTGTTCAAAGTTGGTATATTGCAACAATTTTATGAAAAATACATAATGTTTAAATGATCGTATCTTTGGAACGCATCATCCGATTGTCACGAAATAAAGCGCAAAATAATGGTTATGTCCTGTTCTTAAAATAGAATTTTGAAAAAGGATAGGATGCTTTGCAAAAAGGATATTGAAATTAAAAAAATGTCCTTAATTTGCAAATATCTCAAAATGCGTATCTTTAATTTTCCTATATTTTTTTGCACATATAGCCCTAAATATACTTAACAACATATGCAAATCCCAAATTGGGATGGTAAGCGGTTTAATTGTAAACGCGGTTTCATGAAACGCCTTATTGATTTTTGTTAATAACTCTCGTTTACAAATGAAAAACAATTTCTGCGCACTAACCGCGAATAATTTTTTTATATGTATTTTTGATCGCTAAACTCAAAAATTTCATCAAAAGAACATTTCGCGAATAACTTTTTGTTTAATGAATTTTTTAGCGTTTTTTGGAGGTATTTTGACTATTTTTCTTATATCTTAAGTTCTGTTTATCTGATCTTCTCGCAATAAAAACCAAACTAAAGATAATCAAATTTCCAACAAATCCTACATTCATCATTTTTTCATAAGTTCATAGCTTTACGCGCAAATAATTTTTTTAGCGTTATTTGGAGGTATTTTGACTATTTTTCTTATATCTTGAGTTCCGTTCATCTGATCTTTTCGCAATAAGAACCAAATTAAAGACAATCAAATTTCCAACAAATTCTTCATCCATTATTTTTATATCAGTTCATAACTTTACGCGCAATAGGCAAACATATGACTAAAATAAGTTTTTTGATTAACAAATCATTTAAAAAAAGTTTAAGAAATAGAAATCTTTGCAATTAATTGCATCTTTTTATTTATCTGCAAAGCCTGAACATTGAGAAATATAATAAAGTTGATTTGATGAAAATCTATAGGTTTACTCCGAAGTTATCACAAATTTTATGAATATACATGATAAAATACAAAAAAAAATGATATTTTTTTACAATTTCTGTTTTTAAAATTTTTAAAAAATGAGCTTTGTTAATAAAAAAATAGTTTTTCCTTGTTTGCCTATTGCGCGTAAAGTTATGAACTGATATAAAAATAACGAATGAAGGATTTGTTGGAAATTTGATTGTCTTTAATTTGGTTCTTATTGCGAAAAGATCAGATGAACGGAACTCAAGATATAAGAAAAATAGTCAAAATACCTCCAAATAACGCTAAAAAAATTATTTGCGCGTAAAGCTATGAACTTATGAAAAAATGATGAATGTAGGATTTGTTGGAAATTTGATTGTCTTTAATTTGGTTTTTATTGCGAGAGAATCAGATAAACAGAACTTAAGATATAAGAAAAATAGTCAAAATACCTCCAAAAAACGCTAAAAAATTCATTAAACAAAAAGTTATTCGCGAAATGTTCTTTTGATGAAATTTTTGAGTTTAGCGATCAAAAATACATATAAAAAAATTATTCGCGGTTAGTGCGCAGAAATTGTTTTTCATTTGTAAACGAGAGTTATTAACAAAAATCAATAAGGCGTTTCATGAAACCGCGTTTACAATTAAACCGCTTACCATCCCAATTTGGGATTTGCATATGTTGTTAAGTATATTTAGGGCTATATGTGCAAAAAAATATAGGAAAATTAAAGATACGCATTTTGAGATATTTGCAAATTAAGGACATTTTTTTAATTTCAATATCCTTTTTGCAAAGCATCCTATCCTTTTTCAAAATTCTATTTTAAGACCAGGACATAACCATTATTTTGCGCTTTATTTCGTGACAATCGGATGATGCGTTCCAAAGATACGATCATTTAAACATCATGTATTTTTCATTAAATTGTTGCAAAATACCAACTTTGAACAGCGATAAAACGCGAACCATTCACAATTTTGACTAAATAACAAAAACCGAAATTCGACACAGATCTCGAGAATTGATATGCCAATTTTTATGCAAATTAAAATAGGTAAGGTCGAAAAAGTGTTTTTTTTGTTTTCAAAAATTTTGGAATCCTTCTAAGGGTGATAAAAGGTTGAGAAGAAAAAGGAAGAAAAGTGCTTGTTCAGTTGCTTTCACAAACTTGAGAAAATCAGACAAGGGAAGTCCATGGACCGTGTCCATAGACAGAATATCAGAACCCAATATCCGCAGTCTAGCCCTTGAGAACGCTGGACAACAACAGACATAATGTTCAGTTGTGTCATCATCCTCAAGACAAGCCACGCATAATGGGTCTGATAAGACACCTAATCTCGTCATATGACGAGCAAAGGCATTGTGTCCCGTAATTAAGCCAGTAAGTCTGCGACAGTCTATTCTACTGAGACTGAGTAGATAGTTAGCCACTTTCTTGTCTGCCTTAATTACAAAACGTTTGGTATTCTTGCATGCCAACTCATTTGACCATCTTTCCATGAAAGTTGCTTTCATATGAGAGTTGATCCAACGCATCAGCCATGTCAAGCCAATACCAATTTGAGGTTCCGGATTGTAAGGAATTGTATCAGAGCCAAGATTTGCCAAAGAGTCAGCAATCTCGTTTCCCCGTATTCCCCTATGACCCGGAACCCACAGAAGACTGACGCTATTCCCACATGAGACCTCATTGAGTCTGCGTCTACATTCCTGGACAATTTTGGATGAAGTGACTGGAGATTCAAGTGCAATGAGCGCAGCCTGGCTGTCACTGCAAATACTGATTCTCCTATTACTCCATCTGTTCCCAATTATCCAGGTCGCTACGTCCAAAATAGCAAATATTTCAGTCTGAAATACTGTAGCCATTTTTCCCATAGCAATATAGCATTTGGTCGCATCGTCCAAATACCAGCCAGACCCAGAGCCATTTAAGGTACTGGATCCATCCGTGTAGAAAGTATCCGTGTAATTTTCCAGTAGGTCTGCTGGGTTTCCCCAGTCTTCCCTACTCGGAAATATTACAGTAAACTTCCTACCAAACTCGATGCAAGAGGTTGTATTGTCCAAAGGCATAGAAAACATCGGACAAAGTTCCGATAGCCTATTGAACAGACGACCATGTCCCACATTGTACTCCCCATGCCATGTTCCGCTTTTGCGGAGCCGGCACAAAGATTTCATGGCGTCTCCTTGTATATGTAAGTCCAAGGGAAGCATATCTAACATAGCGTCCAGAGCTGCGCCTGGGGTGGTGCTCATGGCACCAGTAATTCCCAAGGCAGCCGCTCTTTGCAGTCCGTTTAGCTTGGATCGAATAGTTTTCACCATCGTTCTCGGCCACCAGACTACCGCCGCATACGTCACAATAGGTCTAATTACAGCTATGTACATCCAATGTACATTAGCAGGTCTTAGACCCCATGTCTTTCCAAAAGCACGCCGACACTGCCAGAAAATCCGAAGTGCCCGTAAAACTTTTTGTTCAACATGTTTTGTCCACATTAGTTTACTATCTAGGGTAACCCCTAAATACTTAACTTCTGTGGACAGTTGAAGAGTTATGCCCTTCAACGTAGGAAGCTGAAGACCCTTATGTTTGGTTCTTCGCGTGAACAACACGAGTGTTGTCTTATTTGGATTGACAGACAATCCATGTCGATTGCACCAGTTGTCCATCAAGTCAATAACGGTCTGCATTTTCTTGCATACCAAGTTAAGTGACTTTCCGGATACTAATGCGCACACATCGTCAGCGTATGCCTGTATGTGTACACCTAGAGCTTGTATTTCAACCAAGAGTGAGTTTACCACAAAACACCACAGCAAAGGAGAGAGAACACCCTCTTGGGGGCAACTTCTACTAACCTCAACCGTTACTTTTGTCCTCCACTCATCTTCAGCCGTCAACAATCTCCGGGAGAGCATAAAATGAATCCACTTGACTAGAACTGGATCCACGCCATGCAATTCAGCCGAAGTTTTCATAGAGTCGATATCAACAAAAATACCCAGAGTATAGTCTTGTTTGTCAATGCCCTTCTCAATATTGACCACAAGATCGTGAAGTGCCGACTCACAAGATCTACCACTCTGATACGCGTGTTGCTGACTATTTAGGGGGCATTCGATTAATGCTACTGACCTAATGAATTTCTCAACCATTCGCTCAAGACTTTTCAGTAGAAAGGATGATAAACTGATTGGTCTAAAACTTTTTGCCAAGGTGTAGTCCTCCTTCCCAGGTTTGGGAATAAAAACAACCTTGACATCACACCAAGATGATGGAACATACCCATAAGCCAGGCTGGCTCTGAAGATATTTTTAAGAACCTTCACTAGGGTATCTCCACCACTCTACAACATCATAGGATATATACCATCTGGTCCAGGGGATTTATAGTTATCAAAGGAAGATAAGGCGTACCTGATCGATTCCTCAGAAACTACCCTAGATGATATATACCAGTTCCCACCAGTAGTATTACCAATAGGACTCTCAATAATATCTGTATTTATCGTTGTCACTTTGCATCCTGGAAGTGAGTCGATAACAGAATATCATTGACCTCCTGTTGGTTGTTTGTGTAGGTACCATCTGGCTTTCTGAGGGAATCAAGCTTCGCTGAACTATCTTTTTGAAAGATTTTACAGAGCCTTGCCGTATCCCTCGTACCATTTACCTCCTCACAGAAAGTCCTATAAGACTCAAGTTTGGCTTCCCTCACTTTATTCTTATATTCCTTTTGCATGAGGTGGTAATTGTTCCAGTCAGCATCCTTTCGAGATTTTAAGGCTCTATTCAGAAGCTTTCTTGAACTTTTTCTCAGCTTACCAAGTTCCACGTTCCACCAGGGGACTGAGTTACCTGGTCTGCTTTTCCTTAACGGACAAACAGTCTCATAACAGTCAGTTAAAGTTTTACCCAATTTCTCAGAATCCACTTCAACAGACCCTATACAACTAGGTATTGGGATGGGACGTAATCTTTGATGAAGTAGTTCCCCAAATCTTTTCCAATCCGCTTTTCGAGGGTTTCGGCCCTGTGGGATTGTTGGTTTATCAATCCCAAGCCTAAACTCGATGTAGCGGTGGTCCGACAAGGATACCACATCAAGAACACGCCAATCCCTTATCATTGTACTCGCCTTACTGTTAGATAAGGTAAGATCACTGACCTGTTGTCTTCGTTGAGTGACAAACGTTGGAGAATTCCCAACATTTTGAATCACCAGATTTGAAGACCTGATGAAGTCCAACAATTTGTTACCTCTAGAGTTGCACTTTGTGCTACCCCAGATGATATGCTGAGAATTGGCATCGCATCCAATAATCTACCCCAAGGTGTTGGCCTCCGCGTATCGTATGACTCTAATTAACTCCTCAGAAGGCGGGGGATAAATAGAATCATAGGGCAGATACAACAATAGTCTCTACCACTTTACCCTCTACACGAAATCGCACACTAATTGCAACGACGTCTTGGCAACAAAATTGCCTCAACACCGAGCTCTCGATTGTCCTAGGGACAACCATACAGGCCCGTGGCCGCAGTGATCTTGTGTCATACAAGATTGATCCCCATCTAATCATACTTAAACCACAAACTCGTCCTTTGACTGCCCATGGTTCTTGTATAAAGATTATTTTTGGATCTGTATGCAACTTAACATAACTACTGCATAGAAGAGCAGAAGCCGCTTTGCTGTGTTGCAAGTTTATTTGGGTGAAAGAAATGTCGATCTTCACAACCTTCACTATTCATATAAAATACAAAATGAACAGAATGAGAATTAAGAACCTACAAGTGCTATGATGTATGCTGTGAATCCATACACACGAAAATTAGGGTGACACGTATATACCGTGGGTGAAATTAATAGGGTGGCGATTATTCACATGTGTGCCGATACATTTAGTAAACATAATGTAATTGCTACCCTGGGCCAATATTAGGGCGGTAAATATAGTGTCGTGGTATATTAGGGTGGAACTTATATACCAGGGTTAACATTACTATTTAACCCGAATTCAATAAAATATCCTATAGTAAGTGTATACAATTAACAATGGGCACGGAAATTATGTATGTATTTATGATTGGTCTCAAAACTGGTACCAATCGCACATGCACATTTCATTCAACTGTGTACAAGTTTGGATTTCTTTTTATTTTGTCCGTGCTATTTATTAGAGCAGAGCCTCTCACTAATTAATATTTATTTTTTTCAATATTTCAAATTTTTCGCGACCCCCTCACATAAAAAAACAAAATAAATGATTAACGTGAACTTTTCCCTCAGTTTTTTTTTTTAAACCTGAAATAATGGAAAATTTTGGAAACCAAAGCATTGAAAGATTAATCGATACCGTGTGGTCAGATCCCAGACGCGTACCTAAAATTTCACGTAAAAAAACACAATTTTTGTGAACCTCAATTTCCTTAAAAATTTAGAAACCAGGTCCCGAACTTTGGAATTTTATATTGAAACTTACAATCGTCTTCCATTTTTTATTTCCGAAAATAAAAGAAAAATACCAGTTTAACCTGATCAGAAATGAAGTTATGTTTACCAAGAAAGCATTTAAAGTCCAATTTTAAGTAATGATTGTTCTTTTTTCAAAATTATGTACCAATGTTTGGTATTGATCGAAATTTTATTCGATTCGTGTTGGGCATCCCGGGAAATTAACAACTGCACAGTGATTACGGAGGGACCTTAAGTGATGGAAATAATTTATTTCTTGAATTAAAGTATTTGTATATTTTTATAACACAACAACAAAAAAAATGTGTTTCAAATTTACCAAAATTTAAGGTTTTAACAAAATTGTTCGCGACCCCTCTGAAACTCGACCGATCATTTGAAAACCATTGAATTAGAGTAATAAAATTGTTCGTAACTATTTTTTTGTGATATTTCTATGCCAACAGCAAGGAAAACGAAAATAAGGACACAAATGATACCGGTTTAATTCGAGACTGTGCCTCACAGACTTGTCCTAGCACTGGCTTAAAGGTTGCAACTTTGAAGTCTGGCATTGAGTCTAGGAAAGGTGCTCAGCAAAAAGTAACTTGAGCCATCAAAGGTCAGCCAAAGCCAGATAAGGCTTTGTTTTAAATTAATTAAAAAAACGACGCTCTACGAACGCGATAAGGCATCGATATTATGTTGCGAATGAGTATTATTAATTGCATAAATATTTCTCATACGCTCTGTTGAAACAAGAAAATACAAGCAAATTACAAAATTGTTATGAAATTTAAAATTCAAATGCTATTTTCTCGAAAAAAACGAAGAACTTGTTTCTGAATTTTTTTGTGTGGATGGACAAACACCTTAACTTTAAAAAAAAGTCGCCGGATTTTTAATAAATTGACTTTTAAAAAAAAAAAATTAATCGATAGCCCATACAAAACTATATAAGAATGTAAATTTTTGAGATTGTGGTGCATTCCGTTTTAATGTGATAAATATTTAATCAAGGCAACTCGCCACAAATTTGACCATTTTTCCAATATTTGACCACGCCTCACAGTGAGACATCGCCGGCATTAAATACAAGGAGTCATTGTAGAGCTCTGAAATTTTGCACAGGTTATTTTTGAGACAATTCCAGTTTTTTGAAAAAAAAATTATGAAAATACGCCCACCTCCCATACAATCGAAATTTGTAAAATGCCGTATTGTCCGTAATACTTTAGGTATAACTTTCAATTTTGGTATACTTGAATGTTATATTGTTACAAACATTATCGGAAAAAATTTTGAACTTTGGGCCACTTTTACCCCCACCACCCATTTAACCTCAACATAAAAAGTGCCATATTTTCTAAAATATTTTAGGTACAACCTTCAAATTTAATATTACTGTAATTAATATCATTTAAAATGTTTCATGCAAAAATAACAATAACACGCCCACTATTACGCCCACCTCCCATGGAAATGCAATAAAAAAGAACAATTTTTTTCACTCTATCAATAATTTTTTAATATCATCATTTTATTCTAATTTTTTTAATATGTTAGAGAAATGCTAATCTCTTATCAAAAGAGATCATTACAAGAACACTCATTATTACTTAACCCAATAAATAATGCAACAACTAAATTCAATATATAACAATTAAACTAACCACATTAGAAAGTGATCATAACACAACTTAGATAAAAACAACAGCATGCACTATCAATTTAAATTAAAAATTATGCAACTATCTAACCCAAAGTCAATGACCTTCAAAAAAATTATCAATCAAATTAATAATGTAAATAAAATAATAATAAACAATAAGTGAATATGTGTAAACAATTAAAAAAAATAATATGCTATTGCATGCTAACATACGTATAGCGACAGAATGTGCGCATTGCATATTTTTTGTATTTTTTTGTATGTTTAAGTACTGCACCCAGGGCGAGGGGCTGATCTATATTTCCTAGTCCATTGAAAATACAAAATGTTCAATTTTTACACCACAATTCCGTTGTTAAGAAATTTTTTTTGTGTTTTTTTTTTTAAATTTATTTTTTCATCTACTCATTCTACAACAACTAAATTAATTAAAACAAGTAAGAGTGTTAAATTCGGCTGTCCCGAATCTTTTATACCCTCCAACACGTTTAAAATTAAAAAAAAAAAAAAATCGCAGGGGCGTCTTTTTTTTTGGTGGAGGGGGGGGGGGGGGGTCAGCGCAGTTGGTGGGGGACACCTGTACCCCAGATATATATGTTTACAACTTATTTGTTTATGATATTTAGGCTTAAATAATAAATTTTTATCGTTATTTTTACTTAATTTCTACTACCACGCCCCCAAAGGGGAGCGGCCTGAAAAAAAATGAATTTTCTAACCCCCTTGGTCCAAGCACAGGTCTATGAACATAATATGGCATACAAATGTTACATTTGTTGAGCAAAAATTAAAAAAAACTCGTAAAAATATCGTATTTTTCAGGGGTCGTTTTTGTTCTTCAAGGGGGAACTTTTTTCCCCCTGGTCCGATTTTGCCCATCTTCGAACTTAACCTTACCAGTAACATAAGAGATAATCTTGCCCAATTTCAGGGGTCTAGCTCTTTTGGTTTGGACTGCATCGTTATTTCTACAGACGGACGGACGGACGGACATCGCTAGAATGTCTTAGATTCTATCATGGATCAATATTATATATACTTTGTGGGGTCCCCGACCGATATTTCGATGTGTTACACACGGAATGACAAAGTGAGTATACCCCCATACTGTGGTTGGAGGGTATAAAAATACCTTAAAGTTATATTTATTATGTATTTTTTTCAATGTTGGCAATCGATACCTTTTCAATACCGTTATCCGTTTCAAAACCCTTTAAATTGAGTACCGGTACCAATACCAAACTCAGTTTTGGTATCGGATACCGGTATCCAAAAACCTTTTCCTTCGGTATCGGTACGTACCGGTATTGAAACGGTTTTTCTTAAAAACCATGTTTAAAAAAAAAAAAACTTAATAGAAAGTTTGTAAATTTTTTGGTTTTTGTAAATAAAAAATCGTACTCCAAATGCCTCACCGAAGTCTCATAAAAATCAAAAAAATCTTTTGGCACCCACATCCTTGTAACAGGCGTCATTATCATTATCATTATTATTATTTATATCATTATTACGTTTATTTGTAATGATCATTATCAAGTTAATTTTCATTTATATATTTTGCTTGTCAATTATTAAAAATCATTATTGTTTGTTTTAAATTTTGTTTGTCATATTTTTATTGCCATGACTGTAATTGAGTTATATTGATTTTTACTAATTGTTTCATTTGTTATTTTCTTTTTACATTGATCTCTTGCTTTAACTTAACGTAATGACACTCAACTTTATTAATCTCATCTCTCATTTCTTTTTATTATTGTAACTCATTGGAATATTCTTTTATTTTTGGAATTTGAAATTTTAATATAACAAGAGATCAATCATTAAAAATTGTCATTCGATGTTTGGAGCTTCTTAAATAAACACCTTCAGTCGCTTAAATTAAAAGAACAAAGTCTTATTTTTTTTAAAAAGCAGATGGCAAAAATTATTAAATAATTTTTGAAATATAAATTAATAAAATAATAAATTAATAAAATACGAAGGCGAATAAGACGCTTCGGCTCTCGGTTCATGCCTCGTACAATAATTTAACAAAAAATATATTAAAAATTAGTGGACAGCTTGGACGAATACGTCTGGCCTTGACCCTGATAATTAATATATTTAATAATTTGAGTCTCATCCCTTACATCCTGAATTAAATAAAAATTTCAAAAAATCCATACTTCAACCGCGATGCGAGAGCAAAAGAAAATTATTGATTTTCACGAATTTTTTATGGATTCATTTTGACTTTCAATAGAAACTTACTGGACCCCTTTTGTATGGTATAGTTTTTTGGGGATTTTTATTTAATCCGTGATGTGGGTGTCCAAGGATTTTTTTGATATTTGCAGGACTTCGGGGAAGGTATTTGGAATACTAGCAAGAGGTTTTCCACCATAGCATAATTTTTTGAAGTGGCTTAACTCGTAGAAATCGTCCATAAAGGTCCCATAATTCGCAAAAAAAATTGTTTGCAATATTTTTGAATGTGATCTTGTCTAGACAGGGAATACCTATTATTCCAAATAGATAACACCAACAAAAAACTTTGTTGGTTGCCTAGAAAAAAGATAAAATACACTCAAAAAAATAAAACTGTAAAGTTAACAAACTTTTTTTTGTTAACTCGAGTTTACTGGCTTTTTAGCAAATTTTTAGTTAAAATCAGCGTTTTAACTACTTTTTTAGTTAAGTTCGATTTACGAAAATACTAGTTTTGTACAAATTTGGAATTAATTTTTTTTGTTGACTTTAAAACTGAGTTTACGAATTTTTACTAATTAATTTGCTGATTTTTTGTAACATTTTTGTCAAGTCGAAAATTTTAAACATTTCTTGTGTAGCCTCCTATGCAAATCTCATTAGTCCTACTTAAGCTGAACTTAACGCTGTGAAAAATATTTTTTTTTTTTATTTAAAAAAAAAGGTTAGCTGAATTCACCTAATAAAAAATGTTACGAAATTTTCAGCTGAATTTTTAGTTAAAATTACTGTTTTTTTGCTACATTCATTCTACGAAAAATTAACTAAATATTTTTTGTTAAATTAACTAGAAATTTAGTAGGTTCAAAATCAGGTGTTTTTTTAGTTAAATTTAACTAAATTTTTTGCCAACTTTACAGTTTTTTTTTTTGAGTGTATTTAATTTGTTGGGGTTCTTACTTTAACCGCGATGCGGGAGGGAAATATATTTTATGGAAACATTTTGACACCCAATAGAAACTTATTGGACCCTTTTCAGCTCAAACAAAAAAGAAAGGTAAAATCTATACGGCCTTATATTTATGTACTAAAGACATCGGAAAATGTCCAGCAAAAGCGGTCTAGTGCTTCAAAAATTATAAGCAAAAGACTGAATTTCGGCAACGGTTGTTAGTGAATTTTTGAGATAAAAAACACGCTAACATTCGAAAGGCATTCCTGAGGATGCTGAAGCTTGTCATATATATTTAACGTTCCCCTGGCCTGGTTCGTATTGAATTTCAGCCAAATCGGTACAGTGGTTCAAAAGTTATTAAGAAAACCGTGATTTCAGATTTGTTTCACCTTAAATTCACTTGCTGAAAAAACCGTTAAACCAGCTTTAAAAAAATTTATGAGTCAGGAAAATATTTTACAAAGTATTCTTGTCACTAACAAAAATTTTTTGTAATAAAACAAAAAAACTTACACTCGAAAAAAAAATTACACTAAAAAAAATGTTGCCAATTTTTTTTTTTTCAAAAATGACTAAAAAATGTTTTTTACTCAAAATAAAATATTTCTAATCAAAATTGTTAATTTGATTCACTTTAGAAAATTAACTATCAATTTAGAAGGCCATTGTGGAGGGTGTTGATGGATTCGTCCAAGTCTAATTTAACTTTACTACTTGTTTTTACAAATTTTTTTGAAGTTTTTATACGTTTTTTTTTTAATTTTTTTAGCATTTTTTCGATAATACCGGTACGTACCGGTATTGACGTTTCGATATCGGTAATACCGTAACCGATTAAACTAAAATACCCTAACCGATACCGAAATAAATAAAAAAACGATACCAATACCGATATCGATACCGTTATTCGTTTCGATTGCCAACCTTGATTTTTTTATATTAATAAGCTTTTGAATGTTACATATTGAACTAACATATGTATTTCAAGCGGTTTGGCATACCTCAACTTTGACTTGCTCTAGACCAAAAAGTAATGAAGTTATGAGGCTGAAATTTCAGGGAATTTTTACTCATATATCTGTTAATATACTGTGAAAATTTCATCCAAATTGGACGACACGCCAAAACCCATTTTTTGCCGCGGTTACTATAGGGCTGTCTCACTGTGCGCCTCCTAAGCCCAGTTTTTGAAAAACCAAAAACGCAATTTTCTTAGTTCCATATAGGGCTATCCAAACAACCTATTCAGAAATTTACGGGACACATGTATTTCTGAAGCGGGACTTTTGGTGTGGAATGCCTCATATATAAACTGGTCGTATATTCCTTTAAAATGGAGGAATACCATAGTCGGGGTTATCCCGAAGACTGGGAAAAACTCCCAAACAGTTCCGAAGGCTTTCATACTAATTATTTTATCATAAATTTTGTAATGGAATGAATTTAAGGCTTATATTTGCATTTAATGATTGCCCTGAGGTTGCTTTTAACTAGGCAACATGCATACAGCAAGTGTAGATCAACGGAAACAGCTCTTCATGAGATCGGTGATACCTTTGAGAGATCGCTTTCGGTAAAGGAGAACACTATGGTGGAATTTCTTTTATTAATGTCGTTCCAGACTCGATAATTGTGACATTGCCTAGAAGTAAATCATGGAGTCGTTTTTTTTTTTTTTTTTTTTTTTTTTTTTTTAATAATAATTTTATTTGAAAAAAAAAATAATAATAATACATATTAAGTACGCGCCTCAGCACCAAAATTGGCATTATAGAGGCTAGTAGGCAACTAGTTATATTTACATTGTATTTACAGTATATATTTACATATTGAAAATTATTTACATATAAAAAAAAAAAACTTTTAATTTACGCAAGAAGTGTTTCCAGATTATTTAATAAAAATATTTTAAGCTCTTTTTTAAACGTTGAAAAAAGTACAATATTCTTTAAAAAGAGTGGCAAATAGGGTGGGGCGATTAGTAAGGAAGGAAAAAAATCTTAATGGGCGCATCGCGTTTCTGATTCTTGGGATTGTACTGAGCAAAAAAGTCAACTAGACCATACGTCTACGGTGAAAACCGAGCCTCCCGATTTTGACTTGAAGTTTTTTCTCAGACTTTATTTTTTTTTGGAAAATTTGCAAATTTTCTTGGGCTCATATTTCGTAAACTATTTGAAATTTTGACTTATTTTCAAAAGTAAAGTTGTAGCTATTGTCTCGGGCTACAATTTCTCTGAACATGTTACTTAGAAAAAACTTCGGTTTCATGGTCAAAAAGTCAAAAAGTAACAGCCAAACACTTGAGATTTTCGATCCAATACTAAGACAAAAATTGTAGCTAAGACAATAGTTAAGAACTCTCTAGTACATCGCAAAAGCATTGGAAGGCTCCTTCAGACAGTTTTGGCCTTGTGAAAGTGCAAATTTTTTGTGAAAATATTGATAAATTACCATTTTCAGTTGTTCATAGCGAAAAATAAAAGGTAAACAAAACATCCAGCTTTCCCAGATAACATATAAACAACTAACCCCACCTATAAACGTCAAAAGGAACGGTCCCATAATTAGTCTTTACTTATTATAGTTTTTGAATGTAAGTTTTAGAAATAATTGTTTCGTGTATAAACTGTGCAGTGCACTATAGGGAATTTATAAGGAATTGTTGGCCAAAAGTCCATTTTTGATGTGTTCAAAAAAACTTTTTTCGGATGCCATTATACAGTAAACTATATTAAAGTAGGCTAGCACACATATTTTTGTACACCAAACTCTTTTACCGCTAGTATGGAGGCGTCAAAAACAAAATTTAATTTTTTATTATTTTTTTTTTAATTTTGAGAACATAACTTATTACAAAATTAACGTACTTAAAATCCTGTATTAAAATCTTTTGAAATTAATTTCAATTATCAATAGGGCTAATAAATATATTTTGTACAAAGTACAGGTTTAAAATGTTGATTTATATATTTTTTTAATTTTTCTATTTAATTAATTTTTTTCTTTTTTAAACCAAATTTATTTGTGGACTGCTACTTTTTTTGCATATAATTGCATACTCCCGTATCTCTATGAGATATTGGGAAACTCTTTGTAAGTAAGATGTATTCATCCGATAAGCCATGCGGCTCCATGGGGAAAAAAAATTTAGTGATGTCCGTCCGACCGTCTGTCGGTCTGACTGTCTGGGGAATGCACGATGCTGTCCAAACCAAAAGAGCTAGCCACCTGATGTTTGGCACGAAGATGTCTTATAGTCTTACGATGTTCAAGTTCGTAAATGAGCAAAATTGGAACATGCAAAAAAAAGCTCCCCCTTAAATAACTTACAATTAGTCTAGCTACGCAAAATCCCATATTTTATATTTTTTTTGTACATTTGCTTAAAAATTAAAAAAAAATACGCCACAAGAAGTTCAAAGCCCTGCACTTGGACCAAAGGCACTAGGAAAATTATTTTTTTGCCCGCCCCCTTTTGTGGGCGTGGATGTAAAAATTATTGACAAAATTATATTATAAAATTGCATTAAAATCACGATTTATTAGTCCAGATCATGCCAATTTTTTATACAGAGCCTTAAAATTTACCGCCAAATAAACTTGCCAAATTTTGAGGCAATATCCCAACTTTTGGAGTTTTGGCCAAAAAATACCAGAAAATTCCCTATAGTGCAGTGCTACTACAAAATTTAAGATATAAAAAATATGGATAATCCAGTGGATTCTGATAATACAGAGAATGTGGAGATGGAGATGCAGCCAGAGTCATCAGCGTCATCATCAAATCTAGAACATAAGCCTTCGCATACGATATAGTTTTGTAATTTTTTTATTTAAATAACACCGCTCAACACTCATTTTCCGGTTTGAATTCTGGTGATCAATTTTAGTAGATCTCCTGATTCCAAATCTGTTCTTCAAATTTTTCCATCACGTCCAGATTTTAAGTTATTCATGGTTGAAAATGCGAAAAATTACGATTTTTGCATTATTTGAAAGCCTGCACAGCAGCCATTGAGTGGAATACAAATCTGGTATAAAGCGCAAAAGTATAATTTGTCTTTGGTCTCCAACATAGAAAACTATTTTTTTCTAATTATTGCGTTTGGTTGGGTTACAATTGCGTTTTAAAATGACTCTGTTAAAATTATCATTTTAGTAAAAAAGATAAGGTAGTTTTTTTTTGATATTTTTCAAAGAAAAACTAAAAAAATAATTTTTTTACAAATTTAAGTTTTTTGTGTTATTTTTCGTATAAACCGGAAGATATCTTTAATGGCTTTAAAAGTCTATAAGAAAGAATGAACTTTTGCCTAAATTTTGAGCTCATCACGGTAAAGATTGATCATCTGGTTTTTGTTTTAGAGCCTTTTAAAAATGGTGCTTTTTCTAATTTTTTTCACAGTGTTTTTTTAAAATACATGTTTGGCCAATAATAGTGCAACAACTTCAAATTTTTTTGATCATATATTTGAGATCATAGTTCAATTCTACTCTAACGCTTTATACCAGATTTTTATTCCAACCGGTGGCTGCTGTGCAGGCTTTCAAAAAATGCAAAAATCGCGTTTTTTCGCATTTTCAACCGCGAATAATTAAAATTCTAGACGTTATGGAAAAATTTGGAGCACAGATTTAGAATCAGCGAGTCAAAATCTTTAAAAATTTTGTATCAAACTTCAAACCGGAGTCAAAAACCTTCGATTTGTTGAGCGGTGTAATCTAAACATTTTTCAGGTTATCGAAAATTTTCAACTTATTCCACTTGAACACATTCCTCCAATGAGTACAGATGCTGAAAATCAACTTTCTACGGACGTTAAATATCTATACCAAATTGCCCAAGCCGTTTCAAATGGTAGTTGCTCAATTAATCTTGCAAACATCAAACCTGGAACAGTAGGACATTCGAGATGGATAACAAAAGCTAGTAGATTGCTCCGTGTGTATATTGCGACAGAAAATCCATCACAAAATTTACAAATTTTGGCAAGGTACATCATGAAAGTGTATGTTCCCATGTATTTCAATGTCAAATACTACAATTCGGCTGTATACGGTAGTGCTCTGCTTGGAAAATTCATCCAGTGGACGCAATATTTACCAGACAACTTACGTAACATCATAAATCCCGTAATACAGAATAATTCCTATTTCGCACACAGTGAAAATGTTTTGTTGAGCATGTTATACAATGATTGTAAAGAAATTCGTACATTGGCACTCAAAAAAATATTGTATATTCGCGACAACGTATGCGATTTAACTGAGCTTCGCTAAGCGCTCAATCGACAAAAACCGTGAAGGTATAATGGCATCTGTATCTGCAGGCCGAAAGAAAGCGCCTCGTATGGAATCTCGAAAAGATTTGGAAGGCAATCTTTGAATGAAAAATACACTAAATTGGAATTCTTCTTGATTCATACCTTGTCTCTACCAATACCATTACTTTGTACTTTAAATGAATTTTCAAAATAAATATTGAACAAAACAAAGAAAAAACATTATATTTTTGGATAAAAAAAGTGGAAAAAATAAGAAATAGAACATTTTTATGATTTTGCGCTATGAACAACTGAAAATGGTAATTTATCAATATTTTCACAAAAAATTTGCACTTTCACAAGGCCAAAACTGCCTTAAGGAGCATTCTAATGCTTTTGCGATGTACTAGAGAGTTCTTAACTATTGTCTTGGGTACAATTTTTGTCTTAGTATTGGATCGAAAATCTTAATAGTTTGGCTGTTATAGGCCAAAATATCAAAAAAAATATCACAAAAAGTGGTGAATTTTCTACATTTTCGACTTTTTGACCATGAAAACGAACTTTTTTCTAAGTAATGTGTTCAGAGAAATTGTAGCCCGAGACAATAGCTACAACTTTACTTTCGAAAATAAGTCAAAATTTCAAATAGTTTACGAAATATGAGCCCAAGAATATTTGCAAATTTTCCAAAAAAATAAAGTCTGAGAAAAAACTTCAAGTCAAAATCGGGAGGCTCGATTTTCACCGTAGACGTATGGTCTAGTTGACTTTTTTGCTCAGTACAATCCCAAGAATCAGAAACGCGAAGCGCCCATTAAGATGTTCAAATCGCCCCACCCTAGTGGCAAATCATTAAATTCATTAGAACCAGCAAAACGGATACGTTGTTTTGTCAGTTCAAGACGACATCTTGTTACAGACAAATTTTGACCCTGTCTTGTATTTCGATTCGTGATTTGCGCATTTTGAAAAAACTGAATTGAAGAATTTCCCAGACCTTTTACAGATTTAAATATGAATTTTAATAACTGCATTTTATACAAGCCATTTATGGGTAGAACATTGTTTGCATAACGTCTAAACAGATCGAGTGTATGAAATCTTAATGATGGAAAATCTAATAGACATATAACATTTGAATTGGTAGCGTCTGTCATATCGTGATTTGTCAATGCTGCTCTCACTTGAAACACGTGGTTGTCATATTATGCTGACGATGTCGCGACAGCGGTAAAGGAAAATCACCTGCCATGATCTATCTAAATTGGCAAGAGACTGTGGTCTGAAAGTTTATCCAAGTAAAACTGAACTTGTCTTGTTTACAAGGAAAAATAAGATTCCTGAGGGCCAATTCTCTTTCTGTGATAAATTTATCACTGAAAAATAATGACACTTTGCCTATTAGTTTTCAATGAATATTTTTTGATCAATACATTTTTCACAGAACCTGAATCGAATCCCTGCTTTTGATCATATTTTTCTGGACGGCACTGAAATTGCCTTCTCAGGTAGAGCTAAGTATCTTGAAGTATTTCATGTTATGAAGTTGAACTCGTGTAAATGGGAGATTGGAAAACAATGGGACTTTAGCCCTATAGTCGTTCACTGGTTGTATACAGCAGTGGTGCATCCAATTCTGCTTTATGGAATCATTGTCTGGTGGCCTGCTTTGGACACAAAGGGGAACTGTGTTTCTATAAATTTTTGGGCCTGGAACGAAGACTGTCAGATCATTGCAGTGTTTACCAGTCAAAGATGCCAGCAATAAAGGAGGTGTGGCTGACTGGGTGAGTTGCGAAATATATTCACTAAAACTACAGTCAACATTTATTCCGACAGTCAGGATGCGGTCAATGCTTCTGAAAACAATATCTGCCCTTTACTGCCGCACGTTTTTAAATTAGATGGCCAAGCAGTTTTTCATACTACTCAAATTGGTCCAGGACACATATTAATAAAATGATCATTTGATATATTTTGGCCGAAATTGATTCTCCGAAATAATTTTTTATAGATAGGACCAATTTTAGTGTTTCAGGGTCGCAATTGTGTAATTCGATTCGAAAAGAGAAACTGTTCGAACGACATTTTTGTTTCCATTTAAAATATCTAAGCGTCCAACCTGAATCAAATTACGTCGCGTAAGGCGTAACGCCCAATAATTTTTCGTTTCTAATATTTAAATGTGAGTTACCTAAATCAAACGGACGTAAAAATTTCAAATTTGATGTGTTTGTTTTTGTTTTTTTTTACGTCTTGCGCTACGCATTTGATTCTGGTTCGACCCTAAAATAATTTTTATCCGAGCGAAAAATTTTTGGAATATTAATAAAAAAAATATTTTTTTTATAGGGAATAACATTTTACAAAGGATCAAAGTTTTCCGAATTCGAATCGAATTACACAATAACCCCCAGTTCCAATATTCCGCCGTTCCTCAACAATAACATATTTCAACATTTTCTGATTGGTTATTGTGGGCTGCCGATTTTTTTGTTCAAAATACCCCATATATGTTCAGTGGGGCTTAAGTCTGGACTCTGGGGCTCGTGAGAAAACAATCCTTCTACCTTGAAGCCATTCTTGCACAACCATGGAAGTGTGCTTTGAGCCATGGTTGTTTAAGAATCGAAAGTTGTCTTGTTTGCCCAATCTAGACTCGCTTACATTTTGATTCTCTTTTAAAATTTTTAAATAATGAAATTTTCTAATTTTGGGTTCAAAAACCACAAGATTTTCGATACCTCCAGGCGCCATGTTTCATTATAAGGCTATGTGAGTGACTAACATAAGTAAAAAAGTAGATTGTTTGCAACGAGACGTTGCACATTCCAATGCATTGCTAAAATTACATTATTGTGGAGTATAGAAAACGAATAAAATGTAGATATTTAAAAAAAAAATTCATAAAAATTGAAGACACTGGGTTTGAAAGTTTGCTATAATTTATCTATTTTTAAACATAAAATGGACAATGAATAAATTATGGATAAACACAACAAACAAAATCTCACTAGTTTTATTGAGATTATAAAATTTTAAATAAATTTAAAATAATTCTTTGACAATGTTCATTAAACATCGAATAAAATAAATAAACAAATGTACCAACTAGCAAAACAAACAAAAAAAAAATCGAAACAACACCAACAAAAAAATCGAGGTGATTTATCAGTAAATTCAGTGTGGCGCTTTTGGAAAATTTACGTTACGTGTTGCAAATGCTAAATATGTACGAATACTTCACTTGTAGCATTTGCATTAATGCAAATTCAACCGGCTAGACCACTTCAGTACGTAAATATTCCAGATCCCTGTTTTGTTTTTCTGAACACCACCTAGTGTGTATGTTGTTCACATATTGCACTGTATTTACAGTTCTGGGTGATTGCAGCTGTGGCCAGTGATGCCAGATGTAGGAATGACAAAGAATGGTCCTTATTTGTTAGGATTTTAATACCCTACCGTGTTTAGAAGAATGAAATCCTTTTCAAATGAATTCTCCAAAAAATACATTCCATTTTTATAGTCAGTTAATGCATTCATAAATCAACATTGAATGTAGTCCTTGGAATGCATTCGATTGAATGGAAATAATGAATGCATTTGATTTCTGTTCATTCGATTTAGAAATTTTTTTCTAAATCGAAAGCGTTCGGTTTTTTATCATTCCATTGCGAATGCAATCGACTTTTTTGCAAACAGTTAGAGAAAAACGCAGCCAAATTTAGTCCATACTATTGCCAACCCTCTTCAAATGTGTTGACCCCAATGGGCCCCTAATTTTGAATCTAAAAAAATGCATATTCCCGAAAATTTAAAAAATGCACAAATTTAAAAAATACACAATTATGCGGATTGTAAGGACCAAAAAATGGCTCTATCTTGGTTAGTTTTAGAGATATTGCCACTTTAATATTTGAATGCAATGTATGAATAAGCCATTCTATTTTTCGAATTGAATGAAAAGAAAATCGATTGCATTCGCTTTTTAAAAGTCGAATAAAAAAAATCGAATTTGATATTATTAAATCGAATGAGTGTAAATTGAATTCATTTAATTCGTTAAAATGAGACTGGGAAATGCAATCACTAAATTTTCATTCGAAATGCCAAATCGAATTAACCCTTTGACGACCATGGATTTTCTGTGTAGCGATTTTCAGTTTCTGTTCATTGTCGTGATCTGTGACCTACTAATAGTTTTGAAACAAAAAATTGGACCCCTAACTCTTCCCCTTGTTTTTCATGGTGAACAAATTTGACCTTTGACGATTACGCAGTTCTGGCCAAAGCTATTTGATATTCGCTGTGATTTTTAAGATCTGCAATTCAATAACAGTTACTCTACAAGAATTTAAGCTTCTAAACCCCCTTTTTGTCCCTGATTTTGCTCGACGAGTAAAGACCCTTTTGTCCCTAAAATGGAGATTATTATTTTACAAACTTGGAGACTTACTATAAACTAGACTTTTGTTGCCCAAACACAACTCTACAATAATTGAATTCTTAAAATTTTAGCATATTTACACTATATGTTACTTGAACAAAAATAATCGCCAAAAACGCTTTGTATTCTTGCCTGTAATCGTTAAGGGGTTATAAAATGAAATCCATCAAAGCTCTGATATTGAGTTTTTGCTTCCCCAAAATTTTGGACCTTAACCCACCTTTTTATGTATACCGATTGATTTGGAATTTATATTTAAGTCGATTTAGAGACGTCCGTCCTTCTGTCTTTCCTCTGTCCTTAAAAGCATTCTGGTCCAATTTTAAAAATATTTCAACGTAATTGATAGCATAAGATATTGCTGGTCTTAGGGCTATAGTCACCGAAATTGATCGAAATAGGGCCATGTTTACACCCAGCCCCCAACAGCAAGAAGCTTTATCTGAAAAAACGATTGTGCGTATGGTAAAAATACGAAAACAGCTCTTCATGAGCTCGTTGGTTAGTATCATCGAGAGAACGCTTTTGGTAAAGGAGTACACTATCTTGGAACATGACACTGAAATCAATGCTTCCCATTTTAGAAGTTCGTGGTTGTCATGTTGTCGCATATGCTGATGATGTCGCGATAGCGATAAAGGGAAATCACCTGCCAACATTAAGAGAGATTTTCAGAGTTACCCGACACGGTTGGTCTTAACTAGCTGTAACCTAAAATTGCGGCCACGATTTTTTTATTTTTAATATGTATTTAGGATTGCTAAGAAAATTTTAGCAACAAAAATCAAAATTTTTGATAGAGCACTTTTTGCTAAAATCGCTTGTAAATAGCAAAAATTTACAATACAGTAGAATCTCAGAAATTAGAACCACTTTGTACATCGGGCAGTTCTAATTTCTGAAAAGTTCTAATTTCTGGACATTTTTTTTTTACAGAAAATTATAATAAAACTAGTTATATAAGCTTTATTTTAACACAAAACAATTTTTATTTAATAATATTTAATTAATTGAACATCTTAAATTCATAGAAAAACTTTAAAAAATTTTTTTATTATTACATAGGTATTTAATTGTTTTTTAACATAAAATCAGTAATACTTGTTTGTTTTTTTGATTTATTTAAACTGGATACAACGATATCGTTACGGACGTCCAACAGGTTGGACATGTGTTTACTGGAAAATATATCACTGGTTTTGCACCATTTTATAACATTATTGATGCCTTCAAGGACTTTTGTATGAGGAATAGCTGGCGTTATGTCGACAATATCGATGTCACTGCTATCTGAAGCCTCCTCATCGCTATTCTCTGCATTAGATCCGTTAGTAAACACGTCTTCATTCCATTCCTCGATTTCATTTACAGTAACGGAATTATTTGGCATAATTTCATCCAAAAGATTAAGATTAAGTTGAAGAACTTCATTGCAATCCTCATTTCGTTGAGCCAATTGTGCTAGTGGCAAATCATCATCGCTGTCGTAATCGCCAGAGTCCCAATTTATTAATTTGGACCAAGAATTTTTTAGAACTGCCTGTGTTATCTCATCCCATGCTTGCTTTAACAATATTATTGCATCTCGTATTGAATACCTTTTCAAAAGCTTATCAATATCACCACCATCACCAATTAATTGAGATAGCAACTTCTTTCTATAAATAAGTTTTGTCAGTTTGATAGGATTTTGATCCATTGGCTGCACAGCTGCTGTAACATTTGGCGGCAAAAAATATGCAATTATGTTACCATCCTCGCTTTGAAGTTTATCAATTGGTGCATGAGCGGAGCAGTTATCTACTAGCAGAAGAGCTTTTGGGGGCAAATTATTGTCTTCAGAAAATCGGATGACCTGTAAGAAAAAAACAAAAATTTAAAAATAAGGAACTTAAAATATGCATTGGTTAAACATACTTCTTTGATAAATATCTTGTGAAACCAATGGTGAAAAATACGGGAAGTCATCCAAGCATTTTTAGAAAAGTCGTAATGAAGTGGGTTATCAAATCCTCTGAAGCATCTTGGCTTTTTAGCTTTTCCAATAACCAATGGTTTTAATTTGTGTGAGCCATCAGAATTCGCGCCTAGCAAAATTGAAACGCGTTCTTTTTGAATTTTAAATCCTTTGGCACTTTTTTCACAAGCAGCGACAAATGTTTTATCCGGAAGGCAACGGAAAAATAATCCGCTTTCATCAGCATTATAGATTTGTGTTTCCAATAAACCCATTTCCGCGACTTTTGTACGAAATCTGTGTAGAAATGGAGTGACCGCACCAACATCACTCGAAAGTATTTCACCACCAATTTTTAAAAACCGTATTCCATAACGGGTTTTAAATTTGGAAAACCAACCATCACTTGCAGTAAATGCGTTTTCACCTTTATCGGGGTACACTTCACTAAAAATTGACTTAGCTTTTGCTTTTAATACGGGTCCTGTCAGTGTGTTCTTCTTTTCTCGTTGATTTAAAAACCACTTATAAAGACACTTTTCCATTTCCTCATATTCTGCGTTGTGTAAAGATTTTTTTTTTGCTTCCTGATAGGTGCAGCTAACTGCATCCATTATTTCTTGTTTTTTTGATTTTATGTAGCTTATGGCAGATTTTGCAACATTAAAATCTTGAGCTAAACGATTTCCACTTACGCCTTCATTAAGTCTTTTTAATATTTTAACCTTAGTATCCAAAGATAAGGTGTTTTTTTTACGTTTATTTGGCATTTTTTTTTAAACTTTCACACGTATGAACAACTTTCACTTTGACCTTCAGTCATTAACTAACCCAAATTTGTACAAGCATATCAAATTTCACATGCATATGACCGAATTGTACTCACCACGAATAACTCGGGGATTCCCCGTTTTATTTTTACTTCAATGAGCAAAAAAATAATTTGAAGTGAAAATACAAAACAAAATAAAAAAAACTTCCAGAAATTAGAACCACAGGTTCTAATTTCAGAGCGTACAATGAGCAAAAAAATAATTTGAAGTGAAAATACAAAACAAAATAAAAAATACTTCCAGAAATTAGAACCACAGGTTCTAATTTCAGAGCGTACAATACATTGGAATGGCCGGTTCTAATTTCTGGACGTTTCTAATTTGTGAGAGTTCTAATTTGTGAGATTCTACTGTATTCGAATTTTCTCTAAACTTATGAGAGATATCCAAAAGACACTTATGAGCAAAATTATTCATAAAAAAATGCAATTATAAAAATCTTTTAAGTCTATTTTTAAAAGTGATTTTTTTTTTATTTTTTGGTATTAAAACGTGATTTGAAGCCAAGAAAAACCCTAATAAATAGCTTCTTTTAAAATTTAAACGCAAATATCTTGGAACAAAATATTTTAGAGATATTTGGAGGCCGGGTTTGGAATCACGAGGTCAATTTTAATTAGGTTCATTTTATATTTTGTAGTTGCCTAAGAAAACGTAAATACGTTTTTTGGAGATATAAATGTTTGAATGACTGATTCGGGTTTACGAGCTCCATTTGCTATACATTTTTTTTTTTTTTTAAAGAAACAACACTCAGGCAATGCTGCCTATCAATTACTAATGTAACCGTGATGTTTCTTTCGGAAAGGGGATAGAAGAGAGATGAAAGATTTGAAAGATAGAAGGGCTTCAGTATGGCAACACTGTAATTGCGCGTGTTGATAATTTTGAGTACAGTTGTTGCATCGCCATCTGTTATTGATCTGGCGAATTATTTTTGAAGCTGTGTTTAATAGCCATTATTTTATTATTTTACTTCGTTGACTTTTTTTTTAGTGCTATTTATCAACGAAGGAGGGTGCTGCGATAGATATTAGTTATAAATAGAAACTAATAAATATCTGAAAAAATGTTGTTCTGCCTGAGCCGGGAATCGAACCCAGGCTTGCTGGCTAGTAGTCCAACGCGCTAACCACTAAGCCACAGCACCAACTTTCGAATATGTTACACTGAAACTACAGAAAGTACTAAATTAGCGGTTTTGGAATCTTCAAACACAATTTTTGTTGCTAAATTTTTCTAAGATACCCAAAATACATATTTAAAAAAAAAAAAATATGGTGCTTGCACTTTTACGTAACAGCTGGTTCAGACTAGCTGTGCTGAAAGATCTCTCTAATTGGGCAATAGACTGTGGTCTGGAAGTAAATGTAACAAGGGAAGTACTCAAACCCTTATGAACCGATTTTCCTTAAACTTAAAAAATATATTTAAGAGACAATTCTTAGGTTGAGGTGTCTTGGTTAATCGGTCATATCGGATATATTTAAGAGACAATTCTAAGGTTGAGGTGTCTTGGTTAATCGGTCATATCGGAGATTTAGGGGTTCAAAAAAAGGGTAAAAAATTACGAAAAAATTGTTTTTTGGATTTTTGAACCATTTCTTCTTAAAAAACTATATGATGTTTTCATATGGAAAGAAAGTTTATTTAATAACTATCCAACAGTGGCATATCCTGGTAAAAATACGACTTCGTTAAATATTTTATTCAAGAAAATGCTATATTTTTGGGAGTATTTATGGAAAGACATAGAACTACTATATCCATATCAATACGAAGTAATCTTTATTAAATTAAAGTCGACAAGTATTTTTGCTCTAGTCGATATTCCTGTTAGTTCGAGAGTTATCGGAATTTGTCCACATTGTTTCATAAGGGGCAGTGAAATTTCAAAACACTGATATGGCCGATAAGCCGAGACACCGTAACCTTAAAATCATTTCTTTTATATTTATTTTAAGTTTCAGGCAAATCGGTTCAAAACGGTTGGAATACTTCCCTTGTAAGTAAAAACGAACTTGTCTTATTTGCAACACTCAAAAAAAAACCTTGTCAAATTACTAGAAAAAGTCTCGTAATCCAATTTTACCAACATTTTACAGTTTTCCTTGTTTTTTAACAAATAATTTTCGATCGAAATTTAAATTTTTTTGGTAATTTTACAGTTTTTCTTGTAATTTTACAATCCAAATTCCCGTACGAAATGTGTTTTATAGTGTATTTGTTTTGGAGTAACGAACTTTAATTTTCGAAAAAATGTTTTTTGACAAATTTTGTAAATTTATTTTAGCCCAGAACATTTTTTAAACAAAAAATAAAATTGGAAAAATTCCAAGTACCGAATATTGTTTTAAAATTTTCTAGGTCCTGTAACAAACAAAAACATCTAGTAAAATTACGAAGCCTCCTTGTAAGTTTTATAGCGTTAAACAAATTGTAAATTTACAATTTTTTTTTTTGTAAAAAGATTGTAAAATTACAAAATTATTGGTAAAAAGCTTGTAAATTAACAAGGAATTCTTGTCAAATAGAAGGTAGCAAAAAAAAATTTACAAACTTTTCTTGTAGTTTTAGAAGGTTTTTTTTTTGAGTCAAGAAAAATCAGATTCCTACTTTTGATTCTATTTCTCTGGTAATACTGAAATCCCCTTTTCCGACGGAGCCAAGCATCTTGCAGTAATTCTAGATAGAAGTTAAATTTCTGGCGGAATATTGAGGAACCTATGAGAAAAGCAACGATTGAACGATTGCTTTATATTAATGTTAGAAGTCGTTCATTGGATTTATACAGCAGTGGTGCGTCCAATTCTGCTGTAAGTGTGAAATCATGAAAAGAGAACTGTGTCATTATCACGAAGGTGCAGAGAATGGGGTCAATGTGTATCAGTGGAGCTCTTCGTACTACAATTGCGGCTGTAGTAGAAATTCTCCTAATACCATTGGAGAATATTGGATATACTGCCTACTAGGCAGTATACCGCAACGTCGGCAATTCGATTTATGAAGGCTGGATTATATTCTAAGTAAAGACGGCCGTAAAACATTGTAGAGAATTCAGTTAGTAAAAAGAAAATAGAAAATTTTTATTTATGTTTTGATTTTTTCTTCCACATTGTATTTTATGTCAAGTAACAACGTCGAAAAATTCTATTCTCCAAAGAATTTTTAAACGTTGTTACTTGACATAAAATAAAATGTGTAAGAAAAAACAAAACATAAACAAAAATTCTGTGTTTTCTTTTAACTAACAGAATTTTCTATTACCCTGGTTCATAGATGGGACTAATTAATTAAAGGGACCAATTAATTGATGGTTTAATTACCATTTAATTGATGTCAATGGTAATGAAAATTTTTTCATTACCATTGGTTGTATCAATTGAATCAATTTAATTACTTATCAATTTAATTACTAATGAAAATTAAAAAAAAAAATAATTACCATTGGTACGGCATCAATTAAAAAAAATAATTACCATTAGTAAAAGTCGTCACAATATTGTAAAAATCGTTAATATTTGAAAATAGCTGTTGTTTTTTGTTATTTGGTATTTTAATTTTTCACATTTTATGAACCAAACACATGTTGATTGCCTTTGTATAACAAAATATTTGAAATTTTTTATTTGGGTTTTGATTTTTGTCTTTGACATTTTCATATTTTTTTAAAAACATACTTCGATGTTTAAATTTATAACTTTTCAAATCAAACATAAAATGTGCAAACCAATTGTTTTGAAACCAATTATAATTGGTGTTTTTCAACAATTGGTGCATTTCATTACAATTAGTAATTATTTTTTTAATTAAAAAAATTTAATTACCATTAAATGTTAATGAAATTTTTTTCATTATCATTGATATCAACCATTGGTAATGAAAATTCAATGGTAATGAAAAATTCCCATCTATGCCCTGGTTACAGTACAGTACGATGAGAATGCCCCGGCCTTGAGCCTTTTTGAGTGCCAAAAAAATGAGCTGGTAAATGTGTCGTCAAATGACTTTTGTCGGAGTGCATGAGTGAGTTGAAATCTAAAGAGCACTTTACCTGCCATTGTCCCGTATTTTCTGGTCACAGACTTCCTCAACTGTGATCTAGGGATCTGCACGATCTTTCTGATTTGTGGGATATCAAAATTCAATACCTCAGAGTCTATGTGTGCTGATGTAAGGAGTTAGCAGCCTCTTACAACCTAACCTATGGTAAAAATAGGTAAATTCGGATTACCAGACACTGCCTTATAAGAAAGCATGATGAGCGATTAAATGTGTCTTCAAATGACTTTTGTCGGAGTTGAATGGGTGAGTTGAAAACTATATAACACTTTACCTGCCATTGACTAGTAATTTATGGTCAGAGACTTTCTTCACTGGTATCTACGGAGCTGTACGATCTTTCTGATTTGTCGGATGGCAAAATTAAATATCTCACAGTCCCATGCGCGGGTACAAGGGGGGGAAAAAGGGGAAATTCCCCCCCCCAGACCAAATTTCAAAAAGAAAAAAAAGAGAAAAAAAAAAGAAAAAAGAAAGAAAAAGGAAAAAAAGAAGAAAAAAAAGAAAGAAGGAAAAAGGAAATATTCGAAAAAAATCTCCGAATGAAAATTATCTTGAAATCCGAAAATTTTTCATAGAAAAAATCTAAAAGTTTTTATAGGGAAAATTTTTAAAGGAAAAAATGTGACTCAATCTGAAAATTTTCTGTGAAAAAATATCTGTCAATCTTATTATGACTTTTGGTATCTTTTAATAGTACTTATATTTTGAGAATTTTTCTACAAAAATCCGTAAAAGAAAATGTTTGAGGATTGAAAAATTTTTCCTTTTGAAAAATCTAAGACTTTTTCTACAGAAAAAATGTGTCGGAATTCGAGACTTATTCTATAGGAAAAAGGTCTTAGAATCTGAGACTTATTCTATATTAAAAAGGTCTTAGAATCTGTGACATTTTTTATAGAAAAGGTGCAGAAAAACTCTAAAATTTTTCACATTCTCAAAAATTTTCTTTTTCGGATTTTTGTAGAAGAATTCCCAAATTCTTAGAGTCTCAGAATCTGAGACTTATTCTGAAGGAAAAAGGTGTCAGAATCTGAGTCTCAAAATTTGAGATTTATTTATAGGAAAATGGTCGCAGAATCTGAGACTTTTTTGAAAGAAAAAGGTATAAGAATCTGAGACTTTTTCGAAATGAAAAAGGTATAAGAATCTGAGACTTTTCCTATGGGAAAAAGGTCTCAGAATCTCTTAATTTCAGACTTATTCTATGGAAAAAGGTCTCAGAATCTTAGTCTTTTTTAAAAAGAAAAATGTCTTAAAGTCTGAGAATTTTTATTGCTGAAAAAAGTCTCAGAAGTTTAAACTTTCTCAATTGGCAGAAGGTCACAGAATCTGAGACTTTTTCTGTGAGAAAAAGGTCTTAGAATCTAAGACTTTTTCTATAGGAATGAGGTCTGAGAATCTCACAATTTTATACTTTTTCTATAGGGAAAATGTCTCAGAATCTGAGACTTTTTCTATAGGAAGCAGGTCTCAAAATCTATTACTTTTTCTGTAGGAAAAAGGTCTCAAAATTTGCCAGAATTTCAAAATCAGCGAAAATCTTAGACTTATACTTAGACTATACCTAAGAAATGGTCCCAGAATCTAAGACTTTTTCTATTGGAAAAACGTCTCAGAATCTAGGACCTTTTCTTTTGGAAAGAGTCTCACAATCTCAGACCTTTTCTTTAGGAATAGGGTCTTAGAATCTGAGACTTTCTATAGGAAAATTTTTAAGAATCAATACTTTTTTTGAAGAAAAAACTTCTGACAATCTGAGACTTTTTATAATGGATAAAAGTTCCAGAATTTTATACTTTTTCTATATAAGAAAAAGCTCTCAGAATCTAAAACCTTTTCTATGGGAAAAAGGTCTGAGAATCTAAGACTTTTTAAAAAAGGTCTGAGAGTCTGGGACTTTTTCTAAAAAGAAAAAGGTCTAAGAATCTGAAAGTTTTTCTATAGGAAAAGGTTTCAGAATCAGAGACTTTTTTCACAAAAAAGGTCTTAGAATCTGAGACTTTTTCTATAGGATAAATGTCTGAGAATTTGAAACTGTTTCTTTAGGAAAAAGGTCTCAGAATCTAACACTTTTTCTATAGAAAAAAGGTCTCAGAATCTAAATTTTTTTTTCAGTACGAAGCAAATATACTAATTTGAGACATTTTCTATAAGAAAAATATATTAAAAATGCTTTAAAATATGAGACACTTTCTATAAAAGGTTTCAGAATCTTAGACTTTTTTGTGGAAAAAATTTCTTAGAATCTGAAAATTTTTCTATACGAAAAAAGTCTCAGATTTTGAGACATTTTTTGTAAAGAAGAAGTCTTAGATTTTGACTTTTTATGAGTAAAATGTGTTAGAATCTGAGACTTTTTCTATGTATACGAAAATGTACAATTTTCTTTTTCGACAAATTAAAAAAAGTGATCTAAACGCAATACTTATGATCATGGAAAACAAACCTCCTTCAGCAAAAACTAATGAATTTGATGATATTATAGGTTTCCATCACCTTTTTTGCAAAAAAAAAAAAACGAATCCCTGTTTATGTTCGTCCAAAAAAGGTGAATTTATGATTTTTTTTTCGATGTAAAAAAAAAAATTCCCCCCCCAAACCCAAAAGCTGTACCCGCCACTGCACAGTCCACGTGTGCTGAGATAAGTCGTCAGCTGCCCCTTACAACTTAACCTATCGAAAAATATGTAATTTTTTTGGAGGTGTGTTGGGAATTTTAAAATTTTTCTCTGGCATCACAGTTTGTGGCTTATAGGAGATTGTTGTTGTTGCTAAAATATATGATTTCACTATGTGCACCGACTGGCCTGTACGTTTTTATAGGAACGATGTCAATGTATTAAATAACGATGGCAAAACTATGACGTTTCCCATGCCTAAACAGCGACAACAACAACAGCAGGAACATAAAAACAACAGATGATGGGTTTCATTTTGTCTTTTTGTTGTTGTTCAGGTTAAGGCATTCTAGGTACAATACATACGTTGTATTTATACGCCTGCATCGGTAATGGATCACATTCTGACTGCCTTCACAAGTGCATTGTAGCAGTGCTTATTTCATAACGTTTTTTTTTGCTATAACACCGTCCAACAAATTGCAACTTTTGGCTGTACACATGAACCGGACCCAAAAATTCGGAAAGTTGGGCCAAAAATAAAATACCCGTGTCTCCCAGTTTTTCTAGATCAATTCGCGTTTTCGCGAAAAATGCAACAAAAAAAAAAGTTTCCACAATAGAAAAAAATTATGCTATTTAGAAAGTGGGGTTAAAAAAAAAAACACCCGTGTCTCTCAAGTTTTCGCGATCAATTTGCGTATTCGCGAAAAACGCTAAAAAAATTTTTTTTTGCACTGTTAAAAAAAAAATGGGTTTAAATCTAAGCATTTATGTCTCAGTTATTTCATATTAATTCGCAAATTTGTAAAAAAAAAATATTTTGTGCTTTTTAGCTCACTCGCAAAATTTCAAGTAGAGTTAAAAAGAAATTTTCCATGTATCAGAGTTTTTCCAGCTAATTTGCGTACTTGCGAAAAATGTAATTATTTAAAAAAAAAAATACTAATAACACCCGTTTTCAATAGTTTATTTTTCATTAGTATTTTTTACATAAAAAAGTACAATAAGATTTTTGTCATCATAATATTATTTAAGTAAAATTTTATATTCTATGGCCTTTATTCATAATACTTAAAGTGTACTTAAAGTAGGTTTATTTGACAAATATTCATGCAATATCAGTCAAATAAACCTACATTATAATTAATTTACTCATTATGAATAGCCCAGTATACTTATAAAAATAAAAATAATTCAATAAATTTTTTCAAATTGCATTTTTCCTAAATTAATTAAAAAAAATAAGGTGAATATTTTATTTTTAGTCCCACTTTTCGAATGTAGTAAATTTTTTTTTAAGTGTGCAAAAAAATGCATTTTCGCGAAAACGCGAATCTATATATATAAAAGAGTGTGGTGACTGACTGACTGATTGACTGACTGACTGACTGATTGGCAATAATCATCGCCCAGCCCAAACCGCTGAAGCTAGAGACTTGAAATTTGGAATGTAGGTTCGGCTCCCGACAAAACCACCCACTAAGAAGGGATTTTTGGAAATTCCGATTCTAAGGGGGGCAAAAGGGGGAAAATAGGGCCCTTTGGGGGATTTTGAATCTTTTCAACTAATAGTCCTAGAAACTTCAAATTCGAACTCTAGGATCCTCTCGCGGAAATAAAATTTCGAAAAAAATATTTTTGGAAAATTCCGCCTCCAAGGGGGGAAAAAGGGGAAAATAGGGCAAATTGGTACATTTTTTATATTCTAAACAAATGGTCCCAGAAACTTGAAATTTGAAGTCTAGGACCCTCTCGCGGAAATAACATTTTGGAAAAAGTAATATTTTGAAAATTCCGTTTCTAAGGTGGGGGGGAGGGGGAAAATAGGGCAAGTTGGTACATTTTGTATCTTCTGAACTAATGGTCCTACAATCTTGAAATTTTGAATATAGGATACTCTCGCGGAAATAACATTTTGAAAAAAGTACTTTTTTGAAAATTACGGTTTTAAGGGGGACAAAAAGGGGGAAAATAGGGCAATTTGGTGAATTTTGAACTAATGGTCCTAGAAACTAGATATTTGAACTATAGTATCCTCTCGGGGAAAAAACATTTTCTTACTAAAATTTTTTCACTCAAAATTTTTTTTCACTCAAAATTTTTTTTTCACTCAAAATTTTTTTTTACAATTTTTTTTTTTTACAAATTTTTTTTTCGCTCAAAATTTTTTTTTACTCAAAATTTTTTTTTCACTCAAAATTTTTTTTTTACTCAAAATTTTTTTTCACTCCAAAATTTTTTTTTTACAAATTTTTTTTCACTCAATTTTTTTTTTCTCAAAATTTTTTTTCACTCAAAAAATTTTTTTTCACTCAAATTTTTTTTTCACTCAAAATTTTTTTCACTCAAAAATTTTTTTTTTTACAATTTTTTTCTACTCAAAATTTTTTTTTACTGAAAATTTTTTTCACTCAATTTTTTTTTAATAAAAGTTTTTTTTTACTCAATTGTATTTTATTCTTCAATTTTTTTTACTTAAATTTTTTACCTAGAAAATTTTTTTTACTAAATTTTTTTGACTCAAAATATTTTTCGCTTAATTTTTTGACTCAAATTTTTTACTAAATTTTTTTTTTCTCATTTATTTTTTAATTTTCACTTAAATTTAGGGGGAAATAGGACAATTTTAAACATTCGATCTTCTGAATAATGGCCCCAGTAACCTAAAATTTGGACTATAGGATCCTCTCGCGGAAATAATACTCTAAAGAAAGTATTTAAAAAAAATAAGAAGGGGAAATGGGGAAAAGAGGGCAATTTGGTACATGTTCTATCTTCTGACCTAATGGTCCTAGAAACTTAAAGTTTGGACTATAAGATCCTCTAACGGGAAAAACATTCTGAAACAAAGTTGTTTTTTAATTCTGATTCTAGGGGGTTGAAAAGGGGAAAGTAGGATAATTTGGTACATTTTGTATCTTCTGAACTAATGGTCCTAGAAACTTAAAAATTTGGACTATATGATCCTCTCGCGGAAATTATGTTCTGAAGAAAGTATTTTTTTAAAAATTTTTCATTCAAATTTGGGGGGGAAATAGGACGATTTTGAACATTTTCTATATTGTGAACTAATGGTCCCAGAAACCTGAAATTTGGACTATAGGATCCTCTCGCGGAAATCATATTCTGAAGAAAGTACTTTTTTAAAAAGGCACTTCTAAGAAGGGGAAAATGGGAAAAATTGGTCTAATGGTCCTAGAAACTTAAAGTTTGGACTATAAGATCCTCTCGCGGAAAAAACATTCCGAAACAAAGTTTTTTTTTCAATTCCGCTTCTAGGGTGGTAAAAAGGGGGATAATAGGACAATTTGGTACACTTTGTATGTTCTGAACTAATTTTCCCAGAGACTTAAAAATTTTGACTATGGGATCCTTCGCGGAAATAACATTGTGAAGAAAGTTCTATTTTGAAAATTTCGCTTCTAAGGGGGGAAAAGGGGGAAAGTAGAGTAATTTTGTGTCTGCTGAACTAATGGTCGCAGATCCTTGAAATTTGGGCTGTACGTTCCTCTCGCGGAAATAACTTTCTGAAAGAAGTAATTTTTGAAAATTCCGGTTTGTATCTGCTAAACCAATAGGACTGCACGATCCTCTCGCGTGGACTGCACGATCCTCTCACGGAAATAACATTCTGAAAAAAGTACTTTTTTGAAAATTCCGATTTAAAGGGGGAAAAAGAGGAAGGTAGGGCAATTTCGTATCTGCTGAAAATATTCTCCTAGATACTTACTTGAAATTTGGAGTGAACGATCCTCGCGCGGAAATAACATTCTAAAGGAAGTACTTTTTCAAAATTCTGGGGGAAATCAGGAAAGTAGGGCAATTTTGAATCTGTTGAACTAATGGTACTTAATACTTGAAATTTAAACTGTACGATCCTTTCGCGAAAATAACATTCTTAAAGAAGAACTTTTTCAAAAAATCCGCTTCTACGGGGAAAAACGGGGAAAGTATGGCAATTTCGTATCTGCTGAACTAATGGTACATGAAATTTGAACTGTACAATCCTCTCGCGGAAATAATATTCTAAAGGAAGTACTTTTTGAAAATTCCGGGGGAAAAAGGGGGTGAGTGGGGTAATTTTGAATCTGCTGAACTCATGGTCCTAGATACTTGAAATTTTAACTGTACGATCCTCTCGCGGAAATAAAATTGTTAAAGAAAAACTTTTTTAAAAATTACTCTTCTACGGGGAAAAAGGGGGAAAGTAGGGCAATTTTGTATCTGCTGAACTAATGGACCTACTTAGATACTTAAAATTTGAACTGTACAATCCTATCCCGAAAATAACATTCTAAAAGAAGTACTTTTTTGAAAATTCGTATTTAAAGGGGGAAAAATGGGGAAGAAGGGCAATTTCGTATTTTGAAAAATCCTTTTATAAGGGTGGCGGTGGGGGTAGAAGGGGTTTAATAGGGCAATTTTGAATCTGGATGCTGTCGCGGAAATTATTTTTTGAAAAATATATTTTTTTGAGAATTTTGGTTTTAAGGAGGCCCAAAAGGGGAAAAATAGGGCAATTTGCTAAACTTTAAATTAATGGTCTTAGAAACATGACATTTGGAATATGGGATCATATCGCGGCAATAACATTCTAAAAGAAGTACTTTTTTTGAAAATTTCGCTTTTTAGGGGGAGAAAGGGGGAAAGTAGTGCAATTTTGTATATGCTAAAGTAATGGTCCTAGATACTTGAAAATTGGACTGTACGATCCTCCCGCGGAAATTACATTCGGAAAGGAATACTTTTTTAAAAATTCCTCTTTTAAGGGGGAAAAGAGGGGAAAATAGAGCAATTTTGAATCTGCTGAACTAATGGTCCTAGATACGTGAAAATTGGACTGTAAAATCCTCCCGCGGAAATAACATTCGGAAAGAAATACTTTTTTAAAAATTCTTCTTTTAAGGGGGGAAAGGGCCAATTTTGTATCTGCTGATCAAATAGCCCTAGATATTTGAAAATTGGACTGTACAATCCTCTCGCGGAAATAAAATTCGAATGAAGGACTTTTTTGGAAAATTCCGCCTCTAAGAGGGAAAAGGGGAAAGGTAGGCAATTTTGTATCTGCTGAACTAATGGTCGCGAAAATAACATTCTGAAAGAAGTACTTTTTTAAATATTCCGATTTTGATTGGGAAAAAGGGGAAAAGTAGGGCAATTTTATATCTGCTGAAATAATGGTCCTATATACTTGAAATTTGGACTGTACGATCCTCTCGCGGAAATAACATTCTCAAGGAAGTACTTTTTTGAAAACTCTACCTTTAAGGGGGGAAAAGGGGAAGTTAGGGCAATTTTGTATCTGCTGAACTAATGGTCCTCGATACTTAAAATTTAACTGTACGATGCTCTAGCGGATATAACATTCTAAAAGAAGTACTTTTTTTTAAATTCTGCTTCTACGGGGGGAAAAGGGAGAAAGTAGGGCAATTTTGAATCTACTGAACTAATAGTCCTACATACTTGACGTTTGGACTGTACGATCCTCTCGCGGAATGAACATTCTAGAAGAAGTACGTTTTGGAAAGTTCTCCTTCTAAAGGGGGAAAAGGTGGAAAGTAGGGAAATTCTGTATCTGCTAAACTAATGATCCTAGATACTTAAAATTTGAACTGTACGATCCTCTTGCGGAAAAAGTACTTTTTGTGGAAAGTTCCGCTTCTAAGGGAGAAAAGGCGGAAAGTAGGGCAATTTTGTATCTGCTGAACTAATGGTCCTAGATACTTGAAATTTAGACTGCACGTTCCTCTCTCTTGGAATTAACATTCTGAAAGAAGTACTTTTTTTGAAAATTACGATTTCAAGGGGGAAAACGGGGAAGGTAGGGCAATTTTGTATCTGCTGAACTAATAGTTCTAGATACTTGAAATTTGTCTGAACGATCCTCTCGCGGAAATAACATTCTTAAGAAAGTACTTTTCAAAATTCTGGGGGAAAAAGGGGTAAAGAAGGGCAATTTTGAATCTGCTGAACTAATGGTCCTAGATTCTTGAAATTTGAACTGAACGATCCTCTCGCGAAGATAACATACTTAAAGAACTTTTTTTAAAAATTCCACTTCTAAGGGGGAAAAAGGGGAAAGTAGGGCCCTTTGGGGGATTTTGTATCTTTTGAACTAATAGTTTTAGAAACTTGAAATTTGGAATCTATAATCCTCTCACGAAAAAAAACTAAAAAAATATTTTTTTGAAAATTCCGCCTCCAAGGAGGGGAAAATAGAGCAAATTGGTACTTTTTTTATCTTCTGGACAAATGGTCCCAGAAACTTGAAATTTGGTCTCTAGGATCCTCTCGCAGAATTATCATGCTGAAAACAAAATTTTTTGAAAATTCCACCTCCAAGGGTGGGAAAGTAGGGAAAATCTGTGAATTTTTTATCTTCTGAACAAATGGTCCCATAAACGTGAAGTTAGTTCTTTAGGATCCTCTCGCCGAAACAACATTGCGAAAAAAATATTGTTTGAATATTCCTCCTCCACGGTGGGAAAGGGGGGGAAATAGAGAAAATCGGTGCATTATTTATCTTTTAAACAAATGGTTCCAGAAACTTGAAATTTGAACTCTAGGATCATCTCGCAAAAAAAAAAAACATCTTAAAAAAGTAGAAGGGGGAAAATAGGGCAATTTTGTATCTTCTGAACTAAAACTTTAAGTTTTAATCCTCTCGCGGAAATAATTTTTTGAAAAATACACTTTTTGAAAATTTTGCTTTTAAGGAGGACCAAGAGGGGAAAATAGGGCAATTTGGTAAATTTTAAACTAATGGTCTTAAAAACATGACATTTGCAATATAACTTCATCTCGCGAAATAACATATTGAAAGAAGTACTTTTTTGAAAATTACTTTTTAAAGGGGGCAAGAAGGGCAATTTTGTATCTGCTGAACTAATGGTCCTAGATATTGAAGTTCCTCTCGCGGAAATAACATTCTGGAAGAAATACTTTTTTGGAAAAATCTGCTTCTATGGGGGAAAAAGAGGGAAAGTAGGGCAAATTTGAAATTTGAATCCTCTTGCGGAAACAACATTCTAATGGAAGTACTTTTTTGAAAATTTCGCTTCTACGGGGAAAAAGGGGGAAATTAGGGCAATTTTGTATCTGCTGAACTAACGGTCTTAGATACTTGAAATTTGGAGTGTACGATCCTCTCGCGAAAAAAACATTCTGAAAGATGTACTGTTTTGAAAATTTTGTTTTGTAGGTGGAAGAGGGTGAAAAGTAGGGCAATTTTGTATCTGCTGAACTAATTATCCTAGATACTTGAATTTTGAACTGTTTTGTATCTGCTGAACTAAAGGTTCTAGATACTTGAAGTTTGGACTGTACGATCCTCTATAAATATATAATAAAATTGTTTTTTTTTTTTACAGCTAACCGGTAACGAAGTACCGGGCGAGTTAGCTAGTAGATACATAAAACATTGGGAGACACGAGAATTTTATTTTTTAGCAATTTTTGTATAAGGACCGTAATTCTACTGTAAATCATGTATATTTATGTTCTATATTTATAAAAAATAATGCAATACATTTTTTCAAAATTGAATTTTTCGTGAATTAATATGGAAAAACTAGAACAATATTTTATGTTAAGCCCTATTTTCGGAATGTAGTAAATTTTTTCAAGTGTGCAAAAAAAAAAATGCATTTTCGCGAAAACGCGAATTGATATAGAAAAACCGGGAAACACAAGAATGTTATTTTGATGTTATATTGTTACATTTTTTTACAATGTAAATTTTTTTTTGCGTTTTTCGCGAAAACGCGAATTGATCTAGAAAAACTGGGAGAAACGGGTATTTTTTTTTTGGCCCTTCTTTCAGAATTTTCGGGTCCGGCCCATGTGTACAAAAGTGTGTCGGACGGTGTAATATATCTAAGGTATGTATGGACGACAAAACCCCAACTGCAAAATTATAATTACTCCGACAGACGTTGGCGACAAAATGATAAAGGTAAAATAATAGAGGATATCAGGGTTTGCAGGCTTTATTCCACAAACAGCTAGTTTGACTGATAAATGAATATTCTTTGTAAAGCGATCTACTAGACAACCAAGTGGTGGACAACTTTACTTATGTATCTCAGTAGATCATTTTCCATGGTAACATCGACAAAACGCAGTCACAGACTGATAAACGAAAGTTCTCTGTAATGCGATCTACCAGACAACCAAATATTTCAAAGATAAACCCGAGCTCTAAAGATAATTCAACATATCTCAGCAGAGCACTTTCCATCTCAGCTGAGCAATATCGATATAACAGAACACACACTCCGATTACCAAGCATCAACGCCTTCCCCTAAACACGGCCAAATTGACCATATATGCAGTTGTATTCCATCTTCGTTCGGATATAAAAAGTAACCCGATACACTTGAACGCTTCTTTCGACAATTTGAAAAAGAACTTCTTTAAACGGACATCACACTCAATTTTCATGACGAGAACATTAGGATTCTCCGATATTTATACCAACCATATGAACAGATGACGCTGCTGGATTCATAGTTGTAAGGGTCTACATATAATATTGGATGTCGCGTGTACTGAACTTGATCCTATTCGCAAGACCCTAAGTTCTTAATCCAGACCTCAACAGGTCTTTATAAAGAGTATCGTAAATAATATGTCTTTTGCCCTCAAACACAAATAGGCTTTGCCTACGTTCAAAGGAAAATAATGACAAATTTTGATGTTATCTGCAAAAAAAAACTATGTTGGTCGAATTTGAAGTTGGACTTACAAGGAAGGTCTTTCACAGGGCACCCGCCGATTGTCCTGAAACTTGAATATGGGAAAGTTTAAAAGATCTACGAAAATATTTGTTAATATCATGAACAAAATCCTATCGGTGCACATATGTAGGGTTGCCATTTCCATTTTGAGAAAAGAAGGACGTCAACCTCATAAAAGGAAGACAGTTGACCCAAAAAAGAGGACATTATTTTATAAATTGATTTAAAGAAAGTCAACAACGTGATAAATAATAACTTTTATTTCCACTTATAATTAAAAAAAGTTTTAAATAATATTTTGAGAAAGATTATTCTCAATTATTTCCAATTATAGTTCAAAAATTTCTATATAAATTCTATGTATAAAAAATTTTCTTAATGCTTTTATTCCAAGTTTTATGAAGAGCATTTCGAACATTTTGAAATAAAAATATGCATTTTTTAAATATAT